>JARHVA010000791.1:0-475000 GCA_037957365.1 Torreya grandis
ACTAATTTTTATACCTATTAAAAAATAAAATTACTAATTTTTACCTCTTCATGAATATTTAAAAGTTTTTTATACATGGATGATGAATCTTTCTTAGTGAAGACGATGGATTCCTAGCATGTGGTCTCATTCTTTCACCTTGTTTGCAGTTGGAAAACATATTTTGCAAGGCATGTGAAGTGTTTTAGGGGATTTTAAATATTTATTGAGTTAGTATTTTCATTAGTGACATTCAAGGCCTATTTTAGTCCTCCTAGCTTTGCACATCCATCTATGACCTCATAAATGTAATATTGATGTGAGAAGATGAAGATTGAAGGAGTGTAAGTTTGGTTTGTCTTTTGGTCTTAAGTGTAGGATGCAATTGGTTAGAAGTCATCAAATTGATTTGGTGTATCACCTCCTTAGTTTAGATTTGGTTTCAGTTATATCTCTCCCTTTTCACCCTCCAAGTTAGTTATAGGTTCAAATCCTAAGTGGCCACATTAAGGGAGCTAGCCCTATCTAGAGACTCACCTTATTCATTAGACTGCCCACAAGCCTAGAAGTGATTCCATTGTGCCACTTGGATGAGGAGAGATTTGCATCTCCTCAAAGGATGCAAATCTAAGTGAAAATAGTCATGAAGATAGGCAAAAAGGTCTAAATACCATATAGACCTGGGACCCCACAATATCATAGATCATTTCAATGATTGAAGGTTCATAAGTAGGTGGTAGAATATTTTCAATGAGGAATTGATATTCTTTTGCATTGTCTAGGTGATGGATCAAAGAGCCAATGGTATCTATAGCATCCTTTATTATATTATTATCCCCTAGTATGTGTTTAAACTTGACATTAATAATCTAAATTTTGAGAGTATCAATCATGGCCTTATATGGCACCAGCTTGTCATCCTTTTCTAAAAGTGGTTTGTAACCTGATTGATGATTAACGAAGAATCATCATAAACCTTGAGATGTATAATGTTTCATTGTATTACTTGTCAAATACCTAAAATAAATGATTTGTATTTGGCCATATTATTAGTACAAGGAAAGCTAATATATAATGATTTAGGGATAAGATCCCCTTGTGGTGTAATAAATAATAGGCCTACCCCTGATCCATGTGATATGAATAATCCATCAAAATACAGCTTCTAGTGCTACTCCTTAAGAGGTGTTTCAATTATGGTCATAATAGACTCATTTGGGAACTAAAAAGTTAGAGGTTTTGTATCTATAAGGGGAGCTTCAATAAGTTGATCTACAAGTTCCTTGTCCTTTCTCGCTAGTTATAGTGTCCATAGAGTTGAGTTTGGCATGCTTGAAGGCTATTGACTATGGACCATGCATTTTTATCAAAATACATATGACTTATAAATTTTTTCCAACTCTTTGTTTACCAATACAATAATGAAAGATGCATTTTACATAGTTTTTGCTTCATGAGTCTGGCATCAAGATGTACAACAAGGTGGGTGTACAACCAAGGTGGGGTCCAAACCTATCATGTCAAAGTAGGCCCAAGCAAATATGTCAACAAATTCCCTTAGGAGGGATATACAGAGTTTTATGTTCCTTCTTAGTGAGGGATACACCTAATTTGATTCATTTTAGGTCATATGGAGTATTGATGTTTACTTTTATAGTGTCTTCCATAAGAAGAATCGAACTGTCTTCCAGAAGGGTTGGTAATGATTGGAATTGGATTGTAATAGTTAAGTCCTTTATTTGGACTGGCTCTTCAAGTTCCCCTAGGTAAGACAAATTAGAATCTCCCAATGGTAAGTATGGCCATGTGACAAACATTATTGGAAACTCTTGAATGATTTGGTTGAAAGCATGTTGTTCTTTAGAACTAAACTTAGACCCATAGGTAAGTTCATCATTGATGATATCTTGAGCTATGTTTGAGGAAGGTTGAACACCCCCATCTAATGGCACCTAAAACAAGTTTTCACTAAAAGACTGGCCTTTTTGTTTACTTTTACCCTAGTTTTAAAGTGCTTAAAAAAGATTTTCACTTTGGGACCCCAATATTTTATTTAATTGTTTGTGGCTAAGGGTGTTCACCTGTTCTCCAAGATAGGCTATAGGATCTAGTTTGATTGAGAACCCTTGTTTGTGGTATCCTAATATAATATTGTCTCTTAGGCCTAGATGTTGAGGTCAACATACCCCCATTTATGAAAAATGAGGACCCTTGTTCAATTTAACAAATTGTGCTATAAATTAGGCATTCAACTTGATCAGAGTGCATTATTGAATATCATGTTTTGATCAAGCTTACATTGACATGTTAGTACATAAGATTTATTTGATTCTATCTAATGTTGCTAACATTTGGCTCATATGTTTCCATCTTACAGGATCAATAGATCTTTATTAGAATGAACAAATGTTCATGTCTCTATGCTTCAATGATTAATTTGACCCTTAATTGGTTAACTAATATGGTCCCATTTGAATCCAAGTTTAACTAACGTTCAAAACCTTACTCTAAATTATTTTAACCGAAGTTAGTATTAAAATGGGTTCATATTTTTTAAATGTCACTTTATTACATTTTAATCTTAGTTTAACCTTAGCCTAAGTTTTGATCAATTTTATTAATTCATTAAAACTTTAGTCTAAGATTTATTATAAGTCTTTATATATCCCAAACCCTTATCCTTGGATTTTAATAATCACAGGTATGAATTAAATGTACCACTGTCAAAAATCAAAGTCTCATTTGATCTGATCAAAGATCAATAACACATGGGTGATCTCCTAAGTTAATAAGTTAAAGTTCCCCAGATCAAATATCAATGGTGCATATCTAAATGTATTAATTTTGATCGATGATCCATGTTAAAGGCTAGGGTCAATAAGTCAAGATCAAATATCGATGGTGAACATTAAATCATGAAAATGGAGATCTAATGGTGAGCACAAAGTCAACATGTCAAAAGTTCTTAAGATTGAATATAATAGTTACAAGTGTCATACTCATGGTAAATTAGATGTAGATTAACAACTTGTGTTTGATTAAATATATAGATAACAGATCAATAGCCCATGTTTCATCATATGCTTAGCAGATCAATGATGCATGCTTAACCATGCAAATTTAATATCAACAACATGCATTCAATTAAGCAAATGGAGATCGATAGTATGAATTGAATCAAGGAGTCAAGGAGCCCAAATTGAATGATAGGCTATTATGTGTCATAAGAGAATTAACTGGATATAGACTAATAGTAAGATACATAGATTCAATGCAGAGCTACCAAGTGTCACAATATCAAAACCCTAGATCAAATATTGATGACTATAGTGAAAGTTAAGGCCAGGAGACTCCTAAGGAGATCCACAGAGTGAATCTAATCAAATTTCCAGGGGCATAAAATTATGACACATGTCTAAATTAATAATGGTCACATTTTAAAAATAAATAAGTAGCATGGTAAGGGGATGTCACATAGGCAGACATGTCAGATCGAAATATCTTGTGGACTTGAGCATGCAAAGGTATAAATATGATATCTAAATCACCAAAGCACATCTTTAAAACTCTCTTTCTACCATTTAAGCTTATTTAATCCTTCAAAAATCCCTAAGATGAATGGAAAATCCCTAAATTATTCTTGGATTCATAGTTTTGAGTCGAGAGAGTTGAATTATCATTTGTAAGAGGATGATTTAATCAGGCTTATAGTAATGGCAACATACAAAGCTAACTAAAATAAAGTGGTTGAATTATACCTGTCATCAAATGAAGAGGGTCAAGTATTTAAAGACATATAATTTGTGGCTTCTTCATTAAACATTAGAGACAATAATTGCTCAAACTTATTTTGGACTATTGAGAACCAAGAAATTTTGACCAAGGAAGAGGAGAAGTTGATATTGGTGAAGAGACTCTATGATGACATCATGGAAATTTAGATGATAGGACTCCATTATGATGCTACTAAACTAGAGGTATTGCATTATATCGATATCTTAAGTCCTATTTTCAAAGATGCTAAAATTGACAAGGGTATGGTCATTCATGAACCTAGTTTGAGGAAAATTGCATACATCTCCCCTATTGCTTTTGAGTCTTATTATAAATTACCTAGGTCATAAATAGATTGAGTCTCCATCAATACATGGGATAAAAATCATACCATGATTGATTTCATAGAAAAATGGTTAGAAGTTGGTGATAAGGTCATTGTGGATCCCAACAAGAAAATCCCTACGAGCCAATTCAGACCTAGAGTTAGAATGATCACTACCATGTTAAACAGGCTATATAGATTTGCACATACAACACATGTAGAAATTATATGGGTGCCTATGGTATATTTAATTATTGAATAAGTGGTGGTTCCTTCTTTAAGTGAAATCATTAGTATTTCCTTAGGTAGGCAGATCTATAACATTAAAAAAAAGAAGAGGACAAAATTCTTCATGATGTCCTATTTATTATATGCCATGTCTGACATCACCAAAATCCTAAATCAAAGAGAATGGTCTCCAAATGGCACCCAAACTATGTCCCTGTACTACTCCAAATTGCACATTTACAAATATAGGGACCATATCTAATTCATATGTGACTGTGTTTATCCCACTTTGAGCCAAGCCATTGATGGTATCCACATGAAGAGGATAAGTCCTTTAATCAAGAAATCTATTGAGGCAATGAGAGATATATGGCTATATCATGATTTGATTTTTATAATAATTGAAGAAACCTTAAGTGCCCCACTCAAACTGCCAGTACATGTGCTAGAAAAGTTGGCAGAGCAAGAAGTGGCATATCAACTGTTCAATGGAATAGATGGAACATGTAAGACCAAAAGGAAGAGAATTCTACGTGGTTTTCCCATGAAAATTGGAAAAATAATTTTTAGGCAATGGGACCACATTGAAGCTACTTCAAAACATAGGCTTTCCTTCAATTTATAGATAGATGAATATAGACAGTGGGATCCCTATGGTAGAGTAAAAGAACACTTGAAAAATAAAGGCATTCTGGCTATGCCTTATGAACATGATCCTAGTGCATTTGAATTTGTATACACTAAGGCAACCACTTAGTATGAGGTCACTAGAAATATAAAAGAGCACAATATAAAACTTGAATCCAAATTGCAAAGAGATCAAAAAATGGAAGATAGATGGTAGCTTGGTCTGAGACATTATTATGTCATAGATGTTGATTCGTTTAGGCTTCCACTAGTAGATATACAAATAGAGCATAGACTTGAAGAAAGGAAACCAAGTAAATTTGCTTTAATCTCCTTAGTCTATGGATCTTTTAGAATAACAAAGTAGGATTTACCTCAATCGGAGGTTCACATGATAGCTTTAGATCCTAAAGAATTTATTAAATATGCATTGAGAATACTATCCTTGACATATGAATTAGACACTAATGCAAATGAGGAGAAGGTTAAGGAGGCCAAGTAGGAAAAGGGAAAATAAAATTCATAAGACTTAATGGTCATTGATTCTCCCAAGAGGAAAGCTGAGATTGTATTTTTCTTAAAAGCAAAAAAAGCTAAGGTGGCCATCACACCACCTCTGAAGGATATCAAATTATTTAGTCAAGAGAACCTATTATATGGACCAAATATACCTAAATGGTTCATATATGAACCAATAATGGAGAATCCACCTACTAATTATCATCCATGGGCTTTAGTAAATACTACAAACATCCCTATGCAATATGAGTTGAAGACTTGGATCTTAGCATTACAAGATGAAGAAGAAAAGATACTTGCTACTCCAAGTTAATCAATTGACATACAAGCAGAGGTATAAATTAGACATATGGGCTAATATTTAGTTAGGGTCAAATATGATCCAATTTATATAGGCTTACAAAGAGTCACTGAGATAATGGTCATGGAAGGAGTTCAAGAGGTTTTTCACCAAAGGGTTGAGCCTTTAGTTCATCTAACCTAGAAAAGAGAACATAGACCAGGGGAGGACCCTATATTTGAAGAAGATGTTCTAGAGATAGCACAATCCTAGGTAAAAAGGTTACAAGTTACAATCAAAGGGTTAAAACAAGATAAGAAGAATCTAGAAGAGCAATCCATTTTATCAGTTTCAGTAGATATTGTCAATAATTTTGAGATAACTATCTATGATACATTCAATTTTTTGAAAGAAATAAGGTCCAAATTGGACATAGTGAGCAAAAAATATACCTTGGCCATGAAAAAAGTTAACCAATGGAAAATTTTAGATAATAAATTAAAGGAATTGATCAAGATACTAATGGAAGATCAGATTCCTGAATTCAAAATAGTTAGCCTATCACACTTGAATATGGATATGATAATATTGATGGAGAAAGTAAGGGACATGACTAAGTGGTCTAAAATCATGGAAGGTCTCTCAAGATATTTCAAACAATTAGAGGATATACTGATGCAAATAGTAGGAGGTTTGATTAAGGATCCAACCATCCCTAGTTAAATAGGCTTGATAAGTGATGGAAGCAAATGCACCATAGGGGCTGATAATAAGTGTATCTTAGATATGATATTTTCAAGAAATGAGAATATTGGTGATGATAGGAGCATTAAATAAGTCTTGGATAGAACAAATTAAGTCTTCAAATATTTGGTAAGACAAAGAAAGGAGCTGCTCATGGAGCTAATCATCAATCTCAAATTGATTGATGAATAATATGACAAGTCTATGAAGATTTTGTCACAAAAGTAAAAGGTTATAGTTGCAGGGGCATATCAAAGTCAATTAATTTGACTTAGAATATTATTTTGTATCAAAACCTTGTAAATATTTTGAAAGAATATACTATTTTATAAAAATATGTGCAATATGTAATGCACATGGCTTATACGTTAGTCACATTTGAAAAGTGTCATTAGTTCTAGAATAGTTGTAAAAAGACAACTATCCTTAACACTTATCTAATTCTTATTTGACAATGGATAATTGACATACCTCATAGGTTTCCTATAAAAGGGGGTATTATTATTGTAAAAAAGGAAGAATTTTTTAGAGCAAAACTTTTGTGTAAATTTTGGAGCAAATAATGCAAGCAAGAGAATTCTCCAACTATTGTATCATATTTGTTTGTTTGTTTATTATCATGTCTACTTTTTTGAGTTTTTGGTTTGATGTTTATATTTGAATTGATTTTATGAATTCTAGATGTGCATATGTTAATTTAGAGGTTTTAATTTGAGCTTATGCTAAGTTGACTAAAAGTTTTTAGATTCATTTCAATATCCTTTCTTTTCTTGAAGATGTTAATGCAATTTTCTTGTGGAAGTAAATCTGGTTTCTAATTTACATGTTTCAAATATCCTTAGACATTTACCTAGATATGATAAGATCTATACTTTTGGTAATTTCATGTCATATGTTAGTTTCGAGATGCAAACCTTTGATAAAAGTTAATATTTGTCAAGATGTCTGGACTAAAGATAAAAATCATCCTTCTTTCTGCCCTACCCTACTTATTTTCTCATTTTTTGATCAAATCACTGTAATTTAATTTCTCATTATAAAAATTCAAGCTATATTAGATTTTTATACTTTAGGTTTTGATCATCATTCATTAGACTTAGCAAGAACAACTTTCACCTTTCACAAAACTTTAGGACCATGGTTGGTCCCAACAACCACTTATATAATCATTTTGTGAAATAGTCAAATAGCTTGGCCGCTACTCCACCACAGATCTCAACAAGATCACAACCAACATCTCATGCAATATATTATTTGAATCTTGAAATGAGAATTGTTTTCAACACTATCTAAATCCTATGATACATTTACATTGCATCAATAGGAAATTTAAATTGGTGCTAGGAGGGTTTTAGCTAAAGATTTATGAATCTAAAGTATCTTGAGCTGATTTTAATGAATTTTGTTCAAAGATCAGTTGATTCTTTACATACTTGTGTTTTTCTTAGCTTAAATTTGTAAAGATCATTGATATTCATGGTTTAGACTAGTCTTTAGGCTTATACATTTAAAGATAGTTGTTCTTTGAAATATTTGTATGTATTTATGCAAAGTTTGCTTGAATTTAGAAATCTAAACATGTAGATCTACTTATATGTGAGAATTGAAATGTTATTTGCAAATTTTTAACTAAATATCATTTGTATTTGCAAAGACAAAGTGTCTACATTATATTTTGAATAGGAATTGGATTTCACAAGCTGGAATTGCCATGACTAAGAACTAGGTGAAGGTCTGAGACAAGGTTTCCTCTTCTTTCTTTGGAATTTCATAGGAAAACAAGAGTAAATAAAGGTAAGCGTAGAGTTTAAAAATATCAACCTAATTCTCTTATTTTTTTTACTACATTAAATCCTCATCAAGGTATGTCTTGGTTAGCTATATCTTCTATCAATGTGCCTAGTTAGGTATATGACTTACCAAGTGATCCAAAACTCGAAAGCTTTGGTTGAAAGATAATTCAAGAAACAAGAACAAGATAATTCAAATAATTCTATCTCTGAGAAGAGATGTTTTATACTGATCTAAAACTTGAAAGCTTTGGTTGAAAGATAATTCAAGAAATAAGAACAAGACAATTCAAATAATGCTATCTCTGAGAAGAGATGTTTTATTGATCAAATTTGCAGACCTAAACATATGCTTATCTCTGAAAAGAGATGTCTAATTTCCATTTTGGGTTACATATTCATTTATACATGTTTTTAAGGTGGAGGGAGGATGTGGAAGGTCACCAATCTTGAGGGAGATTAATTGGTTTAACTTACATGATTTACAACAATACAAAATTTGAGGAATTACTATTTTTAGAAACTTACTATTTTTAGATTGCACTACTAAAATTTAAATTTGGGATAATTATGTTGGGTTTTCATGGGTCAAAATTCATCTAATGTATCTCAATTCCATCTCACCATGTTCTCCTCATTCTTAGCTTTCCAACGGTTTAAACGATGAGTCAATTAGAGCTACGGTGAAAAAGTTATGGCTCCCAGAAGTTCCATCATCAATTGGGGTAGACCCATCACCTGAATTATCACCTAAATTGTTGCTCGAATCACCAAGAAATATAGAGAAATATTTACCTTCATTTAATCCTACAGGTGTTGTTACTATTGAAGAACATATCAAGTCTTTTAATTCTACCTTAAGATAGTTAAATGTCATTCATGAAGATGTTGCTTACATATTGTTTCCTTTTACCTTTAGAGATGTAGCAGATGATTGGTTTCTTAATCTTCATAAAAATTACATCATCATTTGGAATGATTTTAATAATTATTTCATTGATCAGTTTGGAAAGATCATCAATCTTTTGTTCTATATCAATAATTCACTACATTGAAGAAAGATTCAAATAAAAACCATTAGAACTTTCAATGATATATTTCAAAAGATGTATATTAAAACTATAAATCCTTATAAGCCTGATGAAGCTTTATTTAGAAATTTATAAGGATGCTTTAGATTTAATGATTTTTGTATTCCTGAAAAGAGCTATTGGAGTCATAGATATATTAGCCTTGGTCTATGCTGAAGCTATGAAAATTAATGATCAAATGCAACCTCAAGGTCAATTAGCATATGTTATTCATAATATCAATCCTAATTTATCTATGTTGAATTTCATTTCAAATGCTAATTAGAACATGCCTACTTTAAATCAAACTCTAGTTTTAAAGCAATTGTCTTTAAGTCATGCTCATCCTGGTCAGAACTTATGATTGGTAAATAAATCTAAAAGTGGATCCCATCCACAAGATCAATAATCTATGGTGATAATATCTATTAATAGTACTTAGGTACACAATTTAGAGGCACTTAAGAATGAAAATGACTCCATATTGAAAATGGTTCAAAAATTGAGCACTAATTTTCTTAAGTTACAAAAATAGGTAGGTAACACTAGGGAAAGTTCCAATAGAAATTATTCTTATCAGAAGTTTAATATACCTATGAATAGGTTTTATAATAGCAATAAAAACAATAATAATGAGTCATCTGCAACTAAGAACATACCTAAAATAAACATCTATGATGTAGCTTTAACTAATTATTGTAGGGTTCATAACACTACAAAACATGGTGAATTAGATTATGTAGAATGTTCTAATGTTTTTGAAGTATTTATAGATGAATTAGATACATTTTAAGTTGTGCCTAACAAAGATAATACTGTAGGGACATCTAGCTCTTCAGAGGCATCTAAATCTTTTGAAACAACTCTTATGGTAGAATCATTTGATTTTCCATTTTAAGATGAGAATGAATCAAAAGATACTCTAGAGGAGATTCATGATTTTCAATAGTATATAAATAAGACTTATCCATTGAGGAATAGATAAAAAAATCAACCAATGACAATTTCTACTCCACCAAACAACATTGATATTCCTCCTGATCCTAAAATAGATAATAATCTAGAACCTCCAAAGGGAAATAACACTAAAAATAATATTGATTTTTATATATCTTATATTAGGAATGGGTATAACATAGTAGAATATATGAAGAAAATTAAAGATAATATGACATTACATGAATTGACTCAAATAAATAAACAAAGAGACTTGTTGCTAGAATCTTTAACCAAAAAACCTAATAAATCATAGAAACGTGCAAATGCAAATGTAGTGATGTATAAGAATAAAATAGAGGTTCCACATTTTTTAACTAAAAATTAGAGTTTTTGGTAAAAACTTGTATAATTATATGTTAGATTCAGGTTCCTCTACAAATATCATGCCAAAAGGTATTTGTGAAAAGCTTGGTTTAACTCCTATTAAATCTAATAGATTAGTGACTCAATTAGACAAATCTAGAGTTAAAATGATTGCTAAATTGTTAAATATGCATATGCAGCTTACTTTGGAACCAAGAGTGTAAAAATTTAATGATATTTAAGTGGTAGATACTCCAAATTCTTATGGGATGTTTCTTAGCAGAGATTGGACCAAAGCTTTGCATGGATACATGTCTATTGATTGTTCTCATATATGGCTACCATGGAGGAGACTTCCTAATCAAATTTAGATTGAAATAGAACCAAAGATGAAGCATATGATCACTGAATATAATGTAACCAAAGAAAGGGTCAATGTGGTTTATTATGATTTAGGGGTTTACACCCTTGACACTCCTCAAGTATGTAATTCTAAGGACTCTCATGCTATGCCTAGAATTTGAAAATTATATGTTGATGGTGCTAGATGTAAATCTAGATCTGGAGTAAGAATAGTTATAATCAATCCCATTGGGAAATAATATATTGCTTCTTAAAAACTTTAATTTCTTTGAACTAGTAATTTGGTAGAGTATGAAGCATTAATGTTAGGATTACAATTTGATATTAAACACAAGGTTAAATAACTACTAGTATATGGTGATTCTAAACTAATAGTCAATCAAGTCATAAGAAAGTATCAATGCAAATTGTCTTATATGAAGAAGTACAAGTTTAGAGTATGGGACTTGATTGAGTATTTTGATGCTTTTGATATTGTTTCAATCCCTAGAGAAGGAACCCACTCTATTGATGAACTAGTTTCAACTGCGGCTTAGTACCAAATAAAAATTCCCAAAGGCTTAACATTGAATTGGTCTCATGTCCCTCTGTACTTGATAATGTTAATCATTTTCAAGTGTTTAGTGATGACCAATATATCATTAAATTCATGAATAACTCAGGAGTGTTTTAGTCTCATATTATTGATAAGGTCAATGCAAATTCTCTTAATGAGGATAGAGTTGATGATAAGATAATACAATTGAATGATAACAAGATTCCTAAGGGCATGATTGCCTTAGAAATACTATTTGACAAAGATAAACTAACTAAAATTTCTAAATTTCCCAAATTAAATAAGAAAGATTATAATGTTATTGACATAATAACTCAAGGTCAACCTCAGCTAGTAAAAATTGGTACACCATGCACAAATGAAGAGTTTAGAAAGGCTAGATACCTACTAACTAGATACAAGGATGTTATTGCATGGTCTTATGAAGACTTGAAGATATTTTATCCTTGAGTTATCACCATACCATTCCCTTGAAATAAGCCTATAAACCCTTCAGGCATAAGCAAAGACTAGTTAATCATATTCTAGAACCATTGATTTATAAAGAGGTCAAGAAATTATTAGATGCAAAAATAGTTTTTCCAATTAGACATTCTATTTGGGTAGCTAATCTAGTACCAACTAGAAAGAAAAATAGAGAGATTAGATTATGCATAGATTTTAGAAACTTGAATAAATATATTGAAAAGGATAATTATCCTTTTCCATCCTTTGACTAAGTGATTTAAATTGTTAGTGGTTCTGCCATGATGTCTTTCCTAGATGGTTTTTTAGGTTATAATCAAGTACTTGTTAACAAGGAAGATAAAAAGAAGACTGCATTCAAACAAAATGGGGCACTTTTGCTTAGAAGAGGATGCCTTTTAGACTCATCAATGCAATAACTACCTTTTAGAGAGCTATGGATCATGCCTTTCAAGGTATCATAGGTAAATGTATCATTATATATATGGATGATTTGACTGTGTTTTCTAAGAATAGGAAAGATCACTTAATGCATCTACAATAAGTATTTGAATGCTATCAAATGTATAGAATTTCCCTTAACCCTAAGAAAAGCATATTTTGTGTAATTAAAGGGAAATTGCTAGGACAAGTGATAAATAAAGATGGGATTTCTATAGATCCAAATATAGTCAATGCTATATCTAAAATATAGCCCCCAAATAGTAGAAAAGAACTAAAGTATTTCTTTGGGAAGATCAATTTTGTAAGGAAATTCATTTTTGGTTTTGTAGAGACTATGAAACCACTCAATGACATACTAATAAGGATGCAAAGGTTGAATGGAATGAATAAATGAAGAAAGCATTTAGGGATATCAAGGAAGTAAGAGGACAGGCACCTGTGCTAATAAGTCTTGACTTTACAAAAGATTTTTATCTTTATTCTTTTAATTCTGAACATACTATATCAACTGTATTAACTAAAAAAATTGATAAATTTGATCATCCAATTGCATTTATGAGTACTAACTTCAAAAATGCTAAGTTAAATTATTCTCTAATTGTTAAACAAGCATTTAATTTGGTTAAGGCATTCAAAAAGTTTAGACACTATATTCTTAGGAATAAAGTTCATGCTATATTGTCAGACCCTGCTACTAAACTCATATTGAGTCAATGTGAATTAGGAGAAAGAAGAGGTAAGTGGATGTCTATACTCTAGGAATATGATCTTGAAATTAAAACTATTAAATTAGTGAGGTGGCAAGGATTAATTCAAATGATTGCTAATACTAATCCTAAATTGAGTATCATGCAGGTTGACCAACAACATTTTCAACCAAATGACTGGTATGATGCAATCATTCATTTTTTGATCAATGGTTTTTATCCTACAGGACTGAGCAGAGAATAGAGAAGAGATTTGAAGCTCAAAGACACTCACTTCTTGATCAAATATGGGATAATTTATAGGAATAACTATGAAGGAATACATTTGAGATGTGTTTCAAAGGAAGAATTAGCTAAAATCTTAAGTACCTTTTATGAAAAACTAGGGAGTGGACACCCCTCTGGGAAAAAATAGATTACAAAATCCTAAGGGTAGGATATTATTGGCCAACCATTTTTAAAGATACTCACAAGCATGCCAAGTAATGTCATCAATGCTAAATCTTCAATACTAAGGAAACTAAATCAACTATGCCCTTGAGGCCAATTTTAATTGACAAACCATTTACTTAATGGGGTTTGGAATTTTTAGGGGTTATCAACCCTAATTATTTATCTAGGCACAAGTATGTTCTAACTACCATAGATTGTTGTACAAGATGGACATAAGCATTAGTAACAAAATATTGTAAGATTGAAGATGTTATCAATTTCTTAGAAGAGAACATGTGTACTAGGTTTGGGATACCATATCATTGGTCTGTGATAATGAATCAAAATTTATATCTATAAAGATGACTGAGTGGGCCTATGATAATAAAACAACTCTTAATTTTTCATTTAATCATTATCCTCAGGGTAATGGAGTTTTAGAATCTACAAACAAGAATTTGATGAAAGCTATTAAGAAGTTTGCAGCTCAAAAACCAAGAATGTGGCATAAATTTTTGAAGTATTCTCTATGGGTAGATAGAACCAGAGTGAAACAAGCTCTAAAATCATCACCATTTCTTTTGGTATATGGATAAGAACCAATCTTTTTAACTTCTCTTAAATTTACAACTTACAAGTTTATGTAGGAGTATATTGAAGGAGATCAAGAATATGCCAATTCCAAGTTGCTTGATATCATCCAAATGGAGGATGAAAGAAAATAAACATTTACTAATTTTAGTAGACATCAAAACACTATCAAAATATGGTTTGACAAATGATAAAAGATCAAGGTGTTCAGATAAGGAGTCCTAGTTCTCCTATGGGACAAAACATTTGAGCCAAAAGGGAAACATGGGAAATTTACTCCTTTGTGGATTGGCCCTTACCAAATTGCTGATACATTAGGAGAAAACACCTTTAAGCTCAAGGACTTGCAGGGAATAGAGTTAACTTTGCCAACCAATGGGTAGTATCTCAAACATTATTTCTATGCTGTTTCACCTCAAGTCTTTATGGCAAAATCTATAAGATTAGTTAAAGTTAGTGTAGTTAGGTTTATATTAGTTTCATTTATGTCCCTTATTTGTAAATAGTGTTTGTGAATATTTGTTTGCTTGTTGTGAATATTTGTTTGCTTGTTGTGTGTTTGATTTTTTTTTGTTCTCTAGTTTCCAACAAGTCTTTTCCAAGACATGTCTATAAGATCCAAATCCAACTAAATGCTCAAAAGAACTTCATAAACAAGAATGTGGATATGACTCTTAAACATTGGTTGATTATGGATTTTGGAAATTCTAAGCTTAATGTTATGATTCTGAGAAATTGATGAAGATTAATAAGTAGATTAGTTGTTCCTTAAAAATCTTAAAACTTATTTTGATCTAGGTTTGATTTTAATAAGGATTGTATGTGTTTGAGTGAAAGTTTGAATTATTAGAAAAAAATCATGTTAGCACTTAAAGAACATTATTTCTTGGAATAAAGTTTATAACCAAGGATGATTGTCTAAAAATCAAACATTTAACAAAATATTAAATACCCAGCCAATTTTGGTTCCCAACCTTTGCTGGAAAGCTTAATACAGTTAAAAAATAAAAAAATAAATGCCTTATTGAAAATCTAAAAGTTTTATGAGCAAAAGTGATTTTGGTAACCTCTAACAGGACTATGGATGCCTAGATGGTAGTGGAACAAGGCCTAGAGTGGAACCAATAGTATCTCTGTCAGGACTATAGATGCCTAGTTAGAAGTAGAGTAATGCCCAATACTTCCCCTTTCATTAAACATGATTTATAATGAATATCTAAATATGCTACAATTCTATGTTAATGATTTAGGTCATGAAATCTGGAAGTTGTTCTCTAAATTCTAATGATAATAAGTAAATGAATGAAAGCGCACACACAACATGGCTAAGTTTTGATATTTGATCTTAATTATGTATTTGTAAGACTTATTTCAATCATGAATTGATCTTAATAATGGTACTTGATCATATGGAATGATTAGTTTATTTATTATTTTGAACCAAGAGTATCTAAATTCTAACATTTTTACAATGTTTCCTTTGGAAGTCACCATTTGTTGAGGTCAACATACCCCTCATTTTTTGAAAAATGAGGACCCTTGTTCAATTTTATAAATTGTGTTATAAATTATGAATTCAACTTGATCAAAGTGCATTATTGAATATCATGTTTTGATCTAGCTTACATTGACATGTTAGTATATAAACTTTATTTGATTTTATCTAATGTTGCTAACATTTGGCTCCTATGTTTCCATCTTACAGGATCAATGGATCTTCATAAAAATGAATAAATGTTCATGGCTCTATAATTCAATGATCAATTTGACCCTTAATTGGTTAACTAATATGGTTCCATTTGAATCCAAGTTTAACTAACATTCAAAACCTTAGTCAAAATTAATTTAGCCTAAGTTCTTATTAAAATAGGTTCATATTTTTGAAAGGTCACTTTATTACATTTTAATATTAGTTTAACATTAGCCTAATTTTTGATCAATTTTATTAATTCTTTAAAATTTTAGTCTAATATTTATGCTAAGTCTTTATATATCCTAAACCCTTATCCTTTGATTTTAATAATCATAGGTACAAATTAAATGCACAGATGCTAAGTGTCAAAGCCTCAAATGATCTGATTAAAGATCAACAACATGTAAGTGATCACCTAAGTCAATAAGTCACAGATCCTCAGATCAAATATTGATGGTGTGTATCTAAATGTATGAATTTTGATTGATTATCTACATTCAAGACCAGGGTCAATAAGTTAAGATCAAAGATTGATGGTGTGCATTCAATCATGCAAATGGAGATATAACGATGAGTACAAAGTCAACATGTCAAAGGATCCTAAGATTGAATGCAATAGTGAAAATTATCACACTCATGATGAATTAGATGTAGATTAATGGCTCATGTTTGATCAAATGTAAAGATAGTAGATCAATGACCCACATTTGATCGTATGATTAGCAGATCAATGGTACACATTCAACCATGCAGATCAAAGATCAATGACACGCATTCAATTGAGAAAATAGATATCAATATTATGAATCAAGTCAAGAATTCAAGGATCCCACATTGCATGAAAGGATACCACATGGCATAAGAGCATTAACCAGATGGAGATTGACAATAGGGTACATAGATTGAATGTAGAGCTATCAAGTGTCACACTCTCAAAACCCTAGATCAAATATCGATAACCATGGTGAAAGTCAAGGCTAAGAGACTCCTAAAGAGATTGATGAAGTGAATTTAATCAAATTTATAGGGGGCACAAGATGATGACACATGTTTAAATTAATAATGGTCGTATTTTAATAATAAATAAGTAATGTGGCAAGGGGATGCCACATAGGAAGACATGTCAAATCAAAAGATCTTATGGACTTGGGCATGCAAAGGTATAAATATAAGATTCAAATATGATATAAGTCACCAACACGCATCTTTCAAACTCACTTTCCACCTTTAAAGCTTATTTAAACCTTCAAAAATCCCTAAGATGTATGAAAAAGCCCTAAATTGTTCTTATATTCATTGTTTTGAGTTAAGAGAGTTGAATTATCATTTGCAAGAGGACAATTTAATTAGGATTATAGAAATGGAAACATTTGGAGATAATAAAGAAATTAGTTGAATTATACCTATCATCAGATGCAGAGGGCTGAGTAATCAAAGACATAGAATTCATGGCTTCTTCATTAAACACTAAAGACAATAATTGCTCAAACTTGTTTTGGACTATTGAGAACAAGGAAAATTTGACCAAGGAAGAGGATAAGTCACTCTTAGTGAAGAGAATCTATGATGACATCATGGAAATTCACATGACATGACTCCATTATGCTATTTCTAAACTAGAGGTATTACACTGTATTGATATCTTGAGTCCTATTTTCAAAGATGCTAAAATTGACAAGGGTATGCTCATTCATGAACCTAGTTTGAGGAAAATTGCATACATATCCCCTATTAATTTTGAGTCTTATTATAAATTACCTAGGCCAAAAATAAGCTAAGCCTCCATGAATACATGGGCCTAGAAGCATACCATGATAGATATCCTAGTAAAATGGTTAGGTGTTGGTGATAAGGTCATTATGGATCCCAACAAGAAAATCCCTATGAGCCAATTTAGACTTAGTGTTAGAATGGTTGTGACCATATTGAATAGGCTATATGGATTTGTACATACAACACATGTAGAACCCATATGGGTGCCTATGGTTTATTTAATTATTGAAGAATTGGTGGTTTCTCCTTTAGGTGAAATCATTAGTATTTCCTTGAGTAGGTAGATCTATGGGATTAAAACAAAAAAGACAATTGAATTATTCATGATATCATATTTATTAGATGCCCTATGTGCCACCACAAAAATCCCAAATCAAAGAGAATGGTCTCTAGATGACACCCAAAATATGTCCCAATACTACTCCAAATCACACATTTACAAATATAGGGACCATATCCAATTCATATGTGACTATGTTTATCCCACTTTGAGCCAAGACATTGATGGTATCCCCATGATGAGGATAAGCCCTTTAATAAAAAAATCCATTAAGGCAATGGGAGATATATGGCTATATCCTAATTACACTATTGTAAGAATTGAAGGAACCCAAAGTACCCCCCTCAAACTGCCAGTACATATGCGAGAGAAGTTGGCAGAGTAAGAAGTGGCATATCAATTATTTAATGGAATAGATGGAATCTGTAAGACCAAAATGAAGGGACTTCTACATGGTTTTCCCATGATAATTGGTAGAACCATTTTCAGGCAATGGGACCACATTGAAGATGATTTAAAATATAGGCTTCCCTTTAATTTTTAGATAGATGACCATAGATAGTGGGATCCCTATGGTAGAGTAAAAGAGCACTTGAAAAACAAAGGCATTTTGGTTGTGCCTTATGAACATGAACCTAGTGCATTTGTATTTGTATACACTAAGGTAACCACTTTCTATGAGGTCACTAGAAGGCTAAAAGAGCACAATATAAAACCTAAATCTAGATTACAAAGAGATAAAAAAATGGAAGATAGATGGTAGCTTGTTTTGAGATAATATCATACGATAGATGTTGATTCTTATAGGATTCCACTAGTAGATATACAAATAGAGCATAGACTTGAAGAAAGGAGACAAAGTGAATTTGATTCAAGCTCCTCAGGACATGAATCTTTTAGAAAAATAGAGTTGGATTTGCCTCAATAGGAGGTTCACATGATAGCTTTGGATCCTAAAGAATCTATTTAAGATGCATTGATAATGCTCTCCTTGACATATGAATCAAACACTAATGCAGATGAGGAGAAGGTTAAAGAGGCCAAGTAGGAAAAGGGAAAAGAAAAGTCATTAGAATTAATGGTCATTAATGCTCCCAAGAGGAAAGTTGAGACTACATTTATCTCAAAAGCAAAGAAATCTAAGGTGGCCATCACACCACCTCTGAAGGACATCAACTTATTTAGTGAGGAAAACCCAATACATGGACCAACTATACCTAAATTGTTCATATCATCCATGGGCTCTATTAAAGATTAAAAACATCCCCATACAATAGGAGTTGAATCCTTGGATCTTAGCATTGCAAGATGAAGAAGAAAAAAGACTTGCTACTCCAAGTCAATCAACTAACATAAAAATAGAGATGACAATTAGACATATGGGCCAGTCTTCAGTTGGGGTTAGATATGATCCAATTTATATAGGCTTATAAAGAGTCAATAAGATAGTGGTCATGAAAGAGGTTAGGAATTTTTGTACCAAAGGGTTAAGCCTTTAGTTCATCTAACCCATAATAGAGAATAGAGACCAGGGGAGGACCCTATATTTGAAGAAGATGTTCTAGAGCTAACACAATCCCAAGTAGAAAGGTTACAAGCTATAATAAAAAGGTTAGAACAAGAGAAGAAGAATCTAGAAGAGCAATCCATTTTATTAGTTCTAATAGATATTGTCAGTAATTTTGAGACAACTATCTGTGATACGTTCAACTCTTTGAAAGCAATAAGGTCCAAAATGGACATAGTGAGAAAATAGTATACCTTGGATATGAACCAAGTTAACCAATGACAAGCTTTAGACAAGAAATTAAAGGGATTGATCAAGATACTAATGGAAGATTATATTCCTGGATTCAAAATATTCAGTCTATCATACTTGAATATGACTATGATAATCTTGATGGAAAAACTTGGGGACATGAATAAGTGGTCTAAAAACATGAAATGTCTCTCAAGAGATTTAAAATAAATAAAGGATAAGATGATGTAGATATTAGGAGGTTTGATTAAGGATCCAACCATCCCTAGTCATACAAGCCTAATAAGTGATGGAAAATTCCAACAAAAAGCTACTGAGTTCATCAAATAGGTCAAGGATAGAAACAAAGGCACCACAAAGCTGATAATAATCATATTTTGGATATGATCTTGTTAGAAAATGAGAATATTGGTGATGCTAAGAACATTAAATAATCCTTGGACAAAATAGATGAAGTATTCAAAGATTTGGTAAGATAAATAGAGGAGCTATTCATGGAGCCAATCATCAATCTCAAATTGATTGATGAATAATATGACAAATCTATGAAGATTTTGTCACAAAATCAAAAGGTTGCAACTACAGGGGCATCTCAAAGTCAATTGAGTTGACTTAAAACATTCTTTTTTTTTTATCAAAATAGTGTAAATCATTTGAAATAATATACTATTTTGTAGAAGCATGTGCAATGTCTAACACACATGGCTTATAGGTTAGTCACATTTGAAAAGTGTCATTAGTTCTAGAATATTTGTTAAAAGATAGTTGTCCTTGACACTTGTCTAATTTTTATTTGACAATGGCTAATCAACATACATAATACACTACCTATTAAAGGGGATATTATTTTTATAAAAAAAGAGGAAGTTTTTAGAGAAAAACTTTTATGTAAATTTTGGAGTAAACAATGCAACCAAGAGAATTATAAAATTTGTCTCATACTTGTTTATTATCATGGATGATTCCTCAATTTTTTGGTTTGTTGTTTAGATTTAAATTAATTTTATGAAGTTTAGATTTGCATATGTTAATTTAGAGTTGTTATTTTGAGCTTACACTAGGTTGACTGAAAGTTTTTAGATTCATTTCCATATCCTTGCTTTTCTTGAAGATGTGCTAATGTTATTTTCTTGTGAAAGTAAATCTTTAAAGTGAATCTTATTTCTAATTTACATGTTTCAAATATCCTTAGACATTTACATAGTATATGATAAGATTTTTAATTTTTGTAATTTCATGTCATATGCTGGTTTGAAGATGCACACCTTTGATGAAATTCAAGCTTTGTTAAAATTTTTGGACTAAAGATCATAATCATCCTTCTTTCTGCCCTACCCTACTTATTTTCTCATTTTTTGATCGAATCACTGTAGTTTAATTTATCATTATAAATATTCATGCTAGATTAGGTTTTGATCATCATTTATTAGACTTAGCAAGAACAACTTTCACCTTTCACAAAACTTTAGGACCATTGTTACTCCCAATAACCACTTATATAATCATTTTGTGAAATAGTCAAATAGATTTTCCATTACTCCACCATAAATCTCAAGAATATCATAACCAAAAACTCATGTAAACTATTATTTGAATCTTGATATGATAAGTGTTTTCAATACTATCCAAACCTTGTGATACATTTACATGCATCAACACTAGAAA
This sequence comes from Torreya grandis, assembly GCA_037957365.1. NCBI lineage: Eukaryota > Viridiplantae > Streptophyta > Pinopsida > Cupressales > Taxaceae > Torreya > Torreya grandis. The sequence continues at coordinate 21,367 of JARHVA010000791.1, forward strand.
ATCATAAAAGGCCTCATCATTTTTGAACTTATCTACAGGCACCATGGATTCTTGTTGGTCCTAGGATATAACTTGAGGGTGATATAGAGGAATCATATTATGTCAATTAATTAGGATAAGAGTGAAAATGGCATGAGTGTCAAATATATTGTTATTGGCCAGGTCTTTGTAAGGGCTATGATCAAACTCCACTTTACTTTCAACATCATCATCACTAGTTGTTGGCATTTGAACATGAATAAGATATGTGGGGTCACCCCAAGATGGTTTAAATCCAAGACCATAGGTTCCTTTGTATCATGTCATGGATATTGGTTCAAGTGTTCCTAGTTGATTTGGCTTGAGACGTCCTCTTGCATAAGCATGCTTCTCCATGAGTGGTGACCTTCATGCTAGAATGGGGAAACTAGAGACACTGGTGCAATGTTGAAGGGATTGCATGAATTTTATGTATCTAAGGTCTACCCAAGATCAAATTATGTGATAAATATAGGTCTAACACATGACATAATGTATCATGGGTCAAAGGCCCAATGATAACTGACAAGTTGATGGTGCATTGTGATTCTTGGTCTTCTTTGTCATAGGCCTTGATTATGATATTTTCTAGATGAAGATCAATTATTGTGTATCCAAGAAGATTTATGAGATTTAGATACATAATATTTAGGCTTGATCCATTGTCTATGAGAAGATGCTTCACTTTGTGCTACATTATGACAACTTCAATGCACAATGGATTATTATGGAGAGGGCCAAGGGATGACATATCACTTTGGCCAAAGGTTAACTATTAGCCTGGGGATAGATGTTTAACCAAATATTAGAATTTATATGGGCTTATGTCATTTTGTACTTGTGATTGGCCAAAGAACTTTGTGAAGATGTTCTTGTGGATAGTTGACTCACATAGCATATCCAAAATGGAAATTTGTGTAGCTGTATTTTGAACTTATTCCACAATATCAAATGTCTTCTCCTTCATAGTGGTCAATGGATTGTTCTTAGATAGAATGGTGGGTTGGATGGGTTCAATGGTAGATTATTATGGGCATGGGATGGTAATCTTTGACTATTGAGTTGTGATTGCACAATTAATATTAGATACAAGACCATTGTTGCTAAGAAATGAAGGTAAAAAGTGATTGGATAGGATAAGTCTCAATTATTGGTGTACTTATATGTGGTCATAGGGAAATGTTTAGTTATTTATATAATGTCTAAAAATATTAATCCCTACTTGCTAGTATGCCTGTATGCAATCCCAAGTCAAGGAAAGATCATTGGCATAGGTTGGTTGATTAGAGTTAGTTAGTAATGATCTTATTTAGTTAGCACTTGGTCTTAGATTGATGGTAATGGTGGAAATGTGAACTCCTATAAGATGACCTACAAATTTTTTGTATTCATGTGCAATTATGTGGTTGTTGGTTGTTATTTTGCAAAAAAGGGTTTTGATAAATATCTAAGTTCTGATTGGATGTAGAATCTCTATTATCCAATGTTATCTCCCTATTTTCCAACATATTTTTAATAAGGTACTATATCAACACACAACAATGTAAATTATGCCTATTAACCTGATGGTATCCATAGAATTCATTTTATCTATACCAACCTGGATAAAGAATACCCTCAAGATATTACATCAAAATCAACAACTTATCATATTAGGATAGGCTAACTTGTGAAACATGACTTCAATTTATTCTCTAAGGTAACTAAAGATACAAAGATTAGACACATTTCTCATTTGATGAGGGGTTTATAAAGGAAAAGGTCATTGTACTTGTTGAGCTAGGCTAGGTGACTACAAAGGTTATGCTTGATGAATAGGTTATTGGTAAGGAGTAATTTGAATTTGTGGCATTGGTTGAGTAGATGGTGTTTGTACCATTTGGACATGTCATGACTTAGTTATTCCATTTATAACAACATTATTATTGTGGTTAAACTGCTTGGATTTTTCATAATTACTGGCTAGGCTGGTACCGACTCTTGCACTTAAACTTGGTTATGATTATGATTTTGGCTATTTATTTTGTTTTGGTTTTGATGAGGTAAGATTTGTAATCCCTTTATTAATAAGGTAATTTTTGATTAACAAACTTTTGTTGATGATCTCCTTGAAAGTGTGTACACATTACAGCTCCAGATGGTAAGATATCTTGTTGTGCAAATTATTGGTAAACATAGTGGCCAATTTTTTATCTAGTAAGCTATGGGTGAAATGATTGGTAGGTGTTCTCCATCTATGTAGATAACTTTCAAAAATTTCATCGACCTTTTATTTGGCTTGAGTCAAATCTACAAATAAAATCTCATGTTCAAGATTAAAGGAGAAATGCCACATAAACTTGTTTGAAAGGTCATCAAAATATGATATTGATTTCTTTGACAATTTTAATAACCACTCCAAAGCCTATCCTACTAGACTCTAAGTAAAAAAAAGTAGGAGGTATATGTCATTAGAAGCTACTAGCTATCAAACAACAAAGAATTATATTAAATGGGCCTTAGGGTCTCCTTTACCCTTGTATTTGTCAAACTTTAGTGGTTCATACCTTGGAGGAAATGGTATCTACAGATACTCCATGTTGAATGGGTAGGAACACACATCATCCAACTTAAAATTACTAGTTTATTTCCTAGCTTGGATAGTGATAATTATATCATTCATTTGATGTAGTTCTTGTGTTAAGAAACTTGATGGAACATTGGCCTGAGGTAGTGGTTGGGCAGTCAAAAGTGGATTACTATGACTACGGTATAATGGAGGCATGGTTTATTGTGGAATGTTGGTTTAGTTAGGGAATTGAATAGGAATATGCATTTTTAGATTAGGATATGATTATTGTAATTACACATGTTGGTTTGAATTTGATGTATAGGACTAGTTTTAAGGGAATTATGATTGAGATGGAATAATATGGCTCTAGGTGAAGTACTGTGCCTACTGAGGTTGAGTAGGGACTTGCTGTTGACTAGTCATACCTAGATGAATAAGGGGAAATTACTTTGAAATAAATCCCTATTATTGAATTTGTGGCACATTTAGAATGAAAGGTAATTATTGTGTGATTGGTACTTGTTGAATGGTAGTACCTCTTGATTATATGGACACTTGTTATGAAGTATATGTTTGTTGGATATTCAACATTGGTTGATGACTAATAGACATACGTTATTGATTGAATAAAATTTGTGAAGGCATGTTAGTCTATAATTATTAAGGTGTACTTATCACTACCTGATGATGTAGAACATTAGTTGCCCCCTATTGAGGTGGCAAAATGTTTGATCTCTATTGCATTGGTATCCTAGATTATGTCTATTGTTGTGGAATGTTAGTTATCACCTATTATGGCGGAGTAACATTCATCATATTTTGTTGAGGCAAGGCACTAATTTAGATTTGATAATTGGGTTATGTGCTTGATGAAGTAGTTGGTTGAGGATTAGAGGTAGCTTGTTATGGTTAGGAGGTAGAAGTCCCTACCCCTTGCTATTTTGAAACGCTCATGGTGTTTACCAATGGCACTCATTGTGGACTAGTTATTTATGAAATTAAACTAATTTGGCCTAAACTGGATGACACTTACATGTTATCCATTATGTTTGGCACATTCATTTGTGTATAAGTAGTAAATGCTTCTTCAATAGCTAGGGAATTAAACATGTCTCCAACTAAAGTGCTTTGTTGAAATGGGCCTATACCTAAATTATCTTGGCTTATCAATTCATTTAAGACTCTTATTGAAGGAACTATCTAGGTAAGAGGAGTTTTTGACATGGCCATATTGTTAAAATTATGCGCTAAGTTCAAATAGGTCTGATATGCTATTTGTATATGTATAAAGTGGTCCTCCATGAGGCCCTTTCCTATGACAAGAATACATGGGTCTTGATATGACATTGGCACTAAAGCTTGAGGATTGATAGAAGAGGCCTATTTGTCAGTTTGGTTATAAGGCATAGTTGAAGACACTCTAACTAAACTAGGCAAGTTTTTATGGGGTAAGTCTACTAGGAAATTGGACCCTACCTCTACAAATATAATTTAAACTATCCTTATTTTTAAGTAAGTGATGATCAAACAAATAGGAATCATATATTTATGGCATCGTAATGTAGTACATTTATTATTGAACTTGGTCCACAATCAATGGTATGCTAGCTAGGTACTAAACTATTTATTCTTGGTCTTGATCTGAGTATAGAGGCATGCTAACCAAATAGTGGGATAGAAGATCTTGTATTTGTTCCCTAGATCAATCATTGTAAGGAGGATAAGGATTCATCTCAAAAACTACATCATGACCATAGGGGTCTTGAATAAAGTCATCTTATGCGACCACATTATCATATCTCAGATTATATATGGCTCCACTATGAGTATAGTGAGTCATTAAACTCAATGATGGATGTTTCATGAAAATGTTTAGAGTTATACAAACTCTTAAAATAATTCCCAAAGGACAAATGGTTTGAATTTTGTCTAACTTGGTCAAAACATGGAGCCATATTTCTAAAAAGGTCTATGTTAAAACTTGGTACAAAATAGTCTAATGTCTTATGTCTTACACAAAAAGGTCAAGTGGATGAAATAAAATTGAAATACCAAAATCTAGGTTCAAAGTGTTTCAAACAAGTATAATCTAAAGAAAACAATTTTTTTTAGGTCTTTTGAATAAGGCATAAAATCTAGGCTCAAAATAGGCATATATTAGTTGTTTTAGAAAAGGCACAAAAGCTAGACTTTAAACAAAATAAGGTATGAGATTTAATCTAATAAATTTGAAACACTTTGGCATAAACTAGGCACTAGGATTTAAACTTGAACTTGATCTATTGGCATAAGGCATGAAACTCTAGGCACATGTAATATAGGTTATTTCCTTCAAATCTAGGCACAACGATAGTTTTTAAATTGAATAAGAAATTAAGCTAAGTTACACAACCCAAAAGATAAATATCGATGTCTAGGCCAAAATTACACAAGGTAAGGCTTGAATCAATCAATGTTTATATTTGAACTTTTTCAAGACTAATTTCAAACTCAACTTAGGAAAACTAGGCTTCTTTAAATAAACAACAAGCTAGACAAGAACATGTAATATAACGACACGTAAAGATCCCAAAGGCACACATGGATTTGGTTTCAAATTAGAATTTAGACACAAGGCAAACAAGTCTTTGAGATGATTTGATCAAAATAGTGACATTTCACACTCTAAATATGCGATCAATGGTTTATTTTAAGACTTAAAGGCACAAGATTTGAAATGAACTAGGCAACGCAATAACACCTTTTTCAATCAAGTGACACCCATACACAAAGGTTAATAAAAAGACTAAGGCACATGTATGGTGTCAAATAGACAATATAATGCCTCTTAAAACAAATATTGATTGATAAACAAGACTCATTTTCATTAGGTAAGACAAACAAATGCAAGAAAGGATGAAATGACTTAAACACCTAATTGTAATATCTTAAATCCTAAAATTGACAAGGTTGCATAATATTGTTGAATTATATCAATATAGTAATTTTTGAGAGGATTTTAATTATTAATCCAAAATGTAAAAGTACATGAAAAGTAAGGTTTTTAAGCCCCCTCTTCTCTTAGTATTTTATACTATGGCATAAAACTTTGGGCTACTCGCCCTGCATCAATAATATGTATACAACAAGTGTGGTTATTTTAAATTATCAATTTTTGCTCATTTATAGATGGTCCCAAGTGTGGATAACACAAGAGATGCTCATGTTAATTGTATCTACATCAATTGGCTTATTTTGAAAAGGTCTTGTCCTTTTCAAAACCACTACATCTGTCACTTTCTCAATGTAGTGTGATGTCCGAGTTGATCATACATTTTGAGGGCAGTAATCACTAACAAAGGTAGTTTAACTACTCAAACTATCATCCCAGTGATTTAGTAACTCAATTTATATACCTCAATGTGGAGTGGGGTTGAAATTATTCTGGGAGATGAAATCCCAAGTTAACTCTTCCCTAAAGAACTTGTGAGGAGGAGATTAACTCCTACTCACAAGCCAAAATGCATGAAAAATAAAGACAAGTGAAAAGTTTTTATGGGCATTTTGGGGTCACCCAAACCATATAAATTTGGGGAGGGCCTTCATGACTTTTTTTTCATACTCTAAAGCATAAATTCAAATAATGAGAACTTTTGGTCACCTGAGTTCCCGAAAGGAGATGCGGGGATAACATACATGCATCACTTGTTTTTCTCAGACAAAAAAACTTTAAACAAATAAGCATAAAATCAACTCTTAGGAGTACGTAACTAAATGTGAAACTTTATTTTATTACACTATACAAAGTATGTTGTGAAATTTGAGCCCCTTGGCATTTGTTGAAAAACTTACAAAACTTCAAAAATAACTAAGGCATGAAAATAACTTAGTTCATTTTAAACACCAAAGACAAATTATTCAATATTTAACCATGTTAAAATTTGGCCTTTTCCACCTTAGGACTTGTAAAATTTTAAAGGGTTTTCTTGTTTAGAAGCCCAAAAGTGAGTGAAAAAGCAACATTTCAAAATTAGCTCTCGAGTTTCCTATTTTTATATGTCATAGTGATCGACGTTGATCCATGCAAGGATCAATGTTAGTTCACAGAGATTGACATCGGTTGATCCACATAGGGACTGATGCCAATTGATAGGGATCAATGTCAGTTCCTATGAAAACATAGAAAATAAAAATATGGTTTGATATAGAGGATGATTAGCAGAACAAGCATAAAAATCAAATATCTCTCTGGATCTTGTAGGAAAATGGTTAAACAAATAGTTTTCAAGTTCTTAAACATAGAATAAAGACCAGAAAACTCTATAAAAATCTTCATTAATCACATCTATGTCATGCTCTGCATTTTATGCAAGGTCAATATTGGTTATAGTAGAATCATTGTCAATCTGGGAGAATTGATGTCAATTTTTGTGTCAAAGTTGAATTAAGATGGCATTTGTTACCTGCAACCTGTGTGTTTATAAAAATAAAAATACGTGAAAATAAACTAAAAACTGGAATTTTAAATATTATTAAGCATCCATTAGAAAAATCAAAAGTTTCATATTAATCTCCTTACTTATATGGGATGCTTGAGGTCCCACTGGGTGTGCCAACATGTGAACTAAGAATTTGACATAGAGGGGAGGTCAGTCTTGTTTTAGTCTCATAAAATCAATGAAATGAAGACACTAAATTCATAACACCTCTAGCCTAGACACTAGGGAGAGCTTAGGTAAAAAAATTAAATGAAAGCACAACAAAAACATAAAATAAATAACTCTTTTACCTTCTTTGAACTTTAAATGGATTTGTTGAATGGTTTGTTCGGCTTGTGCATCAAGAAGTCTTCATAAATAGAGGTTGCTTGGCTCCTCTCCTTGGCACCTTATCTTTGATGTTGCTTGGATTAATATTTGGACATTATAACACTACTTTCATGAGCTCTATGGAGTAAAATCCTGCATAATAACTCTAAAATATCCAAGTTTTTTGAAGATATTTGTGTGTAATAACTTTTCACCAAAATAACTTATGGTTTAATATGAAAGGTCTTGAATTTATAGCTTTAGGAATTAACTATCACCCAAGGTGAGTCAAGGTTGAGTTTAGGCATGGAATGGGTTCAAACTAAACCTTGGTGAGTTAAAACCAACTCTAGTTGAGTTAATAGTTATCAAATAATTATGATTTACAATTATTAGGTGTGGCTCTCAAATTAAATATTTTAGGACATTTTAAAAGAGATTAACAACTCATAAAGGCAATGATAAAAGGCTAAGATATTTTAAATTTTCTATTTTAGATATTCATTAATTTCAAATAGATAATTCAACTAGGTATTTAATATTATTTAGTTTGTTAATTTTAGTCATATAAAATATTCAAATTGGTAGTTTTAGAGTGGCTTGTGACACCTATTCCATAGGTCCTTCTTGAATGCTCTTATGACCCTTTTAGACACCTTTTTGCTCATTTCTAGTCATCTTTGGCCTTTTAAACGATGATTCCACCTCAACCAGGTTGATTTTCTAGGCCAATCCTATCCCCCTAAGTCTTGATCCTATAGGATAGGAGCACCATACCTAGACTATAGCACCAGACCCTAGGGTGTCTTATTTTTGGTGCTCTTGTCCCTTTACAATTTGAGCCCAAATGGTCATTTTCATTAAATTCCTATCTTTCATTATGTCAGCTTACCATGAATACATTTGATTCATGATAAATTATTCCCTATAAAATCCCATTTAAAGTTAATTTATAAGGGAGGTGGAAAATCTTACAAAACAAGCAAGAATATAAACAAAGAACTAAGTCAAACTTCCCTATTCTCTGCATACAATCACCCAACACAGCTGCAAACACACTCAAACCCTCATACCAGTCCCTAGCCACCTCAAGCACTCTCAATTTAGTATTTTTGCATCTACATCACATTTTTTCATGAAGCACATTAAGTGGGAGAAATACATATGGATTGATCCCTCTTCGAAGTATTGGTATGTAAGAAGCATGCCCACATAAGGGGTGTGGATTAAACATTTAGTATATATTACACACTAAACCCCTTCTTTATCTAAGTGATTCAAATCCCATTTTATCAATTTTGATGGAAGGTTAGGGTTTTAATATTAAATAATATCTATAGCAATCTCCATCAACATTCAGTACTCAAGATTTCATAGGTAGGCTCACATAGGAATAATACAAAAAACCCAAAAAGCTCAGGTCTTTTTAAATAGTTTGGACAACAATGTAAGAGTGGATAATAACACCAAACCCCAAAGTGTCCTATTTTTGATGCTCCTATCCTTTCATAGAATGAAAGCTAGATTCTACTTTGTGACACTATCCCAATCTTGCACAACTAGTTTCAAGCTTTGAATCATCTATCTCAGTCTAGTTTCAAGCTAAGTGATATTTCTCCTTATTTATTGCTAATTTTAGAAAGGTAAAAAGAATAAATAAAATTATACAAAGTAAGACCATAATTATTAAAATATTATTTATTGATTTATTACTCCAGACCCTTAACTAAAATAGGAATAAAACTCCATTATTTCTAAATAATTCAAATCATTTAGTGAACCTGACTTACTTTGTTTGCATATAAAGGCCCTAAAAACCCTAGGGAAAATTCTTTTCTAATTTTTACAATATTATTATGATTTTTCCTACATATATAAATAAGAATTTCATATTTAATTTTTAGAATTTATCATAGTAATTTTAAAAATTATTTCTTTCAAATCCTAGTTACCTATACTAGGTCCTGATATTTTCAAACCCTAGACTAGGATTTTGAAATTAAAATTCTAATTTTTACACTTTGGGCTAAATATTCCAATTTTATTAATCATGATTTACTTATGAAAAGTTTTCTAGTTTCTCTTGTATTTTTATTTCCTTTCATTTTACATGAATTCAAAAAAGACATAAATGCATATGTACATGCTGTTTTAAGACCAATTCAGATATATGTCATATTTCAGTACTTCTTTAACTTTTTATCTCTTTATTATGTGTAATTAAATTAAGATTAAAATTCTTACATACTTAGAGGATCCATTACATAAACTAACAACCACTTGTCAAGTTTCAATGTCATATCTTGTGCAAAGGAAAGAATTTCCTTCTCCTCCTCTCCCCTAAGAGGGTGATAGCTACTTTCCCTCTAACCAATTCCATGCTATCACCTCTTCAAAAGGTTAGGAAACCTATACTATTTTTATTAATGCATACATTCAACCTATAACTTCTTTAAACCCTCTTCAACATAGTTGCTTACATGTTCATTTGGAAGAAACTAGGGTTTGCATTTTTGAGACTATAAGGGATCAAATCACTAGTATGATCAAGTTAATTTCAGATTTAAAAATGTAGAATCAGCTATTACATGAAAAGATCACAACATTGAAAAATCATATTATAATACAAAATCCTTAAATTCACCCTAGTGTCAATCATGTATATGAAGCTTCACCTAGTCAATTGGTTGCAAACAATGTTAGATATCAAAATAAGAAATCACAACAAAGTAACTCTAAAACTAGTGATTCAAAAAGAATTCAAAGATCAAATAAGAGTTCAAGTGAGGTACTAAGGGAAATGATTAAATCTTAGTATATAAAACTACCTCCTCTACATCTAGTGAGAAGATCCATATATTATTGTGCATATCATAGAATACATGGGAATCACAGAGATTCATGTTTGGCATTGAAAAAACATATACAACAAATAATTGATAATGAGGACCCTATCCAAGGTAAATCTATCAAGAAATCCATAGTTATATAAGAACACATTCACAAAGGGTCAACTTAAAAAATAGTACAACAATGGTTACCAAAGCATAACTCAGAACAAAAAAAAAGATCAAAAATCAAAATAAGAGTAAGAAATAGTACCAAAAGCACAGGTAAAGCATGAAAAAGATGAAAATCGACCTCTCCAAAATGAGGCTTGAATTTCAAAGAAGTATGGATTTGGTCAAAAATATCTACAAGGTCAAGGGTAGGGCAAACATTCTCAAGGCATCACTACTCCTATTCTAGCAGTTGATAATGTTTGTCACCAAGGTTTAGGATTTATTGAACATCCTAAGGCAAATAATTCATAGACACTATTTATTAAAGGAAAAGATCCAGATACAACAAAAGTCAATACTAACATTCCATTGGTTCAGAATCAAGATGATAATGATGAGTGGAATAATATAGGTTAATATGATTTCCAGGATACCAACAATGAATTCAAATATTCAGAATCATATTCCTAGCCATTCCCTCATGCTTCACAATCATGTACAATTAGTTTGTTTGATATAGGACACCATGATAGGGAGTCTCTTTTGAGACTCATCGGTTAGTATCATTTCTTCTCAACTTACTTGTACATAGTTTCTTTCTACTTACTTGTACACAATTTTTTAGCTTACTTATACATAGTGTCTTTTTTCTTACTTGTACATAGCTTATTTCAAAATAACAAAAACAATACAACATTTTAATAAACCAAAAACAATATAACATGTCAAAATATAAAAAAATTTAAACAACTCAAAACACCAAAAACATTTTTCAACTTTATGCATTATCTATGCCTTACATTTCTACTACCATGCTAGACTTACATTTTGCTATTCCATGCTATTGTTTGTCAATTTATCTACATTACCATACTTCACTTGATCTTATTTGAGTGTGTGCAGTGAAATCCAGATCCTTCATTGCTTCACTCTACCCATTGAGGGGGCATCCTACTACATTTGAGACATACATCAACATATCTACCCACCGAGGGAAGATTCTACATGACTACACCATCTAATTTATGTCATTCCTACACCACACACTCTATTTATCATGATGATTTACATTAATTGCTAGCTTACATAGATTATTCTATTGACACCCATAGTATATAACACTTGTGTATTTTTTAGCATCTACCTAGTCTTGTACTCCATGTTTTGCATACTTTCACTTCTTGCTTTGATTAGTTAAATAAGTTAGTATTTATAGAATTTACATGCCTTCCTTTCTTTCTTTGTATAACTAGATGTGACTACATTTATTAGTTCTTATTTTGTCTCTTGTGTGTACCTTTAGACATTTGTCAATGTCCTTTGCTTATACTCTTCTATGTACTTGTGGCCTTCGTGCCAAACTTGCTTGTTTTCAATTGTATTTTTATGTAGACACTTAAACATTCCTTGTATGCTTGCTTTATAGTTTGAGTGACATGTGCCCATGTACCTTATTTACATGGCCCCTTGGCCATTTTTTTATGCTTCTTTCTTCTTTCCTTTCATGCTCGTTTTCTTATTTACTTATCAATTATATACAATGCCATGATCCACACCATGCATTATCTTGCCCTCTTGGATGCCATGATGGACATCATGATCCATCCCTCTTTGATAACTAACAACTAGCAACTAAAAACTAACATTTCTAGTTTTAATTTAGTATACTACACATGCTATTACATTATTACATCTATCTAGGCATACCCTTGTTGATCTAACCATCTCCAATATAAACTATGCTATATCTTGAGACATATTTTCAAATTATCATTATTATATCATGCATTTCATAGCATAACACACTTATAAGGCTATTTTTTCTTAGGATAGTCATTGTAGGGTCTTCATTCCTACCCTCACAATAGGGGGCAATAATCAAGGGTTTTATCATAGAGATTAGAGCCTTTATTGGTCAAAAAATCACTTTTTAGAACACTCAGAACAACATTCAAAACCCAAACTAGGTAGAACAGACCAAAAAAATAGTAATGAAAATAGAACAATGAACAGAAATAGCAAAGGATAAGAGTGCCATTCTTGGACTACATTACCATGTTAGGTTGTGGAGTTAAAAGCTTCACTGATGCAAATAGGGAAGGAGGTTGCTAAGAGGTTGCTGAGTGTCACAGTCACCGGTGTCGGTTAGGCCGATTGATGTTGGCCAGTGGTGGACAAGAATGCAACTGACGTCGGTCACCTCTAGGTAGACAGGGACCGACGTCAGTCACCTATGCGATTTTGGAACTGTCGATTGCATGAACAGTTTGTTAACGAATCGAGTGTTTGCATGTTAAGAGCCAATTATAGACTAGAAGCTGTGGATCTAATTATTGTAATTAGATGTCTAATTATTATATGCATGGGATCTATATAATAGACTCATGGGCTATATTGTAAGGTGTGCTAGTAGAGTTGAGCAGGCCAATTCCTTCTGTGTGTGAAGAGAGCAAGGGTAGCCCTCGTAGTTCCACAACAGTGCCAAGTGTGGGTGCTGGTTTGGAGAATCAGAAGGATTATTCATGTATGTATGATCTTGGTCAGTAGGTGTGCAAGGCCAGGTTAGGAGATCTGCATGGTAAGTAAGATCATTGATCTACAGGTGTATGTGTGTGCAAGGTCTAGGTTTGCAGGTGTGTAGAACCAGGTTGATCTGTAGGTGGCAGCAGGATCAATGTGACAACAACACAACAGGGAGCAAGATCAGGTGGGATCTACTTGGAGTACAGTGTGTACTCAATTGGAGAGCAAAGAGGAAGGCAAGGTAGTTCCTTCCACAAGTAAGATCATTTGAGTTGCAGGTTATTGCAAGTTCATGGGAGATCTACTTGGAGTACGTTGAGTACTTGGAGTGCGTAGAGCACTTGTGGAGTGCGTGGAGCACTTGTGTACTGGCAGTAGTGGATACTGACTGGTTGGAGGTGAACACCAACTTTGTGTTTGAGTTGTGTGTTGGGACCGTAAGAGAGAGAGAACTCTTGAAGGTGAATTACTATACACTTGAGGTGTGGGAAGCCTCTATAAGGTGAAGAAGAATTGTGGCATCTTTTTGGTTGTAATTCTTTTCTAGAAGAGTATTAATACAATTGTGTATTGTCTCTCATATTTTGTGTTATTTTTGATTCTAGTTACTTGTTACTTCTGGTTAATTCTGCATGTTTAGTTGCTTGGTAATCAATGGTGCTTCCTTGGGTTCCTAACAGTTGGTATCAGAGCTAAGGTTGTAGGGAGTAGGTTTGTGTTTGGTTACAGGTCACTCTTAGGGGTTTCTGATTGAGTGGGAGTATAGCAACGGTAGAAGAAAGTACACTAAGAATGGAGGAATTGAAAAGCACGAATGGTCAATTACGGTGTTATGGAAAGAAAGAGCAGGTAAAGAAATATTGTTGGTTGGTAGTAGATCAACATGAAGGAACTGAAGACGTAGATGTTGTAGGTGTTGTTGCACAAGATGCTCTAGGATGTTTTTTGGATAAAGTTGAATCTTGGTTAATAGATTTTGTTGCCTCTTTCCATGCAACCCCAAGTAGAGGGGTTGGTGAGCCTTGTCATAGTATTGGCAAAGGAGAAGTGATGCTGAAATTACAGGCGCCCAACACATGGGTGTTGAAGAAGGTCATGCAGGTCCTAGTCTTGAAGATGTGACTAACTGCTTTAGGAAATTTGGGTGATGAGAGATGCACAAGAACTCTCACAGCGGATGCACTTGAATTAGCATGTGGTAAGAAAGCAGGTACTCTTTATCTACTTGCTTGTATTATTATTTCCACTTTTGTTGCACATGTGTGGCTTTGTAGGCTTGGTCACATAAGTGAGAAGGGAATGGATGTTATTAAGTCAAAAGGGAAGAGTTCAGCTTCAAAGAGCATAGACCGAGATTTTTGTATGTAGTGGGTTGCTACAAGAAAGGATTGTGTTTATTACAGGAAAAGGAAGACTGATGTATTTGATAAACTTAAGAACTGGAAAGCCTTGGTGTTCTTGGAGGAGATGATAGATAGAGTTCAGTGGATGGGTCTGGATACTTCTGAATAGGGTGGTTTGGATAGGGTTTTGATCCATGGAGAGCTCATGGGTAAAAAGTCATCACTCACAGGTGAACACAGTTATCGGCATTGGTCAGAGGGAATCGACGTCAAATAGATAGGTGCCAATGTCGATCATGTGTAGACCAGAGAAGTTAGTGGTGTTGGGTAGGTGGAGACCGATGTCGGTAGGATAACTGGTGTCAGTGACTTGGACAGTTGAATGAAACTGACGTTGATCGGATGCAGACTGTGTGGTGACTGAGGCTGGTCACTGTAATGGATTTTGGGTGGATAGCAAGCTGTCAAGGAGTCTCAAATGCCCATGGGGAGGATTGAAAGTATAAGTAAGCCTCAAATTCATTGTTTCTCTTCTTTATACTTGTTGCTCACTACAGAGCAGGAAGGATCCAAGAAATAGTGGGAACATGGCATGAACAAGATGTAGAACCAAATGGGAGATTTGGTAGGGTTGTTAGCCGATATGAAAGCACTGAAAGATGAATGGATACCTTAGTTAAAGAATAGAGAGAATGGACACATGAGACAGAAGGCCAGGTTATATGGTCTTGAGGAAGCTACAGGACAGTGGTACATGTTTTGACAGGTGGATGACAAAGCAGGGCTTTAGTCAGTGTCAGTGTAACCATTGTGTTTGTCTTACCAGGTGGATGATGGTCACGCCATTACCCTGTTACTGTATGTGGATGGTATGCTAGCTAGCAAGTTCGTACATACAGGGTTTTGCTGAGCTAAGGGTAAGGTTAGTTCAGTGGCATGTCATGAGGAATTTGGAGCAGGAAAATTCTTTGGCATGAGAGACATGGAAGATCACAGGTTGATTTTGTCTCTAGTGGGAGCTGATGTGAATCAGGTGTTGGCAAGGTTCAATATGCAATATGTAGAACTAGAGCACACCAAGGGCTGGACAGTTCAGTGTCTGAAATCACATGAGGTTTGGTATAGACCTAAGTTTGCCCAAGCAATGGGTGCTATCAAAAAGTTTGTAGTCAATCTAGGAAGGAAGCACTGGAGGGTAATTCAGTGGGTTCTTAGGTATCTGAGAGGGACCAGCAACAGGGATTCATGCTATGCGGGGTCAAGTACTTCAGATGTGGCAGGTTACTTGGATGATAGGTGTTGCACCACAAGATGTGTGGTGGTTGGTCTTCAAGGTTGAGCTTGAAGAGGAATACAAGCCAGGATACAGATTAGATGGGGTATAGGTACAGGTACAGTGTAGCTATTTATCTCCAAGGGGGAGATTATTAGGTTATGGAGCTAAAAGCTTCACTAATGCAAATAGGGAAGGAGGTTGCTGAGTGTCATAGTCACCGGTGTCGGTTAGGCCAACCGACATTGGCCAGTGGTGGACAGGAATGCAACTGACATCGGTCATAGATCAACCGACGTCGATCACCTCCAGGCAGATAGGGACCAACGTCGATCGCCTGTGCAGTTTCAGAACTGTCGATTGCATGAATAGTTTGTTAATGAATCGAGTGTTTGCATGTTAAGAGCCAATTATAGACTAGAAGCTGTGGATCTAATTATTGTAATTAGATGTCTAATTATTGTATGCATGGGATCTATATAATAGACTCATGGGCTGTATTGTAAGGTGTGCTAGTAGAGTTGAGTAGGCTAGTTCCTTTTGTGTGTGAAGAGAGCAAGGGTAGCCCTCTTAGTTCCACAACAGTGCCAAGTGTGGGTGCTAGTTTGGAGAATCAAAAGGATTCTTCATGTATGTATGATCTTGGTCAGCAGGTATGCAAGGCCAGGTTAGGAGATCTGCATGGTAAGTAAGATCATTGATCTGCAGGTGTATGTGTGTGCAAGGTCTAGGTTTGTAGGTGTGCAGAACCAAGTTGATCTGTAGGTGACAGCAGGATCAAGGTGACAACAACACAATAGGGAGCAAGATCAGGTGGGATCTACTTGGAGTATGGTGTGTACTCAATTGGAGAGTAAAGAGGAAGGCAAGGTAGTTCCTTCCATAAGTAAGATCATTTGAGTTGCAGGTTGTTGCAAGTTCATGGGAGATCTACTTGGAGTACGTTGAGTACTTAGAGTGCGTGGAGCACATGTGGAGTGTGTGGAGCACTTGTGTACTAGCAGTAGTGGATACTGACTGGTTGGAGGTGAACATCAACTCTGTGTTTGAGTTGTGTGTTGGGACCGTAAGAGAGAGAGAACTCTTGAAGGTGAATTACTGTACACTTGAGGTGTGGGAAGCCTCTATAAGGTGAAGAAGAACTGTGGCATCTTCTTGGTTGTAATTATTTTTTGGAAGAGTATTAATACAATTGTGTATTGTCTCTCATATTCTGTGTTATTTTTGATTCTAGTTACTTGTTACTTCTGGTTAATTCCACATGTTTAGTTGCTTGGTAATCAATGGTGCTTCCTTGGGCCACTTTTTTATGCTTCTTTCTTCTTTCCTTTCATGCTTGTTTTCTTATTTACTTATCAATTATATATAATGCCATGATCCACACCATGCATTATCTTGCCCTCTTAGATGCCATGATGGACATCATGATCCATCCCTCTTTGATAACTAACAACTAACAACTAACATTTCTAGTTTTAATTTAGTATACTACACATGCTATTACATTATTACATCTATCTAGGCATACCCCTGTTGATCTAACCATCTCCAATATAAACTATGCTATATCTTGAGACATATTTTCAAATTATCATTATTATATCATGCATTTTATAGCATAACACACTTATAAGGCTATTTTTTCTTAGGATAGTCATTGTACGGTCTTCATTCCTACTCTCACAATAGGGGGCAATAATCAAGGGTTTTATCATAGAGATTAAAGCCTTTATTGGTCAAAAAATCAATTTTTAGAACACTCAAAACAACATTCAAAACCTAAACTAGGTAGAACAGACCAAAAAAAAAGTAATGAAAATAGAACAATGATCAGAAATAGCAAAGGATAAGAGTGCCATTCTTGGACTACATTACCAAATAAAAAAGTGTCTTATTTTTGATGCTCCTATCCAAACAATAAAAAAACCTATATTTTTTAGAAATAAATATAAAGGCAAGTTTAATTATAATTTTGTTAGCTATAACTCAATTTAGATTGGGTATTTTATTATAATTTTTCTTAGAGTATCTAAATATAGGGTGCATCATGCATGACATGATGGCTTTCACATCTAGTTTTAGATTTGGTAGTTGGTATAACTTTTAGATCAGAATCCATGTTATAGACACTAGTGATTAGGGGCAATGTGCATGACACATTTGCCTTCTTTTATTTTTGAGTTTAGTACATTACCTAGGCATTCTCAAAAATTGCATGCCTTATTCTATTTGTAGGTGGTTGGTATTATTTCAAAGTGGTTTTCATATAAGCTTATTTCTCAAATTTGGAGTGGATTTTATACAAGCCTAATCTCTACCTTTTGAAGTGGCCAAGATTGGCCTAGTTCTTAGTACACATTTGGCTATCCATACTAGATTACTAGATTACAAAGCATTCATGGGCTTTATGAGCCATCTCATATGACACATATTCATACTGGTATTGGTTCATAGCTTTACTTAGTGGGAAATGATGGAGTCAAAAGAATAACTACACTTTGTATTCTTGAGCCACCTACTTAGAGGGATTGGACACACCGTCTAAACATTTATTAACACATACATAATCGCATAACTTCACTTAATGGGTGATGATGGATCCAAAGGGCTAACCTTTGTCTTCTTGAGCCACCCTAAGGGAATTGAGTAATTAGCTCCATTCATGATATTAGTCTTAGTAAAACACATACCCAACATCACTTAGAATCACTCAAACATCATTCAACATCATAATAGGTTTTGTATTGGTTCACATACCCAATGAGGTGTATTAATTCCTTTCTCTTCCTCTTTATTTTACCTAGCCTTTGTACGTTCTTATTTTAGACACAGTGTGTCTAGTAAAAACTAATATACTCTTTGTTTTCTCTTAAAAATTTACACTTTATGATGTGCTCTCTTTATGCATACTCAACATCACACATATTCATGGGATTCACCCTTTTAGGTAAGTTTAGGTACACTTTTTAATTTTCTTTTATCCTAGTATATCACTAAAATAAAGGGGGGGGGGGTAAATGTACTCATATAAAATGTCCAAGTTGGTAGTATGAGAGTGGCTTGTGACACCCAATCTACAGGTCTTTGCATGCTCTTGTGACCCTTCTAGACACCTTTTTGCTCATTACTAGTCATTCATAGCCTTCTAAATGATGATTCCACCTCAATTAGGCTACTTTTCCCATTCAATCATATCCCCTTGGGTCCTGATCTTATAGGAAAAGATCACCGTACTTAGATTATAGAATTAGACCCTAGGGTGTCCCATTTATAGTGCTCCTATCCCTTTGTAATTTGAGTCTAAAAGGTCATTTTCATCTAATTCTTATCCTTCATTATGTCAGCCTAGCATGAATATGTTTGACCCATGACCAATTGTTCCTTATAAAAGACCATTCAAATTTCATTTAGAAGGAAGGTGGAAAATATTACAAAACAAGCAAGAATACAAACAAAGCACTAGGGAAAACTTCCTTATTCTCTGTATATAGTCACCTAATATAGATGTAAACACACTCAAACCCTCATACCAATCCCTAGCCACCTCAAGTACTCTCAATTCAAAATTTTTACACTGACATCACACTATTACACAAAGCACATTAAGTGGGAGAATGACATATATCTTGATACCTCTTTGGAGTATTGGTATGTAGGCAACATGCCCACATAAGGGGTGTGGATTACACATTCAGTGCATAGTACACACTAACCCCCCCATTTCTCTAAGTGATTAAAATCCCATTTTGTCGAGTATGATGGAGGGTTAGGGTTTGAATATTAAATAATCTTTATAACAAGCTCCATCAACATTCAACACTAAATATTTCACAAGTAGTCTCACACAGGAACATTGCAAAGAACCCAAAAAGCTTAGGTCTTTGTGACCAATTTGGATAACAACAACAAGAGTGGATAATAACACTAGACCCTAAATTGTCCTATTTTTGGCACTCCTATATTTTCACTGAATGAAAGCTATATTTTGATTTATGACATTGTCTCAGTCCTGCATTGCCAATTCCAAGCTCTGAATCATCTATCTCAATTCAGTTTCAAGAAAATTTTCTCTTTATTTATTACAATTTTTAGAAAGATAAAAATACAAATAAAATTATACAAATTAGGACTGTAATTATTGAAATGTTATTTACTAAATTATTAATCCAAACCCTTAATTAAATTTAGAATAAAACTCAATTATTCCCAAAATAGTTAAATCATTAATTGATTTTTATTATCTTTTTAGCTCTTTCAATATTTTGATTAAGTGTGCAAGTGTCCCACTTAATAGGTCCATATGCCAAATTGACAGTTGTTATGCCATAAGGTGATTAGGGAAGAATTCATGAGAGGTTATTATTGTCACTTTTATTTTCACCATTTGAGGATATGTCTCAGCTCTCCTCATCCAAGTGGCACAATTGAAGCACCTATAGGCTTATGGGTAGCTAAGGATGAGTTGAATCTCTGGATAGGGCTAACTCCCTTGATGTACCACTTTGGATCACAAATATACCTAAAATTTGAGGTGGGGGAGAAAGGGAGAGATAAAAATAAAATAAAACTATCCTAAGGGAAGTGATACACCAATTAAGTTGATGACTTCCAACCAACTACATGTTACAATAAAACCAAGAGATTAACCAAACATACACTTCTCCAATCTACATCTTATCACATCAATGTTACATTATGAATTTATGGATGAATGTTTAGGCTAGGAGGACTAGAAAAAAGGCCTTAAATGTAAATAGTGAATAGACTAACTCATTCAACCTTTGACACTTCCTAAAACACTTCACATGCCCTGCAAGAAGAAGCTTTCCAACTGCAAATAGATGATATAATGAAATAATGATGCTAAGGAAACAAGAGTTATCACTTATGAAAAATAAAAAATTAAAAATGAACACACTAAGAATATTCATGGAAGAGGTAAAAATTAGTAGTCTTATTGATCAAATGGTATGCAAATGAGCAAGGCTTCACCATACTTAGGTGAAGCATCAGTTACAATGGCCACAATGACTAGTTCTTATAGAACTTGAGAGAGAGAGGATAAGAGATAAGTCCAAAGGTCATAAGGACACTTGTAAATTTGAGAAAATAAGTTACTTGTACATGAATAGATGATTTTGGATGAACCATGTAAGGTTAGGAAGCACAAGTGTCGATTCAAGGCATGAAACTCTTGAAAAGTGGCATAAAAGTTCTTATTCTATCTCAAAAAACTAAGTTCATAATTTGGACCTATTTTAACATTCCAAGACTAATTAGGGATATTTATGATGATTATAATTAAGGGTAAGGATTTAAAACATACCTCTTCATGCATTAGTTATAGGCTTAGTGATCTAGAATCATCTAGAAAGGAGATATCACTATCTGCAATCTAAGAAACTACTCTTTCATGTACCCTACACACTTGGATTCCAAAAAGGCATAAATTTTCCATGAAAATAAACTGGAGGGAGTGGATGACACTTTTCAAGACCATTCATGGCCTTTGAGGCATTAGGAAAACCTTAAAATTAGCTAACTTGAAGTTTTCTATCCTTCTCACTAGCTTAGT
The DNA here is from genome assembly GCA_037957365.1 of Torreya grandis. Lineage (NCBI taxonomy): Eukaryota > Viridiplantae > Streptophyta > Pinopsida > Cupressales > Taxaceae > Torreya > Torreya grandis. The sequence goes on from JARHVA010000791.1 coordinate 42,439, forward strand.
CACTATGCCAGTTTTGACTGGCTGAGATGAAGTAGATGGTTGAGGCACTTAGGAGTTATTCCAAGGAATGAAATTGACATAGGGATAATATTAATTCCTAATATTCCCTCCCATGTTATCGTCATCTCTTGAAACCTCCTATAACCTACACAATACAGAAAACTATCAAGAAAATCCTATTTTATACTCCATTCGTATAGTACCATATAAATAATCCTAGTAAGGAGTAGCCTAAAAGAGTATTATATATCCTAAAATAATCATTATAGTTAAAATATTCCATTATAATATCTTACCATCCTTATTTTTTCAATTAGGTCCTTATAAGGGTTTGGCAAGGGTTTTAGACAGTTTTGACCTCTTAAGCATTATTCATAAAAACTTGTTCAAATTGTAAAAAAATTCCACACGAATGATCTTTAGGACCCCTGATAACACCTATAAAATCATTTGGCATCCATGCATAGTATCATAAGAGATGTGAGTATTCAAAACTATCCTATCGAGCTCTTCCTTTCATTTCCTATAGGTTTGGGTTAGTTTTAACCTAAAAAATGGATTATTTGAAACCTATATACTATACATAAGACTTATAACATATATTATGACCCCATAAATATATATCAATACAATTTAATTATAATCTCATGCTAGGAGTAAAAGTAGTTCTCCATTTAGCTTTAGGCCCAAACTATGCTTGATAGGCCTGCTTGTGTACTTTAGTGTTTTAGACTATCTAGTTGGGTCTTATCCTCCATAATTGGTTTATAATGATATAATATATTTTATCTAAATTTAAAAATATTATTTAAATTTATACTCATCTCTTGGTTCATCCATTCCACCATTCTTTCCAAGATTGTAGGTTTTATGCACAAAGGGAGTACCCTCTGTCTGAGATAAATTTTGTTTCCATAGACAAATATGAATATTTTATGGGACTATCCAGTCCATAAAAATTTTATGTACCAAAATTTATCTCTTTGTTTGATTATTTTACCTCTTAAATGCTTTAAGACCGAACACACACTTGTAAAAGGCAGACTGTGTGCAAGGCTTTCCTAAGTGGACTGTATGTATTTGTTTGGGGATCTCCATATCTACTTCCATGACATTGATGTATGAAATTATAGTAAATATAATTGAATAGGTTTTAAATATTATCATAAGCCATTTATAATCTATGTTTACACCTTGAGTTGTGCTCCTACTGAAATAGGCTTGATTGAGAAACTGACCCTGTTTCGATGCTTCCCCTGCCTGTAGGTGAAAATTACCTTCTTGGAGGAAATTACATTAATATGGGGTCTTAATTAACCCATAAAATACATAAAATTATTAATTTAGTCACCCATGCTATATATATTCTATGTTGAAGACTTGAAAAATCCCTTAACTAAATCAATGCCAGTATACAGTCACATACAATTGATTGTACAGGGCCTTGTAAGTGATTTTCATCTTTGATAGTACATTAAAATTTATATGGGAAAAATATGAGGTCTTTAGACTTACCTTATATCCACAAATAAGTAGTATATCCATGCTCAAGCCCTTACTATGGATGATGTAGGCTAATAATCAACTGTAGGTGGATGTCTAAGCCATTTGTACAGACTATCTCCACCTCTTTATGTGGAAATAGGGTCTTGTAATGTAATTAGTAGTCTCATAATGAATATTACATTCAAATTATCATGATAAATTCTAAATACTTCTTCAAAACATGATTTAGACCTTTTTTCTTTCCTTGTGACTTACAAGACTATGTTTTTTTGCCTTAAGCCTAGCTGTAGGTGAGCACCTCCTTGTGAAGGGGTGCATGTAGGTGCCTTATGAGAAAAAAACATTGTATATCCACTTATTTGAATAAATTATAAATAAAAAGTGCTATTTTTAACCCTATATAACCATCAAACATGAAGACATGGTCTAGCTTAACGACTTTAAAAATAAAGGTTGTGCAAACTCAAAATCTTGTAGATGATATTACTTTATTTTAGTGTTTTGTAGGCAACTTTGAGCCTTCAAAATTCCAACCTCCATTAGTGTTATACCATCCATATTTTATGGAGTCCTTGTATTTACTATAAGATATAATATGAGCACATTAGGATGCATAAAGGGCATTGGGAACCTTATAACAAAATATCAACAAAACCCTAAGGAGCTCTATTTTGTAGTTTTAGGGATTATGGGCCTAAACCTATCATCTCATGTTTTGAAGGCTTATCTAATTAAAATTTCCAACTTGACACCTCAAATGAGTCTACCTTGATTAATATAACATACTATAACATGTAGATACCTTTATATGTCTGTGATCCCACATGTAGGTGGTTATGCTAGTGTATAGATAGAGAATGGTCTTGTGAGAAATGTGCATGATTAGTAGATTTAAATTTAGTTTAAGCCTTTTCAAAAATTTAAAAATGACTTTTACTAACCCTCAAAACCTTTCTTATCTTAGGAATTTCCTTTCAATATGAATGGTCTCTACGAGGGCACCTGTAGGTGTATGTGAGCTATAAGTAGACAATGAACAAATTGGAATCATGTGTATAGTGAGTAATCTCATGGACATGCCTAAAATATTCACCAATTCCTCAAATGGATTTTATCACTACCAAGGTGTTGAAACAAGTCTCAAAACCTCTAATCCAATGTGATACACTTCCAAGAGATGTTTGCAGATGTGCATTCATGGTTGCCTAACTGAATATGTTGTATATGACTATAATTCAATCAAGATTTGCATTGGGAAAAGAGATTTAGAGGTGAAGGTGACCGAGAGAACATTTGAAATAGATAAAACAACTTATCTTCACCCTCCAAAACCACTATCAAAGCAAGAAATCATACCAATGGTGAAAAACTGCCTATTACACATAAACGTGCCTCCTCTTTCAACCTAAGCTATTTTTCTCATAAAAAAATCATGAAACATGAAAATAAGCATGGAGATCATTTTAGGGGGGATTAAACATCATCTGGAACCAATATCAGCAAGTGGATTGAATGAAACTACTCAAACCAAGGCAAAACCTATAGGGTGCATATATTTGTAAACAAAAAAACATAGTCAACTTCTTGAGGATGGTTCATAAAGTATAGGCCACCATTACTCAAAATATTATTATGAAAATTAATCTATATGAGTGTAATTTCACCTCTTCTCCAACTATCTGTAATAAGTACAACATGAAGACTGATTCTATGTGCCTAAAAGAGTGAAAAAGGAGTAGAATGGTTTTGGGACTTTTATAGCACTTTAAAAGCATGTCAAGAACTGAGATGGATCTAAGGAAGCTGAAGAGTCATTCCATGACCTTATCCCATGTGGTACACTTTCCCATAGGCTGTACAAGTGCTAAACTCTTCTCTTTTTCCCAAAAAATTGCTCTTTCTTCTGAAGCACCTACCAATTTTAGTTTCCAATAGTTTATTAAGATGTATGAGGACACATGGCATGTGACATAACCTTTTGACACCTTCACATTTCCTTAGGAGGCTGTACAAGTCATTTAATGCTCATTTATGACCCCTAAAATGACTTAAAATGATAAATGGACTAAAAGACTAATTAACCAAGGCTAATATAATATGGAATAACATCAAAAGACATATAATACATCCTATGACATAATATTATACCCAAAAAAACCTAAACTCAAGTTTTTACCTATAGGTGCCCCAATTTAACTTACAAGGCCAAATTTGGTCAAAAATTTAGTGACTCATAGGGGTAGTATGCCTGCTATACTAAAGACCAGTAGATTTATTAGTCTATTGGGCTTAGGAAGTCATCTAAAGTCTAAAACAAAACAATGACACCTTTGACCACTTGACAACCATGCTTTGATCAAGACAAGACCAATTTACTACGTTAGCCACACAAAATAAAAGACATGCACAAAATAAGGTAAACAAACTAACAAAACACACACATGTGCTTAAGGCACTTAGGATAAATAGGAATCAAACAACTATATACAACTAAAAATCAAGCATACATCCCTTTTTAGGATCAAAAGGAAAGTTTCTTGCATTTCCTTCTTCATGAGATGAATCATAGTGCCAAACATGTTGTTATTTGTATTAAATACTTGATAGATCTAGACCTACTTCTTGGCTCCTCAATTTCTATTCTCTCAAGTGGACCATATTCAAATAGGTCTTCAATGTAAAATTTATTTATCTTGGCCTTGTACACATACTTCATATTGCTGCCCACTTTTCATCTCATGATCAAATTTTATCTTCTTTGTAGGTGTGACTTCAAGAAGAATGGTTTCTTTTTCCTTGGAAAATTGAGGCAAATAGAAACTTATCTTGACCTCCAAAGGCTGATGTGAACTTTACTCTTGCTCTTCTTGACATTTTAGACAATGTCATCTTGCTCACCATCACTTGTAATCAGCTCTAAAGAAGTTGTACACCCCTTGGGATATTCAAACTCATTACAAATGTTTTTAAACTTCTACCACAAGTAATCATCCTCTCTTTGATCAACATCATGAAGGGGGAAAACAAGAGGAGATCCTTCATCCTCTTCTTTGGAATCCAAAAGGACTTATCCAATATTTATTCTTCAATACAAGGAAGGAATTCTTCATCATCAACCAAAAAAGAAGACTCAACATAAGGACTCACCTCTTCATCATAATTTATGACCTCTTAAGGGCTCTCAAGTTTTATCTCAACTTTCATAATATAATATTGGTTTTAAAAGGTTGCAAGATCCTCCATCTCCTTCTCCTTCTTGGTGATTCCAAGACTAGGCATTTTGAAATCTGGTGACTTAGACCAATGAGGTTGTGAAGAAGTTACACTTTACTCAAGAAAGAGTTATAAATTTTTCTCAACCAAGTGATATTATTTAGTTTCTCATACCACATGTCCATTAGGTCAAAGGTGTGAGGACAAGATGAATTAGTTGGTAGAGGTGGAACATAGGGCTCAAAATCAAATTGAGAATGCATTAGAGGGGATTCTTTTGGGAGTTCTTAAGGAAGGGTAAGCAGACCTTGGGATAAAATAGCTTGGTTATCTTCCTTCCACTTAAAAATCACTTCATTTAAATATAATACAACTTGATTACTCTCTTGAGGGAGGTTAGATGGGGTATGTTTAGGAATAGGATCTTCTTTGGGCTCAAAGCCTTCCATCACACCTTGACCTAGTAATCTCATCTTTGACTCTAACTCTTCAATTTGATTGGCTAGGTTATTTTGGAAACATTTCTCATGAAGTTGATAGGAATCATCATTAGGATGAGTACAAGAGGGATGACATGAAACACAAGAGGTCTCTTGAGGAAGTGTGGGATGGACTTGCAAAAGATCAACTTCACACTCCTTATCAATGATTCTATCCTCTTTCTTTCCCCATGATTAAACATTTTAATCCAAATTAGGATGTTATGATTATAAATAATTTTTTGATGTGGTGATTCAATTTGAGTAGTGGTTTAAGTTTTCAATAAACTTGGAATCTCCTTAGGCTTGGATTCTCTACCTTGTCTCCAACTTAGAATCTCATATCTAGAGCTAACTTCTTGAGATGGGGATGTAATGGGAGAGGGAAATGAGTGCTTGAATTATAATTAATTTGCTACTAACATGGATTGATTCATTTTATTATTGGCCAACTCAATATACCCATCGGGATTAGATTCAAAAATAAGGTTTCTCTTTTCAAATCTCTCTTCCAACTGATTGGGAAAAGGATGAATTTGATAAGCTTGATTGGGTTCATGAGTGGGAACCATGTAGGACTGATAGAAATCTTGTGGAAGTGGAAATGAAGGCTAATATGTTTGGTGAGTCTACCTTTAATGAATTCTTAGCCTATCTTCTAATGAAGAAACCAAGCCACTCACATTTAGCATCTCACTTGTGAGCCTTTGCCAATTGGCTCTCTCAATAAGTGCCCATTCTCTTTTGACTATCTCTAATGCATCCCTCAAGTTATGAATAAGATGACTAGGAACCTCTTGACCATATCCCCTTCATGTGTCAAGATCTAACATATACCTCTCATAGCCCAAAAGAGTTTACTTGAAAGAGGAAATGGATTGATTAAAGAAGTGGCTAGGTTCATTAGGAGGAGAAATACATTGAGAAGGCTAGCTATAAGACTAACACACTTCATGAATGGGTTGATACACTTCAGGAATGGGTTGATAGACTTCATGTTTGAGCTTGTACACTTCATGACATGCCTGATATGGAATGCCATAGGCTAGATATACCTCACCAACTTGTATAAAATAAAAATCAACACCAAGGTCAGCCATGAAACTTCATTAGGAAATAAGAACACTTGGAATGATCATCAACAATCTTCAAAATAAATACCCAGGTTGCTTGACTAGTTGATGTAACTTTGGAGTCACCATTGATGCTTGGATAAATGCCTCCAAGGGTTGATTGTTGAAAGACAACACCAAAAATCTTTCAACTTGTTGGACCAAGAGTCTCACCAAGAGTGCCAAAAAATATTGTCACTTGGATTTTCACCCTTTAAGGATATGTCTCAGCTCTCCTCATCAAACTGGAACAATTAACACACCTCTAGGCTTGTGCGTAGCCTAAGGATGTGGTAAATATATAGATAGGGCTAGCTCCCTTGATGTACCACTTGATCATAATTACACATAAAATTTAGTGGGGGAGAAAGGGAAAGAGAAAAATAAAATCAAACTATCCTAACGGAGGTGATACACCAAATAAGTGGATGACTTCAAACTAGCTACATATTACACATGAAACCAAGAGACTAACCAAACATACACTTCTCTAATCTACATCTTCTCACTTCAATGTTACATTATGAGGTTATGAATGAATGTTTAGGTTAGGAGGACTAGATAAGAGGCCTTGAATGGCACTAGTGAATAGACTAACTTACTCAACCTTTGACACTTCCTATAATGCTTCACATGCCATATAAGAAGAAGCTTTCCAACTACAAATAGATGATAGAATGTAATAATAATGCTAAGGAAATAAGAGTTATCACTTATGTAAAATCAAACATTAAAAAAAAACACAATAAAAATATTCATGAAAGAGGTAAAAAATAATAGTTTTATTGATCAAATGGTATGTAAATTAGTAAGGCTTCACCATACTCAGGTGAAGCATCAGTTACAATGGCTAAAATGGCTAGTTCTTATAAAACTTGAGAGAGAGAGGAGAAGAGATAATTCCAAAGGTCACAAAGACACTTGTAAAGATAATACAATTAGTTCCTTATGCATGAGAAGAGGATGTGGGATGAACCATGCAAGGTTAAGAAGCACAAGTGTCAATTCAAGGCATGAAACTCTTGAAAAGTGGTATACAAGTTTTCATTCTGGCTCAAAAAATGACCTTCATAATTTTGACCTATTTAAACATCCAAAAACTAATTAGGGATATGTTTTATGATTGTAATGAATGAGAAGGATTTTAGACATGCCTCTCCATGCATTGGTTCCAGGCCTAGTCATCTAAAGTCATCTAGAAAGGAGATATCACTGCCTACAATCTAAGAAACTCCTATTTCATGCACCTTGCACACTTGGATTTTAAAAAGGAATCAATTTTACATGAAAATACATGGTAAGGAGTGGATGAAACCTTTAAATACCCACTATGGCCTTAGAGGCATCATGCACATATTAAAATCAGCTCACTTAAAGTTTTCCATCCTTCTCACTAGCTTGGTCACTATGCCAATTTTGAATGGTTTAGATGAAGTAGTTGGTTGAGGTAATTAGGAGTTATCCAAGGCATAAAATTGACATAGGGAGTTATCTTAAGTTCTAATCTTCCCTCCCATGTGATTGGCATCTCTTGAAACCTCCTAAAACCTACACAATGCATAAAAATGATAATAAAAGCCTATTTTTAACTCCATCCATACATGTTCATAAAAATAATACTAATGGGGAGTAGAATAAAATAGTATTATACAACCTCAAACCATAATTATAATATTTTTTTCATTAGAGTAGCTTACCATCCTCATCTTTCTAATCAGGTCCTTATAAGGGTTTAACAAGGGTTTTAGATAGTTTTAACCTCTTAAGCATTGTTCATAAAAACTTGATGTTAAAAATTAAAAAAAATAACCTAATAATGATATTTAGGACCCCTGATAACACCTATAAACTCCTTTGGCATCCATGTATATTCTCATGAGAGATGTGAGTATTCAAAACTAGCCGATCGAGCTCTTACTTCCATTTCCTATAGGTTTGAGTTAGTTTTGAACTCAAAAATGGATTATTTATAACCTCTATACCATAAAAATGATTTATAACCTATATTATGACACCATAAATATATATTAATCCATGGTAATTCTCATCTCATGCTATGAGTAAAAGTAGTTCTCCATTTGGATTTAGGCCCAAACTATGCTTGATAGGCCTGCTTGTGTACTTTGGCATTTTAGACTATCTTGTTGGGTATTATCCTCCATAATTAGTTTATAATGATGGTATATATGCTATAAAACTTTCAAAATCTTATTTAAATTTATAAACATCTCTTGGTTAATCCATTCCACCATTCTTTCAAAGATTGTAGGTTTCATGCACAAAGGGAGTGCCCTCTTTTTGAGATAAAATAGAGGCCACTCCTTTGTTTCCATAGACAAATGTGAATATTTTAGGGGCCTATAAAATCCATAAAAATTTTATGCACCAAAATTTATCCCTTGTTTTGATGATTTGACCTCCTAAATGCTTTAAGACCCAAGATAGACTTGTTAGAGGAAGACTGTGTGTAAGTCCTTCCCAAGTGGACTATATGCTATTTGTTTGGTGCTCTACCTATATTATTACATTAAATTTATGTATTAAATGATAATTTATATGTTTTAAATATTATCACAAACCATTTATAATCCATGTTTACACCTTGAGCTATGCTCATACTCAAACATACCTGATTGAGAAACAAACCCTATTTGGATGCTTCCCCTACATGTAGGTACAAATTAACTTATTATAGATAATTAAAATAATATGGGGTCATAATTAACCCATAAAATACATAAAATTATTCTTTGAGTTAGCCATGCTATATATATGCTATGTCAAATACTTGGAAAAGCCCTTAACTAAGTCACTGTCAGCATACATTCACTTATAGTTGACTGTACAGGGCCTTGTATGTGATTTCCATCTTTGATAGTACATAAAAATTTATATGGGAATAATATTATGTATTTTATTTTACCTTTTATCCACCAATAATTTTTATATCCATGCTCAATCCCTTACTATGGATGATGTAGGCTAATAGTCAACTGTAGGTGGATGTCTAGGCCATTTATAAGGATTGTGTCCACCTCCTTTTGTGGAAATAGGGTCTTGGAATGTCATTATAGTCCCATAATTAATATTAAATTAACATAATAATTATCCATGCTCAATAATTATTCAAAAAATGCTTTAGGCCTTCTTTCTTTCCCTGTGACTTACAAGACTGTGTTTTCTGCCTTAAGCTTGGTTGTAGGTGAGCACCTCCTTATGAAGGGGTGCTTGTATATGCCTTTTGAGAACAAAACCATATATATCCAGTTATTTTAATAATATTATAAACCAAAAATTCTATTTTTAACCCTATATAACCATCAAACATGAAGACATGGTTTAACTTAATAACGTTGAGAATAATGGTTGCTCAAACTCAAAATCATGTAGATGATATTGCTGGTTTTTAGTGTTTTGTAGGCAACTTTGAGCCTTCAAACTTCCAACCTCAATTAGTGTTATACATTACATATTTTTTTGAGTAACTTTAATTGATAAAGGATACAATATGAGTAAATTATGATTCATAAAGGGCATTTGGAACTTTTTATCAAGATATTAACAAAACTTGAAGGAGTTCTATTTTGTAGTTTTAGGGATTATGGCCTTGAACTTGTCATCTCATGTTTTAAATGTTTATCCACTTAAAATTTATAAATTGACACCTCAAATTAGTTTTACCTAATTAATAAAACATATTGGAACTCCAAAAATGATTCACCATACTCCCATTTCTCTATAGAGACACCTTTATATCTCTGCGATCCCTCCTGTAGGTGGTTATGCTAGTGTAGAGGTAGAGAATGGTCTTGTGAGTAATGTGCATGATTTTTAGGTTTCAATGTAGTTTATTCCTTTTAAAAAGTTTAAAAATGAATTTTACTCACCCTCAAAACCTTTCTTAGCTTAGACATTACCTTTCAATATGATTGGTCTCTATGATGGCACCTGTAGGTGTATGTGAGCTGTAAGTAGATTAGAATCATGTGTATAGTGAGTGGTCTCATAGATGGGCCTGAAATATTAACCAATTATTCAAATGGATGTTATCACTATCAAGGTGTTGAAACAAGTCTCAATACCTATAATCTAATGTGATACACTTCCAAGAGATGCCTATAGATGTGCATTCATGGTTGCCTAATTAAATATGTTGCATATGGCTATAATTTCATGAAGATTTACCTTGGGAAAAGAGATTGAGAGGTGAATGTGACTAATATAAAATTTTAAATAGATAAAATAACTTATTTTCACCCTCTAAAAGCACTATCAAACCAATAAATCCTGCCAATGGTGAAAAACTGCCTTTTAGATAGAAAAGTGCTTCCTCTTACAACCTAAGCTATTTTGCTCATAAAAACATTATGAAACATGAAAAAAGCATGGATATCATATTAATATGGATTAAAAATAATATAAAACAAATATCATTAAGTGGATTGTATGAAACTACTCAAACCAAGACAAAACATATAGAGTATATAGATTTGCAAGTAGAAAAACACAGTCTACTTCATGAGGATGGTTCATAAAGCATATGCCACCATTATTTGAAATATTTTTATGAAAATGAATATTTATGAGTTTAATTTCACCTCCAAAAGGCATTTTAACTGAAATTTCTCCAACTATCCATACCAAGTATAAATCAGAAGACTGGTTCTATGTGCCTAAAAGGGTGAAAAAGGAGCATAACAATTTTTGGACTTTTTTAGGACTTAAAAAGCATTTAAAGAATTTAGATGGATATAATGAACTAAATAGTTATTCCATGGCCTTATACCATGTGGCACACTTCCCCATAGGTTGTACAAGTGTGAAACTCTTCTCTTTTCCCAAGAAAACTCTTTTTATTTTGAAGCACCTACTAATTTCAGTTTCCAATAGTTGATTAAGACATATGAGGACACATGGCATGTGGCATAACATTTTTACACCTTAAAATTTCCCTAAGAGGCTGTACAATTCATTTAATTCTTATTTATGACCCCCAAAATGACTCAAAATGATAAATGGACTAAAATACTAATTGACCAAGGCTTATATGATATTGAATAAAATCAAAAGACATATAATACCTACTATGACATAATATTATACCCTAAAAAACACTTAAAACTCAAGTTTTTACCTATAGGTGCCCAAATTTGACTTGGTCAAATTTGGTCAATAATTATTTTTGCATACGATCAAATACCCCAATTAGGGATGTCTCAACATGACTCTAAGATTTGATGAATTATGTGCAAGTGAATCTGGGATGTTTAGTGATTCCTAAGCTTAATTTGCAATGGTTTGTAGGAATCGATCTGAAGTCTGGTTGGAAGCCATTTATGGCTAGTTTTAGGCATCTACAGTAAGTGTATCACTAAGGTGCACTCCAAGTCATGGGCATTGGGATTTTTTGTAAGTAAGATATAGCTAGGCAATGCTAAACCATGTAAGTAGAGCATATTCTAGACAAGGTAAAAATTATCATGTTCACCATAACCTTTTGAAAGCTTTATAATTTAAAGAAGATTATGATGTACTACATACACTACTAAAAGCAAGTTGAGAGCAACTTATGTAGATGATGTGGCCACATAAATTACAAAATTTTTAGTACAACCACGTTTTGAGTATAGTTCAAGCACAATGTGGAAATAAAATTACCAATAACACACATAAAGATTGGTAGTTTATTTCATAATAAATTTATAGGAATCACTAAAAGACACTCATATTTCTCACATTATTGTGAACATATTACAAGATGAGCATATTCTATCCAAGATTTATTCAAATGGTTTTCCTTGCATGATCAAATCTCTACTTGTGTAAACAAGAAAAAAGTGGAAGTTAAGAAACTAAGCATTACATATCAAAAGTGTCTCAATCCATAACAATATCATGATCTAATTTTTAATGTCTAAATGTCTATTGTAATTGATGAAGTGTATAATATGTGCTTTGGAATGTCATAAAAAATCCCATCTTTATTATACTAAAAAAAAATTCCGCAAGGCAAATGCTATCAATAGCTTTTGGCCATGCCATATAGAGATCAATCACAAATTGACACATTATGTTATCAGAATGAAATGGTTTTGGTTTAATAATATTGGTGGATTTCAACTGAATGTATGTTATTCCAAGGAAGAAGAGTGTATGAATATGCATTTTCTCAAGTTGTTGTTCAATGGCAATGAAATCATTATGTGTCCCTATAAACTCTAGACATTCAATTCTTTAGGGCATTAATTTGAAGGTATTACACATATAATGATTTTGGATCTTCAAACATAGATCATTTTTATCTTTCTAATTTCACCCTTGACAAAGATTAATTTACATACAAATGCAAAATAACTAGTGTGTTGGGTGAATATTTTGTCGTCAACTACTTGAAGACAAAATTGTTATATCAATCACAACATGATGAGATAAATATCTCCTCTCAACAAAGGGAGGATCCTTATAAACTATTATAAACTAGACCTATACTAAATACTAACTAGGGGGTATAATCACACCATCCATTTCTCTTTTTTCAGAAATGATGTTCTCAAAGTAAAGGAAAACTCCTGTGTAATAACTGAATCCATTTCTCTTTTTTTATAAATGATGTTCATAAATAATAGAAAAACTTCTTGGGTAATAACTGGATCCACAAGAAACCCATGAAAGCACAAAGTCTTTCATTGCTTCTCTTACTGATTAAGTATGTAGGGCACCGTAGAATGAAGTGTAGCCCAAAGTCTCCACCACAAACTACAACATAATAAGACGACAAAAGATACAGGTAGTTCAAAGCCTTTCCTAGTATCCTCTATGCTGAAATGCAAAACACACAAGCTAAAGACAATTATGGTAGCACAAAGTCTCCACAATTAGATTCAGGACATCTTCCAAATTATTTTCACTTGCTCTGCTTATTTGATCAAATAGATAAGATGATATAAAGAAAAAGACATAAGAACAATTTCCTATATAGCACAAGCTATTTCAACACAAAGTTTGAAAGGTCACTTGCTTTCTCATTCACCTGATAAAATGTGATTAACAATCTGGGCTCAAAGTCTCAAAAATGCCTTTCAATTTGGGCAAATTCTTGATTCTTATAATTGAGAGATCTCTCTCATTCAAAATGAGAGATTATAATATATAGCATCCAAAGAAAGACTTTGGTGCTTATTTTCACAAAATGGCCCATGCTGCATTGAATGCAATGGAAAGAGGAAGTTCTGTGTAGAGGCCATGCTGGAGGCATTTAAATCATATTCAATGTCCCTTCATAGGCATGGGTTTTCTGGTCTTCTAGAGAGGCAAGGCCACTCCTCTTTATGATACTTACATGACTATCCACTCACCTTTACTCAATTAAAGAAAAATAGGCCATGCCATTGAATGCTTCTGCTCTTTGATATCCACTTGGTGGACTGTTCCACCCACTGGAATAACTCTTCCACTGACATTTTTGGATTATCTATTTGATTCCCTCTTTCCTTGCTATATTTTGTCTCTTCTTGGTGATCTGAGCTTTCAGGGCTATCTTCTCACCTTCTGATGGCTTCTTCAGCTCCTTTCTTAGCAGATCATTGAGTTTGAACTCAGGTTTGCATTATTTTAAAATCAACATTTATTACATTATCTTGAATTTGACATCTGTGAGGACATCACCGGTTGTTTGAACCATTTTGAACTTTGAACCATCTTTTTTGAGTTCATCAGTTTAATGATTTAATGGTTCAACAATTTGATATTTTATGTTTTGCAAAGAGTCGCATTTGCTCAGTCTTCTTATGAATTCAATTCAATGTATCATTGAACCAACTATTTGAACCTTTCATTGGAACCTTCCGCTCGAACCGTTTTGAACCTTTGAACCATTTTGAACTATTTTGAAGTAGAGTTCAATAGTTAAATGGTTCAATAGCTCAATGGTTCAGTGGCATTCATTTCAAATCATTGAACCCTACCGATGAACTATGTACAATTGAAATCTGACGTCGAACCTTACTTAGTAATTCTTTAGGAAATGCCTTCAAGTCTTTTGAATTGTTCCTTGTTCATTTTCCCAACTGAAAAACCCTTTGAAAATGAGAGATTTCCTTTTGACAAAAATACTTGGGTAATTAGATAACTTGACTGCTCAAAACATTTTTGAGAAGGAAGGAAACCATTTTTTGGCCTATAGGACCAGAATAGTTAACATGCTAACTACAAAAATGAGTGGCTGATTTTGGGGACAACAACAGGCTTCAGTTGGGGAACTTCCATCGGTTGTACTCTAAAATAATCTAAGGGAGTAGAAACCAAAATCCAAGTGCCTTTTTTCCATGCCATTGGGCCATGGAGTCATGCCACCAAGAAGAGAAAGACACCCAAAAAAAAATGAAATGCACAACACAAAACAAAACAAACAAAGACTATACAAATGTACAAATAAACTTATCTGATACTTCAAGAATTGAAGTGCGTCAGATGCTAACCAATGCAAGGCAGTGAGAATGACATCCTATCTTGATATCTCAATAAGAAATTATTATCACCACTGAATTGATGGATGACGAATGGACCTCTCCATAAGGAATCAAATTTTTCATGCATTCCCTTTGGTTCTCTCCTCTTGTCCCATAACAAGACTTGATCTCCAATCTAAAACTCATGAATCCTTACTTTCTGGTTGAAAAGTTTATTCACCTAATTTTGATGTTCAATAATGTGTTCCACTACTATAGTTCATTTCTCTTCTAACTTAGTCAGACACATGATTCTTTTGTCAATAAAACTTTCAAAAGTTGAATCTTCTACTGCCTTTACCAATTTCAATGCTAGTAATTCCAAGGTAATGGGTATTTCTGCATTTAGACCATATATAAGCTGGAATGGGGACATACCTATTTTCCTCTTAGGTGTAATCCTATCTACCTATAAAACATCAAATAATGCTTTATGCCAAGTCCTTTGATTGTCATCAACCAGTTTCCTGATGATAATAACCAGATTT
Organism: Torreya grandis; assembly: GCA_037957365.1. Classification (NCBI taxonomy): domain Eukaryota; kingdom Viridiplantae; phylum Streptophyta; class Pinopsida; order Cupressales; family Taxaceae; genus Torreya; species Torreya grandis. Next base: position 57,744 of record JARHVA010000791.1, read on the forward strand.
TTGTTACTTGATTCTGCCTGACCATTTCCTTGCAAATAATAGTCTGAGGAGGGGGAAATAATAATTACGTGATTGTAAGAAAAGTCAGTAATCTCCTAAGAAGAGAAATATGAGGCATTGTCTGCTATAATCTTGTTTGAAACTCTAAAATGGGAAACAATATTTTCTTTCAAGAAATTACACACCACTTTTGAAGTGGCATGCTTGACTAGAATGGCTTCCACCCACTTAGTAAAATAGTTTGTTATGGTGAGGATATAGTTATGTTCAGCACCTGAGGATGGGTTCATAGTGCCAATGAAATCAATACCCCATTACTGAAGAGGCTCTTCGATCACCACAGGCTTGAGGGGTAATGCGGCCAACTTAGATTTCTGAATGAATTGTTGAAATAAATCACATCTACGTACCCAATTATATCCATCTTGAAATAGAGCAGGCTAATAGTATCTAGCTCATAGAATTTTATGAGAAGTAATGGGTGCATAAAAATGTCCTCCATAAGCCAAGTTATGGAAGGACTCCAAAATTTTACTTTGCTGCACTTTATCCACGTAGTGAAGAAATACCCCATCAAGGCTTCTTTTATACAAACCATTGTCCCACAAAACATGGTTAACAGCTCTCAACTTAACATTTCTCTTTTTTATGTAAGACATATGAGTAGGATACTCACTATAAGTAAGAAAATGAGTGATATTGGAATACGACTCATCAATAGTAGTAATGAAAAGAACGGTTAGCATGTCATCAGTCACTGCCTCTTCATGTCCTATTTCTTTTGATGCATTTTTATCAATCAATTAATAGAGACCTCTTCCCCACACTAGCTTAGTAAGCTTGATATCAAGATCAAACTCTTGAATTTTGGCAATCCAATTGCCCCTTTTTGTACTAAACTCTTTCTGAGTTAAAATAGCCTTCACTACGGTATCGGGCATCAGAACAATAGTGTGTAAATTTAGGATATAGAACTGGAAATATTTTATCACTTTATCCACTACATAAACATGTTTATCCATAATTGAATACTTCAATTCATGATCTTTGACAGGGAAAGTCATAAATGATATAGGAAAATCCACACCTTCTTTGTCTTACTGAACCAAAATGGCTAAAAGTGTGTGTTCAGAAGCATAACTGTATGCCATGAAGTCTTTGGTATAATCCAAACAAACTAGGATCGGGGCATGAGCAATAACCTTTTTGATATCTTCAAATGCTTTTGTGCCTTCTATAGTCCATCAAAAAGTAGCTTTATCCTTCATCATATCAACAATGTGGTGGGTTTTTTCTATAAATTCTAGGATGAATATTCGTAGAAAATTCACCTTTTGGAAGAAAGAATGAACTGCAGACTTACTAGTAGGCATAGTAAGATTTTGGATAGATCTAACTCTTTATGAGTCAATTTCTATACCTTCTTGGGATACAATGTGGTTGAGAAGTTTACCTTCTATAACACCCAAAATTGACTTCTTGGGGTTAAGAGAAAGACTATTTTGCCAACATCATTCCAGCACTTATTACAAATGATGCATATGATCAAGACGATGCTTGGAGAAGAAAATTAAGTCATCAAGATATACCATGATGAACTTCCCTAATTCATCTCTAAAGGTAAGGTCCATTTCTCTCTAGAATGTGGTGCCAACATTGATCAAACCAAAAGGCATTCTGTGATATGCAAATGTGCTCCAAGGGGTAGTGAAAGTAGTTTTATGTTGATCTACTTCATTAACTTCTACTTGATTGTACCTGGAAACTATCTAACATTGATAACATTTCTGAGCCCATTACTATTTACAACACTTGATCCATGATAGGTAGAGGGTTGTTGTCCTTTAGAGAAGACTGATTGAGATTCATGAAATCCACACATATACAAATTTTTCCATTCATTTTTTTACAAGAACTATGTTGGAAATCTAGGTGGAATAGTGAATTTGAAAAATTATCCTAGCATTCAACATCTTCTGAATATCTAAAAGGATAATACCTGATATCTTTGGATTGTATTGCCTTTGCTTCTGCTTATGAGGCAATGACTTAGTCTTGAGAGGAATTTCATGCTGAATTTCTTCAGGCCTGAAAGATTTCATGTCATCATAGGAATATGCCAAAACATCAATATAGCGGCAAAAAAGAGTGATGAATTTGAGCTTTTCATCAGAAGTGCAACATTTCCCAATGTTGACCATTTTAGGATTTTCTTCGGTACTCAGATTTACTTGATCAAACTTCTTAGATGAAACTTAAATCTATTAGTTGCTGCTTGATACACCTGTCATGCTTATCAAATAGTTTCTCAAGAGAAACCAAACCCTTTGGGATTTTATTCCCTTTGAGTTGAAGAAACTCTTCGCCAGTTCATGAACTAGTTTTGGGAACTAATTTCCATGCTGAAGAGGCACTACCTTCAAAATAGAGCTCCTCAAAATCATCCATCTTTTCTAGAAAAGTGATAATTTGATTATCACTAGTAAACACCTACTAATGGTTAGCATTATCAGGTACACTTGGTCGAAAGACTAGCTCAATAGTGTACTTGTTCCCTTTGAAATCTTTGTGAGGAACCATGAGGGTTGTAGAGATAGCCAATAAATCTGCACGATCATTAAAATCTCTAGGCACTGTATAAATATTGAAAATATTAAAAATTTCAATGCAATCCCACACAAGATTGTGATAATGTCATAGTCTTTCATTCTTGGTTTGGTATAGGCTCTTCACTTGGTAGACCACCAATTCAATATCTCTTAGAGCATGAATAACTTTAACACCTTTAGCATGAGTAGCTCGCAATCTGAGTAATAATGATTTGTACTTAGTGGTATTATTGGTATTTCCAAATTGAAACTTATATGAATAAGGGAAAATATATCCCTATGGGAATATCAACACAAATCTAGCTCTTGAACTGGTAGAATAGTAGCTACCATCAAATTCTAAGATCCAAAGATCATTAAGATTTGATCTTTTTATAGATTTTTCTTCATTAGTGAGGGAATATTCCTTTTCCCCTGAGCTTTCCTCCATAAGTTCTAATTTCCTATCTGAATCATCTAAAATGTTACCTAATGAACTTTGGTCTGATGAAACGAGAACATCTTCAGTGGACAAAAAATAATTACCCATTCCTTAAGATTCAAATAAAATTTGAGCCTCAGGGTTTGATATTTGGGTGATAATATATTTTGACTCCTTCTCAAGAAGAAAATTTTGCATGATGCCCTTAACAGGTATCCTTGCTTCAGATAGGTCCATATTCAACTCTCCATTTACATCCTTACAAAAATTACGTCTGACCATAATGCCATAGGAAGCTAGAACATCAGCCACTAAGACTATCATCTTAATTATCTTATTTGGAAAAGCTGCAAATGCAAATTAGGCATATTTGATTTGATCCAAAAGTGGCACTTACTTGTTTTTCATGGAGAAATATCTCCCAAAAATTTTAGTTAAGGTAAGGCCGAGAGAGTCTGCTACCTTGGTAGGCATAACATTGTCTGAGGCTCTAGAGTCTATTATAAAGTTGCTCAAATTATGACCATTAATCAAAATGGAAACATAGAAAGGTTTTATTTTCCCAAGGGCAATAGGCGAAGTAATGACAATATTATTTTGGGTGGTTTTGTTCTTTGGGGGATCATGAGTCACTTTTGAAAATTTTTGTCTTGTAGAGACAGTTTTGCTTTTGATGCATTCAGTCAACCTATTCAACTGCTCAGGGTTGGCTTTTAAGTATTCAAACTTAGACATTTAGATCTTAGTCTTCCTAGTATGATCAATTATGTCTATTAATTGAAAAAAACTAGAAATAGAGGAAGGAAGTCCATCATTCTAGGTTTTATTAGGTGTGGGACTGGTCTGAGAAATGGAAGCAAAAGGTACAGGGTTGTTTGAGGTACTTAATTTCTTATTAATCACTGGGTGGTTTGATTGGAAAGGTAGTGAAGTCCCTCATTTAGCAATTAAAATTACTGACTGATGTTCTTCTCTTACTTTTTTCTTATTAGCTTGTTGAGTTGACTGGTTCTGGGACCTATTAAAAATAGTGTATGATCCATCAAACACTTCTCCCTTTCTTCTAGCTTCATCTTGGTAATTCAAAAAACTAATGTTGGAGTCATCAGCTAATTCTTCTTTTCCTTATATAAAGAGATTAACATCATCTTCTTGGTCCAACTCAGGTTGGAAAGAGAAATCATGTTCAGCTTCATGATAACCAACTGCTGAGTTAGCCAGTGCTGCTTCAATGGCAAGCTTCCCTTGTGTGAGAGGAAGGTGATTAGGTTGCCCTTGATTCCTGGTAGCATTAATTTGATATGAATGGTTATGGAATGTCTTCCTTGGTATATCCCAATAATAAAGAGGAGAAAACATTCCTTAGGCCATTTGCCTTTTCAAGGCTAACAACTCATTTGCTAAATTTTGCATCATAGGATCAGTGGTGCTTGTAGAAGAATTTTCAGCAGGTGAAATTTTTTTATTTCTATTAGGATTTCTTCTTATCTTACCTACAAGTATAAGATCATCTTCGATCTTAGTAGATAAAATATGAGCTATAGAAAGATCTATATGGCTAGTCTGTCTCAACAAAAAACTCACTTCAAGAAGTTGAGAATTGATGAAAAATCACTTAAATTTTTTTGGTGTTGGCTAAGTAATTGTAGGAATCTTGTTCCTTAGCTTATCAAATTTAGAAATGAAGTCTCACATAGGCTCATGAGACTCCTTCTTCATTTACGTAAGCTGAGCCAACAAGGCATGTGCATCTTCTGTGGGTTTGAACCTAGCCTCAAACTAGGCCTTCAGAGTGTTTCAATCAATTATAGTCTGAGTTTGAAGATGATAAAACTAATTTGTGGTATCACCTTGTAATGTTTCTATAAATAATCTTACCTCTATATCTTCATAGTCAACACTTATCACACTACAGGCTATGCAAAAAGTTATAATATGCTCATCAGGATAAACGTTTCCATCACCATAGAACTTGAGAAAATTCTTTCTTGAACTACAAGGTAGTTCATGTAAAGATGGGATTAGATTTAGGGACCTAAAGGTGTTACCCCAAGGGCCTTGGGATGCCATGATATGATGATTGAAAGGAGGGATGACAAACCTTGGTGGAGTACGTATAGACAAAGCTCTGTTAGTAGAGAAAGAAGAAGCTTTACCTGGTATTAGAGATCTGACATTGGTGGGAGGGAAAATCCTAGTTCACTGAAGATGAGGTCGAGGAGGAAATATATCAAAGCTATTTTGATGCACCAAATCAAATACAATATCAACAATACCTTGAGCTCTCTGGCTTCACATATACCATAGATCTACTAGAGTGTAGAATGGAAAATAATTAGAATTACTTCAACTTGAAGCGTGAGGCTTTAACTTGAGTGTTCTTCCCTAGTAGAGTCACCAAAAAGCTATTGATCAAACCAAAAGGCCTTTTACGATATGCAAATGTGCCCCAAGGGGTAGTGAAAGTGGTTTTATGTTGATCTACTTCATCAACTTCACTTGATTATACCTAGAAAAACTATCTAATATTGATAACATCTCTGAACCCATTAATGTTTGTAACACTTGATCTATGATAGGTAGAGGGTAGTTGTCTTTTAGAGAAGACTGATTGAGATTTATGAAATCCACACATATACGAATTTTTCTATTCTTTTTCTTTACAAGAATTATGTTGGTGATCTAGGTGGAATAGTGATTTAGAAAAATTATCCTAGCATTCAACATCTTCTAAATCTTTGAAAAGATAGTACTTGATATTTTGGGATTGTATTGCCTTTACTTCTACGTGTGAAGCAATGACCTAGTCTTGAGAGAAATTTTATGCTGAATTTCTTCAGACTTGAAAGATTTTAGGTCATTGTAGGAATATGCTAAAACATCAATGTAGCAGTGAAGAAGAGTGACGAATTTGAGTTTTTTATCAGTAGTGCAACATTTTCCAATGTTGATTAGTTTGAGATTTTCTTCAGTACTCAGATTTACTTGATCAAACTCCTTGGATGAACTTGAATCCATTGGTTTCTACTTGATACACATGTCATGCTTATCAAATAGTTTTTCAAGAGAAACCAAATTCTTTGGGATTTTATTCCTTTTGAATTAAAGAAACTCTTTGTTAGTTCATGAACTAGTTTTGGGAGCTGATTCTTGTGTTGAAGTGGCACTACCTTCAAAATAGAGCTCCTTAAAACTGTTCATCTTTTCTAGAAAAGTGAAAATTTGATTGTCACCATTAAACACCTACCAATGGTTGGCATTATCAGGTATACTTGGTTGAAAGACCAGCTTAATAGTGTACTTGTTCCCTTTAAAATTTTTGTGAGGAACCATGAGGGTTACAAAGATACCCAATGAATCTGTATGATCATTATACTCTCTGGGCACTGTAGAAATGTTGAAAGCATCAAAACTTTCAATGCAACCCCACACAAGATTATGATAATGTTTTAGTATTTCATTCTTGGTTTGGTATAGGCTACTCACTTGGTAGACCACCAATTCAACATCTCCCCGAGCATGAAGAACTTTAACACCTTTAGCATGAGCAACTCATAATATGAGCAATAATGATTCGTACTCAGTGGTGTTGTTGGTAAAGTTAAATTAAAACTTGTATGAATAAGAGAAAATATCTCCCTGTGGGGATATCAACATAACTCTAGCTCCTAAATTAGTAGAAGAGCAGATACCATCAAATTCTAAGATCCAAAGATCATTAGGATTTGATCTTTTTATAGATTTTTCTTCATTAGTGAGGGAAGATTCCTTTTCCCCTGAGCTTTCCTCCACAAGTTTCTCTAATTTCCTATCTAAATCATCTGAAATGTTACCTAATGAACTTTGATATGATGAAATGAGAACATCTTCAGTGGACAAAATATAATTACCCATTCCTAAAGATTTAAACAAAATTTGAGCCTCAAGGTCTGATGTTTGGGTGATAATATATTTTGACTCCTTCTCAGGAAGCAAATTTTACATGATGCCCTTAACAAGTATCCTTGCTTCAGACAGGTCCATATTCAACTCTCCACCTACATCCTTACAAAAATTACATTCAAGCAGAATGCCATAGGAAGCTGGAACATTAGCCACTAATACTGTCATCTTAATCCTCTTATCTAGAAAAGTAGCAAATGCAAATTAGACATCTTTGATTTGACCCAAAAGTGGCGCTTACTTATTTTACATGGAGAAACATCTCCCAAAATTTTTAGTTAAGGTAAGACTAAGAGATTCTGCTACCTTGGTGGACATAACATTGTCAAAGTCTCCAGAGTGTATTATACAGTTGCTCAACTTATGACCATTAATCAAAAGAGAAATATAGAAAGGTTCTATTTTCCCAGGAGCAATAGGAGGAGTAATGACAAGATTATTTTGGGTGGCTTTGTTCTTTGGAGGATTATGAGTCACTTTTGAAAAATCTTGTCTTGTAGGGATGGTTTTGCTTTTGATGCATTCAGTCAACCTATCCAACTGCTCAAGGTTGGCTTGTAAGTATTCAAACTTAGACATTTGGATCTTGGTCTTCCTAGTATGATCAATTATGTCAAATAATTGAAATGAACTAGAAATAGAGGAAGTCCATCATTCTGGGTTTTATTGGGTGTGGGACTGGTATGAGAAATGGAAGTAGAAGGTACTGGGTTGTTTGAGGTACTTACTTTCTAATTGATCACTGGGTCCTTTGATTGGAAAGGTAGTGAAGTCTCCCATTTATAAATCAAAATTACTAACTGAGGTTCTTTTCTTGCTTTTTCCTTATCAGCTTGTTGAGTTGACTGGTTCTGGGACCTATTAAAAATAGTGTATGATCCATCAAACACTTATCCCTTTCTTTTAGCTTCATCTTGGTAATTTAGAAAACTAATATTGAAGTCACCATCTAATTCTTCTTCTCCCTCTACAAAGAGATTAGCGTCATCTTCTTAGTCCAACTCAGGTTGGAAAGATAAATTATGTTCAGCTTCATGATAACCAACTACTGAGTTAGCTAGTGCTACTTCAATGATAAGCTTCCCTTGTGTGGGAGGAAGGCGATTAGGTTGCCCTTGATTCAGGAAATTGCACACCACTTTTGAAGTGGCATGCTTGACTAGAATGGCTTCCACCCACTTAGTAAAATAGTCTATTGCGGCAAGGATATAGTTATGTCTAGCACTTGAGGATGGGTTCACAGTGTTAATGAAGTCAATACCCCATTGTTGAAAAGGCTCTTCGATCACCACAGGGTTGAGGGGTAATACGACCAACTTGGATTTCCTAACAAATTGTTGACATAAATCACATCTATGTACCCAATTGTATGCATCTTGAAATAGAGCAGGCCAATAGTATCTAGCTTGTAAAATTTTATGAGTAGTCATAGGTGTGAAAAAATGTCCTCCACAAGCCAAGTTATGGAAGGAATCCAAAAGTTTACTTTGCTGTGCTTTATCCACGTAGCGAAGAAATACCCCATCAAGTCTTCTTTTGTACAAACCATTGTCCCACAAAACATAGTTAGCAACTCTCAACTTAACATTTCTCTTTTTTTTGTAAGATATATGAGTAGAATACTCACTATAAGTAAGAAAATGAGAGATATTGGAATCCCACTCATCAGTAGTAGTAATAAAAATAAATGTTGGCATGTCATCAGTCACTACCTCTTCATGTCCTATTTCTTCTGATATGTTTTCAGTAATCAATTGACAGAGACCTCTTCCCTACACCAACTTAGTAAGCTTGATATCAAGATCAAACTCTAGAATTTTGGCAGCCCAATTTCCCTTTTTTGTACTAAACTCTTACTGAGTTAAAATAGCCTTCACTGTGGTATCAGACACCAGAATAACAGTGTGTGAATTCAAATATATAAAACTAGAAATATTTTATCGCCTTAACCACTGCATAAGCATGCTTCTCCATAATTGAATACTTCAATTCATGATATTTAAGAGGGTAGCTCATAAATGATATGAGAAAATTCACACCTTCTTTGTCTTACTGAACCAAAATGGCTAAAAGTGTGTGTTTAGAAGCATAATTATATACCATGAAGTCTTTGGTATAATCCAAACAAACTAAGATCAGGGCATGAGCAATAGCCTTCTTGATATCTTCAAATGCTACTGTGCCTTATGCAGTCCATCAAAAAGTAGCTTTATCCTTTATCATGTCGATAATGTGGTAGGTTTTTTCTACAAATTCTGGGATGAACCTTCATAGAAAATTCACTTTTTTGAAGAAAGAATGAACTGCAGACTTACTAGTAGGTAGAGTAAGATTTTGGATAGATCTGACTCTTTCTGAGTTGATTTTTATACCTTCTTGGGATATAATGTGGCTGATAAGTTTACCTTCTGTAACCCCAAAAACTAACTTCTTGGGGTTAAGAGAAAGACCATTTTGCCGACAACATTCCAGCACTTGTTGCAAATGATGCATATGATTAGGATGATGCTTGGAGAATATAGTTAAGTCATCAATATATACCATGATGAACTTCCCTAATTCATCTCTGAAAGTAAGGTCCATTGCTCTCTAGAATGTGACACCAGCATTGATCAAACCAAAAGGCATTCTGTGATATGCAAACATTCCTCAAGGGGTAGTGAAAGCAATTTTATGTTGATCTACTTTATCAACTTCTACTTGATTGTACCTAGAAAAAATATCTAACATTGATAACATCTCTGAGCGTGTTACTATTTGCAACACTTGATCCATGATAGGTAGAGGGTAGTTGTCCTTTAGAGAAGACTGATTGAGATTCTTGAAATCCACATATATACAAATTTCTCCATTCTTTTTCCTTATAGGGACTATGTTGTTGATCCAAGTGGAATAGTGAATTGGAAAAATTATCTTAGCATTCAACATATTTTGAATATTTAAAAGGATAATACCTGATATCTTGGGATTGTATTGCCTTTGCTTCTGCTTATGACGCAATGACCTAGTCTTTAGAGGAATTTCATGCCAAATTTCTTCAAGCCTAAAAGATTTCAGGTTATCGTAAGAATATGCTAAAACATCAATGTAGTGGCAAAGAAGAGTGATGAATTTGAGATTTTCATCGATAGTGAAACATTTCCCAATGTTGACCATTTTGGGATTTTCTTTGATACTCAGATTTACTTGATCAAACTCCTTGGATGAACTTGAATCCATTGGTTACTGCTTGATGCACCTGTCATGCTTATCAAATAGTTTCTCAAGAGAAACCAAACCATTTGGGATCTTATTCCCTTTGAGTTGAAGAAACTCTTTGCCAGTTTGTGAACTAGTTTTGGGAATTGATTCCCGTGCTGAAGAGACACTACCTTCTAAATAGAGTTCCTCAAAATTGTCCATCTTTTCTTGAAAAGTGACAATTTGATTATCACCATTAAACACCTGCTAATGGTTAGCATTATCAAGTACACTTGGTCAAAAGACCAGCTCAATAGTGTACTTGTTCTCTTTGAAATCTTTATGAGGAACCATGAGGGTTGCAGAGACATCCAATGAATCTACACAATCATTAAAATCTATGGGCATTGTAGAAATATTGAAAGCATCAAAACTTTCAATGCAATCCCACACAAGATTGTGATAATGTCGCAATCTTTCATTTTTCATTCAATACAGGCTCCTCACTTGGTAGACCACCAATTCAGCATCTCCACGAGCATGAAGAACTTTAACACCTTTAGCACGAGCAGCTCACAATCTGAGTAATAATGATTCATACTCAGTGGTGTTAAGAATATTGGTGAGGGAAGATTCCTTTTCCCCTGAGCTTTCCTCCACAAGTTCTTCTAATTTCCTATCTGAATCATTTGAAATGTTACCTAATGAACTTTGGTCTAATGAAACGAGAATATCTTCAGTGGACAAAAAATAATTACCCATTCCTAAAGATTCAAACAAAATTTGAGCCTTAGGGTCTGATGTTTGAGTGACAATATATTTTGACTCCTTCTCAGGAAGCAACTTTTGCATAATGCCCTTAACAAGTATCCTTGCTTCAGACAGGGTCATATTCAACTCTCCACCTACATCCTTACAAACGTTATGTCTTAGAAAAATGCCATAATACACTAGAACATCAGTCACTAAGATTGTCATCTTAATATTCTTATCTGGAAAAGCCACAAATGCAAATTGGGCATTTTTGATTTGACCTAAAAGTGGTACTTGCTTGTTTTTTATAGAGAAACATCTCCCAAAAGTTTTAGTTAAGGTAAGACCGAAAGAGTCTACTACCTTGGCGAGCATAACATTGTTAGAGGCTCCAGAGTCTATTATACAATTGCTCAACGTATGACCATTAATCAAAAGGGAAACATAAAAAGGTTCTATTTTCCCAAGGGCAATAGGAGGAGTAATGATAAGATTATTTTGGTTGGCTTTGTTCTTTGGGAGATCATGAGTCACTTTTTAAAAATCTTGTCTTGTAGGGATGGTTTTGCTTTTGATGCATTCAGTCAACCTATCCAACTACTCAAAGTTAGCTTGTAAGTATTCAAACTCAGACATTTAGATCTTGGTCTTCCTAGTATGATCAATTATGTCAAATAACTAAAATGAACTAGAAATAGAAGAAGGAAGTCCATCATTTTGGGTTTTATTGGGTGTGGGATTGGTCTGAGGAATATAAGCAGAAGGTACAAGGTTATTTGAGGTACTTTTTTATTGAGCACCAAGTCCTTTGATTAGAAAGGTAGTGAAGTCCCCCTTTTAGCAATCAAAATTACTGGCTGAGATTCTTCTCCTACTTTTCTTTTATTAGCTTATTGAGTTGACTAGTTTTTAGACCTAGTAAAAATAGCGTATGATCCATGAAACACTTCTCCATTTCTTTTAGCTTCATCTTGGTAATTCAGAAAACCAATGTTGGAGTCACCAGCTAATTCTTCTTCTCCTTCTGTAAAAATATTAGCATCATCTTCTTGGTCTAACTCAGGTTAGAAAGAGAAATCATGTTCAACTTCATGATAACCAACTGCTAAGTTATCTAGTGCTGTTTCAATGGCAAGCTTCCCTTGTGTGAGAGGAAGGTGATTAGGTTGCCCTTGATTTCTGGTAGCATTACTTTGATATGAATGGTTAGGGAATGTCTTCCTTGGTATATCTTGATAAGAAAGAGGATTAGCCATTCCTTGGGCCATTTGCCTTTTCAGGGCTAACAACTCATTTGCTAATTTTTGCACTATAGGATCAGTGGTGCTTGTAGAAGAATTTTCAGTAGGTGAAAATTTTTTATTTCTATTAGGATCTATTCTTATCTTATCTGTAAGGATAAGATCATCTTTGACCTCAGTAGCCAAAATATGAGCTACAAAAAGATCTATATGGCCAGCCTGTCTCAATAGAAAACTCACTTCAAGAAGTTGAGAATTGATAAAAAACACTTAAGATTTTTTTGTGTTGGCTGAGAAACTATAGGAATCTTGTTTCTCAACTTATCGAATTTAGAAATGAAGTCTCACATAGGCTCATGAGGCTCCTTCTTCATTTGTGTAAGCTAAGCTAACAAGGCATGTGTATCTTCTACGGGTTCGAACCTAGCCTCAAACTTGTCCTTGAGAGTGTTCCATTCAGTTATAGTCTAAGCTTGAAGATGATAAAACCATTCTTTAGCAACACCTTACAATGTTTCTACAAATAGTCTTACCGCTATATCTTCATATTCAATTCCTATCACACCATAAGCTATGCAGAAAGCTACAATATGCTCATCAAGATGAACTTTCCCATCACCATAGAACTTAGAAAAAATATTTTCTTGAACTATGAGGTAGTTCATATAAAGGTGGGGTTATATTTAGGGGGCTAAATGTGTTACCACAAGGGCCTTGGGATACCATGATATGATGATTAAAAGGAGGGATAACATACCTTGGTGGAGTACGTATAGACAAATATCTACTAGCAAAGAAAGGAGAAGCTTCGCCTGGTATTGGAGATCTAACGTTGGTGGGAGGGAAACTCAGTTCACTGGAGACAAGGTCAAGGAGGAAATAGATCAAAGATATTTTTTTGCACCAACTCGAGTATATGATAACAATACCTTAAGATCTTTGGCTTCACGTATATCATGGATCTGCTAGAGTTTAGAATGGAAAAGAACTAGAACTACTTCAACTTGAAGTGTGAGGCTTTAACTTGAGTGTTCTTCCCTAGCGGAGTCACCAAAAAACTGTTGGGTGAATATTTTATCATCAACTAATTGAAGACAAAATTGTTATAGCAATCACAGCATGATGAGATAAATCTCTCCTCTCAACAAGGGGAGGCTCCATATAAACTATTATAAACTAGACCTATACTAAATACTAACTGGGGGTAGAATCACACCATCCATTTCTCTTTTTTCAGAAATGATGTTCTCAAAGTAAAGGAAAACTCCTATGTAATAACTGAATCCATTTCTTTTTTTTCAAAAATGATGTTCATAAAATAATAGAAAAACTTCTCAGGTAATAACTAGATTCACAAGAAACCCATGAAAGTACAAAGTCTTTCATTGCTTCTCTTACTGATTAAGTACATAAGACACCATAAAATGAAGTGTAGCCCAAAGTCTTTACCACAAACTATAACAGAATAAGATGATGGAAGATACAGGTAGTTCAAATCCTTTCCTAGTATCCTCTGTGCTAAAATGCAAAACACATAAGCTAAAGACAATTATGGTAGCACAAAGTCTCCACAATCAGCTTTAGGACATCTTACAGATTATTTTCACTTACTCTACTTATTTTATCAAACAAATAAGATGATATAAGGAAAAATAAATAAGAACAATTTCCTATATAGCACAAGCTATTTCAACACAAAGTTTGAAAGGTCACTTGCTTTCTCATTCACTTGATAAAATGTGATTAACAATCTGAGCTCGAAGTCTCAAAAATGCCTTTCAATTTGGGTAGAGTTTTGCTTCTAATAACTGAGAGATCTCCCTCATTCAAAATGAGAGATTACAATATATAACATCCAAAGAAATACTTTGGCACTTATTTTCACAAAATAACCCATGGTGTATTGAATGCATTAGAAAGAGGAAGTTCTATGCAGAGGCCATGCTAGAGGCATTTAAATCATATTCAATGTCCCTTCGTAGGCATGGGTTGTTTGGTCTTCTAAGAGGCAAGGCCACTCCTCTTTATGATACTTACATGACTGTCCACTTGCTTTTACTCAATCGAAGAAAAATAGGCCACACCATTGAATGCTTGCACTCTCTGATATCCACCTGGTGGACTTCACTAGAATAACTCTTCCACTGATGCTTTTAGATTATCTATTTGATTCCCTCTTTCCTTGCTATATTTTGTCTCTTCCTGGTGATCCAAGCTCTCAAGGCTATCTTCTTTCCTTCTATTGGCTTCTTCAACTCCTTTCTAAGTGGATCATTGAGTTTGTCCTCAGGTCTGTGTTATTTGAAAATCAATAGTTATTCCATTATCCTGAATTTGACATCTATGGGGATGTCACCAGTCACTTGAACCATTTTGAACCTTGAACCATATTTTTAGAGTTCACTGGTTCAATGGTTCAATATTTTATGTTTTGCAAAGAGTCACGTTCGCTCAGTCTTCTTATAAATTCAATTCAATGTATCGTTGAACCAACTGTTTGAACCTTTCACTGGAACCTTCCACTCGAACCATTTTGAGCCTTTGAACCATTTTGAACCTTTGAACCATTTTGAAGTGGATTTCAATGGTTCAACGGTTCAATGGTTTGGTGGTGTTCATTTCAAATCATTTAACCCCACCGATGAACCATGTACAATTGAACTCCGACGTTGAACCTTACTTAGCAATTCTTTAGGAAATGCCTTCAAGTCTTTTGCATTGTTCCTTGTTCATTTTTCGGACTAAAAAACCCTTTGAAAATGAGAGATTTACTTTTGCCGAAAAGACTTGGGTAATTGGATAACTTGACTACTCAGAGCATTTTTGAGAAGGAAGGAAACCATTTTTTGGCCTACAGGACCAAAATAGTTAACATGTTGACTACAAAAATGAGTGGCCAATTTTATGGACAACATAGTGATAATTTTACTTGAAGTTTTAATAAACCATTTCAAACATAGACATCTAGTTCTTTCCATTAGGATCTTACTCAACAAATGAAATTAGAAATACTGATATATGTATTATGGCCATCATGAGAAATCAACTAAAGAAAAGATTAGAGTCTTTTTTATTTTTTATCATAACCCCAATTGGAATAAGATACTTGTGGGACTGCATGTTTGGTTCTAAATCTCACCATAGAGGAATGCACTAAAGGTATGTTTTATCCAAAATTCTCTCGATATTACCATCAATTATTGGAACTTATTAAAATAATCCAATTTAGCTCTATAGTAAAACTAAAATAAACAAAATGAATTTTGAGTTGATTCTCAAATAAAGTGGTGGGATAAAGTTGGAGCATTAATCAAGTGTAGTGTAATAATGCAATTGAAATCTATGAAAAGAGACATTTTACACTGGGAGGAAAGTTGAAACAAAGAACACACGTGTAATATTAAACATGGATTGTGCATCACTCCATGTTTGGCTACACTTTAGAGAGAAGCATTGTAAAATTTGGACAATCTTTTTTGGTTTTGAAACAATGTTTTGAGTCATATTTGGAAAAAACAAATTAGAGTAGTAAGAAATCACAATTCTATCATTATCGAAATATTAATAATTTTGTAGCTTCATCCAATTCAATCTTCATTTTATTATTTAGATAAATTCTATTTGCTCTTTCATGGGCCTTTATCCTCTTTAACATTTAGATATGGCTATCACATTGGTTGATGAAATTTAGTAGCATGATTGTTCAATGCTTAGTTTAGTTTCTCTATCTTTTTTGTCATCTATATATAATTAATAATATTATCAATGTACAATTTTATTTTTCCATTTATAGTACCGATTTAATTTGAATATACATGTTCTATGGTCCATGTTAGTTTTAATATTTATTCCTTATATAGCCTTAACTAAGTGATATGTTTTATTGAAACTAAAATTTGATTCAACTTATAAAATTTAAACTTCCTTTAAATTGATAAGTTGGAGTTATCTCAACTAGTTTTCTTTTTCTTATATTACAATAGGGCAACAAAAATTTCTTTCAGATTCTAAAATTTAAACTTCCTTTGACTTGTTAAGTTGGATGTATTAATCTATGTTGCATGTATTAATTTATTTTGTTTGGGATCATATCCCATGGGGCCATGATACTCATTTTTGTGTAATTTGGCAAGAAAATACTGTATATGGTATATTTCATGGTTTAGAAGTTAGAGGCAACTTCTTAACTATGTTGACAATGATGATGTATTTTTTAATGTAATATATTCTCATTTTTTAATGATTTCATTTTGGATTTATTTTTAGTTATTTCTATTGTTATATATTGTTCATAGAGGTTCCTAGAAAATCCCATCAGAATATGTTAATTTTATTTTATGTGTGAAGTAAGAAACATGATCAAAATGCAGGCATATTTACAGAACATGCTAAGTCATTATTTAGCTCAAAATTTTATAGTTATTTGGAAAACGTAGACTAAATTGTACATAACCTTCATTATTACTAAATCATTAGAAAATTTGAATAAAAAAAGTTTAGAATCTGCATAAAAAAAGTATAAAAAGACATTAAGGAAAACCATTATCAAATATCTATATTAATATTGATACTTTCAAAACTCCTTTCCATTATAATTGATCATTATTTATAGGACTTCACAATACATTATCACTTGACATTCTATCCTTTTGATTCAAGAGTGAATGAGTCTTTTCAGATTCCATAAAATTTTGAAATACATACAAAATGAAATGTGTTATACATGCAGATATCCATTACACACTTGTCATGCATCTACAATGCGATTTTGCAATTCTATTTTACTATCAACACTTTCTTTGAATTAAGTAGTTATCTCATTCTTAGATAAAGATATAATAAGTGTGCCTTCTCTTGAAGCTTAGAAAATTGCTTGTGGTAAGGAACTAATCCAAAAGTATTAATTTAAATAATTGCTCAAGGTGTTGTTTACCGATTTTCACCTCTCGAGCACTACTTAGGCACCCTTTCAAGATTTCAACTAAAATATTAATCCACCACTATTTTAGGTTTATAATATATTATCATAATCAAGTTGTTTCCCTTTATAAAATTTTAACCAACCTAACCCTATACCTAATGCTTAATACCTTCCTAACTAGAAAAATTCTTCAAAATTTCAAAACTAGAATGTGTACCATAGCTATAGAGAAGGTGGAGGCATAGGCTATGTTGCTAGAACTGATGGAGACTATGAAGATGATGTTGTTAGAGTTATTGCCAAAGAAGTCATAACTATAAAATCTAGTGTTGATGGTGTTGGTTGAATTTTGATGGTTGAATATGTTGATGCAATGGCATTTTTTGTTGGAGATCCTACTAAAATTGGTTTGGTGGGATGAACTGGGGATCCTAAATGATCTATGCGATGGAGATATCTAAATGAGACAAGTATTTTTTAAACATTGTCCAATCAATGATGACTTATCACATCATAGTGATCATAGTACATAGTGGGACTTATTACCCCATAAGATTTTGAATATCATAGTCTTCTGTGATGGTGAGGATTATCCTAACATGAAAGACATTCAACTAGATTTCTTGTATTAGCTCCTCTAATCTATATATGCGCCTTTGTGTTTAACACTACAAACATATTACACAACATATAATTTTGCCATGTTTACAAATTATGAATGAGATTATCTCTTGATTCAAGTGACTACTTTAGTGCGACATCTAATGTGTCAATGATAACAAATTGATCCCCCATTACTTCTTTGGATTTGTTAGCCTTGGTAAAATTTAGCTTGGCCTCATTCCATGTGGTTTTCAATGGTTAATTCCAATTGAGAATACCTCTAGCTATGTGTTAAATTTGGAGCATAATAGTATCCAAGAATTTCTCATATTCTTTAAGGAGTTAAAAAATAGCCTTTGTTTCTCCCTTGAGATTCTGACCTTATGTGTGAAGTTGTTATAGCTTTTGGACAATAGGTGGTATTTTACTAGCTAGGACATAAGGGTTGTGAACTAATTTCCTTGGACATGAGTTGGTCACCCAAGACTTAAGTGACCAGGGTAGGGCAGACATCATCATTCCATTATCAATATTTAATGAGGTAGAGGTGTAAGTCTACATTTTCCTACCTCTACTACAATGCTTCTTATTTTAGACTGAAATCCTTAAAAGTGATATACTCTTTGAATGTAATTGATCCCTCAATTTAATTTGACAAGGGTAAATGGGAAACATAGAGTGATGATTCTAACACCATTATAGTAATAACCAAAGTAGAAGTCACAAACATCATAGGTGCCTTCTTTATTTACACCATTTGAAGAGATAAGGTTGTCTATCACACTGATGGTGCAGGGATATGCCATAACCATTAGCTACAGAATTGTGGTTTGTGGTAAGATGAATCCTCTTGCACTCCCTTGAGTGGATCTTGAGCCTTTTAGTGGGGAATATATCTATTATACCTTAGGTATCACCACCTTCTTTATGGAATCTACTGCCTACTTTGCTATGAATTCTTCCTTCAATTTGTGCTATATTTCTACCTTTGCTTAACCCTTGGTCACTTTCTCTTAGAACTAATTTTATGTTTCCTCCTTTTTTAGGACTTATTTCATTTTATTATCTTCTTATTCCTTTCTTGTTGCATCAACTTTGACCTTTTATTTATGTGTTACTTATGTTTTTTGATTTTCTCACTATTTCTCCTTCCTCGTGACTTCTTCATGTTACTTCTTCTTTTCTTCCTCTTGATTCTTCCTTTGTTCCTCCTCATCTATAGCTTTACATGTTATTTATTATTTTTTTTCTTATTTTCCTCTTTTTTATCCTTCTTCATAGATACATTTTGGGCCTTCTCTCAATGAGTTGATCCTTAAAAACTTGCTCTTGCATTGCAATGTCTTCTTATATGGTTAACTGCTCAGGATGAGATTGTGTAGTTTCTTGTGGCTCTTACATAATATTTGAAGAATCAAGAGATGAGAGTGACTGGAAAGTAGAGGAAGAAGAGGTTGATTTGGCCATGGTATGACTATGTGTTGGTGTATTTTGTTTGACTAAAGGGACCAAAGTCTTCTTCAATTGCTTGTAATCCTAGATCATCTCTTAGGGCCATTGTTCTTGTACCTTAGCCTCTTACAACCTAACTTTCTCAACTGGGTGTGGTTTGGTAAAGGAAACCATATACTCCATAATAGTTGGTGATAGTCATGGTGTAGTAAAGGGTCCTTGTCTTTCATACTAATGACTGTTATAAGATTCTTTCTTGTTGTGAGCTTTTTTGTACCTTTGAAGACCTTGCATTTAGTCTTCCCTCAAAGATTATAACCATCCTACATGTGTATTCTTCCTCTTATACCACTATATCTAAAATTATTGACATAGAAGGTGTGGGAATGGCTATGAGAAGGATGTTTACAACATTGTTTTGCACTTAAACAGTGTGCACTATTTTCTAAAATAAAAACACTTTTTTCTTCTTCTTCATAGACCTTAGTGCTTATGTCTTTAATCATTTATTTGTACATGTCCTCACCTATGACACCCAACTAAGTTAAATCATTTTTTTTAGCCATTTGTGGGACATTCCTATCAAAAGTCCAATTTTTTTAGTGTTGCACATCTTCTTCTTTAGTAGAGGTGGTGATGTTTTTTCACTTTGGTGCCTTCTTCTTAAACACAATAATCTAAGATGCGGTTATTTTTATTTTTGATAGTTCCTACACCTCTAATTATGATTATGTTGTTGATTATTGAGTTAATGACTATTGTGCCCCTAGAGGTATGGTTCACATTGATGGAACAAAGAAAGAAGCTAGCGATTTTCATCATAGAAATTCTGCCTATAAATCTAAATTATTGATGAAAAATGGTATAGAAGTCATTGATGCCTTCAAAAAATCATTAACTCTAATTTGGATCATGTCATGGAGATTAATAACTACAACATATTTCCCTAAATACTACATAACATCTACAGGTACCCTAGGGTGTGAAAGGATGAGATATTAGACTTCCACCCATCATACATTGAATCTACTAAGTTATTCATAGTATTGGCCTATTTTGGTTTATGAAATGTTGGAAAATGTGCTCATAGGCCATAAATCCACATCTAGATTAATTGGGCCCTCTAGATACTTCCACTATGTAAAGCAAATGAGTAATACTAAGAGTTTGTATTAGAACACCAACAACATTCCACTGATAACCTTATCAATGTTGGCAATGAGATAAAATACCAAGATTATGGCTAGTTGAAATCCTCATTCAATTATATCATTCAATATGCAATATCAATGACCCCTTTGGTAGCCTATCTTGCACTTTTAGTGGTACGCCGAAATTAGTTTTTTATGTATTTATAGAGAATATGCATTTAAAAAATCCTCCACATATTCGATAGGATCCCCCTATATGCCTTAATGTATTTCTCTTTATTATCTAAGTGGATGGGAGGAGCATTGGATTTATATTACAAAAGAGATTTACCTCAAGTTTAAAGTCATGTTACCTATGCCATGGTCATTATATTGATGAATATCATGACATCCTAGAAAGATGGACCACACCTTCATTGTAGTGGTTGAGAAGTGTCATCATCACTTTGTCTAATTTCCCAAATGTAGGGAGATTGATGAGTCACTTTGAATTATATCCTTGTATGGAGTGTTGTAGTGCTAGGGTTCTTATTTGTGCTACTATTGGATGATATGTAATAAACAAATTGACCTATATTGTTTCAATGAAGTCAAATGGGTTTGGATCATGGTATTTATTTATTTGAGTGTAAGATTAAACCCAATTTATTCATTATATGCATTTGTGTGTGGAATAAAAAGATGTGAGCTATCCATAATTGATGTTGTAGTCATGTTTGAATAATTTCTTTAATTGAACTAGTACTAGCAAATAATCTATGAGAAATTAAATGATTTAGTCATAAATAAAAGAAGGATATTATTTGAAATAATGTGTAATGTCATTGTGTTCTTCATGCCCTTGTTTATATAGCTTTTCTTAATTTAATTAATCTAACACATTGCTTTGAATGTGTTGAGCTAGCTGCATGTTATTTTGCTTGATTAATTAATTGTAATTAGTTGCTGATGATTTGAAGTTAGCAATTTAATGGATTAGATCATTGTTTTGTATGACATAAGTTGTTGATGTGACCCACCATCATTTCTCTCATCCACTTTATTTTATTGTGTATCCCCTAATTTTAACATGTAATCTATTATTAGGAAATATGTAATCTTTAAAGTGTGTCATCATTAACGAATTTTTGAATGACCATTGATTTTCCTTCCCTTGTACTTTATTTTTTAAAGTCTCATTCCTAGAATTAATTAATGATCCCTATTTTGACTTTGCATTATGTTGTTCCTTTCATGTTGGGGTTTTTATTAGATCGCACTCTATGACTTTAAATTTTCTAACTTAGTTTCAATGTCTATAATATATATATATATATCGCATTGTAAAACTAAACTACAACCTAAAACCAAATAAGAAAATAATACATCAAACATAAATCTTAAACTACATGGTGCTACTTAGCACCCTCTATGATTTGCTGTAATATCTGACATATATTATTGACAGTAAGGCTTAATCTTATAACCATTTAAATGTCTTAGTAAAATGGTTCCCTGAAGATATTTTAACATAATTTTTCCTTATTGAGAGACTTCATGAATGATGTAAGGTATTTTACATCATATGCATAGATGCCTATAAATACCTAAAATATACTATCATATAATAGTACTGGTTATGGAAAAAAATCTTTAGATCTTAGATTGTGATCATGCCACGCTTTCTAACTTTGTTTGTTGAATTTCTACATCCATTATTATTTTTACATGTTTTCACCCATCCATTTTAAATTCATCAGTCATGCTTGAAAAGAGTCTTGATCTATTAGTTGCATGATGGTTGTAATTTGTAGACTAAGAATGGCATATTTCATTAGCATGTCTGATTCTAGTCTTTAAACTAGTTAAAATAGAGTGAAACCTATTGTACGCTTGTAATTTTTTATATATGCCAATAGGATCACATGAATTCAATCCTCCTAATAATCACTTTGTAAATTGAATATTGATGCATAGTAACTCTTGCATACTTTGTTATACCTCACTATGATACCTACAACTATTAACTCAGGCATTTAATCTTCTCAATCTTCCTCTTATCTGTCAATTTCCTTCACAAGCTTTTATGTCTTTTGACCTGAATGACCTATAATCAGAGTATCTTTGAATTATCCTCCTTTTAATCTATCCTTGAAACCTATGAAAACTTGTTACTCATCCACTCCTATCATTCTTTCCACTAATTCACATCCATTTTACTTCTATCTCACTACTTGCCCACACTAGCATGTAGCTTCTCAACACCCAATTCACACCATTTCTTGTTCTTGGTCTATGAGGATAATATTTAACATGAAAAACCTTATTTAAGCTTAATAAACTTGGTTCCACCTTACTTAAATTCCTTCAAAAACTTAAGTCCTTAATACACTCTTTAAACCCACAACTTCACTTAGCATCTAGTACTAACATTCACTTAACATAACTTTCTTGACAACATACCAAAATTCCCCTAAACATACTAACATTATTCAAATATTTGAAATGGGGTTTTGGTAGGAAAAGTTACCAAGGCCACTAACTCCCAAAATAAGCTACCTAATGGCTTGTAACGTCCTTCTTGGGTCCTTATAGGACCTCTAATACCAACTTTAAGTAAATTAACAATAAAAACACATTGATTACATGAATTTGTTTGATGCCCCTGCATCATACTCCTAGGGAAGAAAGGAATGAAACTATAATGAACTAATGCATGCTTCTTCCTTGTCTTTTAGTTCATCTCTCTTGGATCATCCTTATATTCTACTACTCCACCATACTTCACTTGATCTTCTTTGCTCACAAACTTGCCTTTGTCAAAGACTATTCTCCTTCCTTCCTTGATTGTGCCATATTGCACTTGATGTAAACTTACACTTCTCTCTTTAACTCTATCATATGGGATAATCATTCCCTAATATACTATTATTATACCTATACTTTATCCTTCACTTATCATCACTTGTATGATTTCAACAATAATAATAATAATAATGTCATGTTTAGCTACTTCAATCTGCTATGCTACTGTCTCCAAGAATTCCTTTTACTATTCTTTGCTCTCCATTATGAGGTCTTTAAATACTGTAACCTAATTTATCTCTTCTTTTTCCATAACTTCACTATTCAATACCTTCTCTAAGGCTGTTAGTTCTACCTCTAATTGATCCACACTGACATAAATAAATGTGTGATTAGATTTCAAACCTTCTTCACTCAATTGCATTTCATTTTCCAAGCCTTCAATGAGACCCTAAAGTTGATCCAATTCTTTGTCCTTCTCAACACCTATCTAACTAAAACTTTCATCTTATTCTTCACTCAATTTCATCATTTTATCCTTAAGATACTATTCAACTTCTTTTTCTCTTTATTTCTCTCTCTTTATATACCTCTTTATCTCCAATTTGATTTACTTGTTAAGTAATCTCTTCTACTTCCTTTCCTCTTTATTGGCTTGCATCTTCCTTCTCTTTACCTATTGCCTTATTGACCACTTGCATGTCTTATTTTTCATCACCCATCTAAAATGTGGTTTCTCACTCTCTCTTATCTTCTCTATCATGGTCAGCATCTCATCCAACTTCTACCTTATCTCTACTATCTCTTTCTCCATATCTATTCTCTTGGTGTCTTCATGTACCCTCATCTTCTCTTTATGGTAGATCTCTCTCATGCCTTATTTCCTCTTTTATCTCTCTATTTATTCATCTTAACTAAGACGTATCTCAATTTCTTGGTCTCATCTAGACATATACTCTCTAACAAGTCTTCTCTCACTTGCCACATCATGATCTCTCTTTTGGGTCTTTCTCAATCTCTCATGACGTCTCACTAGGTTTATCTTCTCTCTATTATCCTTTCAATAGGAATTATTCTCTCTCTAATCCCACTTTTGATCTCTCTCTTGATATTTCCAATATATCTCTGTATCTATCAAGACTTCACTAGCTTTGGGGCTACTACCAATCTCAACTTTCACTCAAAACTCAACACTATTCATGAACAAGTAAAAAGAAATCAAAATCAAAAATCAATAACATATTTACCTTTTATGATTTCTAGATATACTCTATTTCTCCCATGAAATCCTTAATATGATACCAAAATAATGTAGATTAACTCTTACATACTTTTTAATACCTCACTCTGATACCTAAAACTATTAACTCAGGCATTTAATCTTCTTAATCTTCCTCTTGTTAATTTCCTTCATAAGGTTTTTTGTATTTTTACCTACATGACCTATACTCTGAGTATATTTATATTATTCTCCTTTTACTCTATCCTTGTAACCTATAAATGCTTTTTACTCATCCACTCCTATCAAAATTTCCATCGATTCACTCCTATTTTGCTTTTATCTCACTATTTGCCCACACTAGCCTGTAGCTTCTCAACACCCAATTCACACCATTTATTGTTCTTGGTCTATGAGGATAATATTTAACATGAATAACCTATTTTAAGCTTAACAAAATTGGTTACACCTTACTTACACTCCTTAAAAAACTCAAGTCCTTATTACATTCTTCAAACCCACAACTTCACTTAGCATCTAGTACTAACATTCACTTAACATAAATTCCTTGAAAACACACCAAAATTCCCTTAAACATACTAACATTATTCAAATATTTGAAATGGGGTTTGGGTAAGAAAAATTCCCAAGGCCACTAACTCCTAAACTAAGCTACCTAATGACTTTTAACCTCTTTTTTGTGTCCTTATAAGACCTCTAAAATAAACTTTAACCAAATTAACAATAAAAACACATTGATTACATGAATTTATTTGATGCCCCTGCATCAGATATATTTGTGAGCATCTTGCCAATGAATTTGTTTGATGCTTAAGCTTGCCCATTGGCTTGCAAATGATATGTTGTGATTTTTGTAGTGTGATATAAACTCCTCTATCAGAGTATTGATAATGCTATTTATGAAATATGTTCTTCTATCACTAACCAAATTCATAGGACATCTAAACCTAGTTATAATATTTTCATACATAATTTTGGTTACATCCTTAGTGCTAAAACTTGGTGTCACAATAACTTCAACCCATTTAATGAAGTATCATAGTAATCATGTATATTGCATGATTGTATTTAGTAGGCATATTGATGGTCCTACAAAGTTAATTCCCCACTATTCAAATTATTATTTAGCTAGCATAGTGTATAATGACTTTTCATCTCTCTAATTAGGTTTTCCCATCCTTTAGCAGATGTTGTAGTGTTTTTTTATTTAGTACACATCTTGAAATATAGTAGGCCACCATAGGCCACTTTGAAATATTTTTATTTTAGTGGATTCTCTTGTGAAGTGTCCACTTGTGATTCCTTGGTGTGCATCTTGAAGGAGTTGTGATCATTCATGCTCCAAAGCCTCTATGCACAATACATCATCTTTCCCCATTTTGTATAAAAAAATATTAATGAAGCTAAATGGAATGGCTCTTTTGATCAACTAATTTTTATCCCTCTCCACATAGTGCATAGGAAAAATTCCTTATTCCAAGAAATTAACTATGTCTTCCATGTTCTCAAAAATCATGTAGACGTAAAACAAATGAGCATCTGATTCACCTTGGAGTTATTCAAGTTCTTCTCCATTGTGTATTTATCACAAGTGGTTTTGTCCTATATTTTATTTCCTAAGATTTACATGGATTCTAAAATGAAATAATTAACACAACATCAACCATCACAATATCCTTCCCCCTAACATATGCTTGTTTACCAAGCATTGTAGGGCCTAGTGATCAGCAAAAAATTCAAATGACATTGTTATAAGGTAGTGTTCAAAATTTAGAGTGTGAACACCATTTCTAGAGCTTCATATTATGTAGTTGTATAATATTTATCTATAGGTAAGAGATTGAAACTTATGAAGTAAATGGGATGGTCTAATCCTCTATATCCTGGTTGTGTGAGAAGATATCCTATCATAGTTCCTGAGACATATACATGAACATGAAATAGTTTGATCATGTTGGGAAATACTAAAATGGGATATGTTACTAGCTTTTTCTTTAGATCCACAAACACTATTTGACACTCGTTAGTCTATTCAAACCTAGTATCTTTGTATAATATCTTTTTCATATGGGGCATATATTTATGTAGCATTTTATGAATTCCTTGTAGTATCATATATGCCCCAAGAATGATCACACCTTATTAGAGATTTTAGGAGGTTATGTGCCCATAATAACTATGATTTTGACTTGATCAACCAAAATCTCATCACTACATACTAAATTACTGAACATGACAACAAAATGGGTGAATAATAAGCACTTCATCAGGTTCAACACAATAGGTAAAGATTGACACCACTCTAACATCAACCACAACTTAGATATATGCTGCTTGAATAAAGAAAAAACATCCGAATCATCTAAATAGGCTTCCAAGAAATCATGGATAAAATATTTAAATGCAATGACCATAGCCCTAAAGAATACAACATGAGCATTTTCCCAACCAAAAAACATTACCTTATATATAAAATATCCCCATTATATTGTAAATGTGGTTTTATCTTGATTTTCTACTATGATTGGTATTTAATGGTAGCTATTGAACCCATCTTTAAAAGAATACACTTCATGTCCTAAGATTGGCTCTAGGACTTCATCTGTAAATGGAATTTAGAATGGATAATTAATACATGCATCATTTAGTGTACACTAATCCCAACACACTTTGATTTCTCCAAAATTCTTAGCTTATACCACTTTTGGGCTAACCCAATCTACTTTGTCAATCGGATAGATAATGCACATTTTTTGCATCCGATCTATTTCAACCTTTACCTTCAATTTCATGTTGGGGTTTAACCTGTATGGGTGATTTTTCATAGGCCATGTTCAATCATTTATCTCTATGTGCATCTTGCCTATGCAAGGGTCTACCCATTTTACTTCTATGAACTTTGTTGGTTATACATTCTGGTAATCTTGTAATAGTTGTAGTCCTTTTGAAATCTGATTATGTGTACAATAGTCACCTAAAGTCACAAATTTTGGTAGAGAGTCTATCCCTATATTCCTTAAAAAATTATTTAAGGGCTCATGATATATATTTTTAAAATCCCTTAGTATTGAATCTAGTAATATTATTTGTCCTTCTTGCTTCTAAATATTTAGATTTTTTAGTTGGAGATCTTTAGTTTGGTCTGTGATTTTAGATTTAGGATCCTCCACTTATTGATTTAGTTCAAATAATCCTTTCAAATCTAAGTGATCATCACTATCAATGGAATCATCTTATTCCTCCTTACCAATGATTTGATTGCAAGTTTTTATCAAAAAATATTTTCTTTATTTATTTTTTCTCTATCTTTTTAAAGTTGCATTTAAGTCCTTAGTCATTTCCTCTTGTGAAATAGAGTCTTGTGTACTACTGAGATATTTTACTTAGCCATGACATAATAATATATTTAATTTATATAGGTATTGGTATACTAAAATGTTATTATCCTTAAAGATAATGTTTGAATAAAATATTATTGGACCTGTAGCCAATTCTTAGTCTCCCTTATGTGCTCTTGATGTATGTACCATATTGTTAGGAGTACTGCCAATGTATACCTGAAGATATGTACCCAATATTTAGGTTCTACACCTTGCATAACACATAAATATACACACCTATAGATGTGACTTTGAGGACACTACCCTTCCTATAAAAACAACCATAATTCCATAATGGTAGGTGGTACTTGTAACTAAAATTGAAACAATTCACAAGCCTCATCCCATTGTAACTAGTTTATCTTTTGAACTTCCCACCAAGTCACAATAGTTATATTTAGTTCACTAACCCTCTGGTTTGTATTAAGCACATGATGCTCTAATCTAAAGATGAATTGATCCAAGTTATTAGTTACATAATATTGAGGTAGTTGGATTTCTATGGTAAAAACCATTCACATCAGATGCACCTCATGATTTCCTTTTACCCAATTTAACATGTGGGTATTTGAATCAATAATGATTAAAGACATAAATTACCAAGTTAAAATACATTCTTTGTTTACATCCATATAATCTATGTCTATCACACCTACTTTGTTTAAGAAATCTACTTCAGACCTTTTTGATGATCACACATATGGTAACTTACATTATTCTATTTGGAATTATGGAACTTGTGCCTTTTTTATTATAGGTTTATAAGAATTATGTTTTGTTGGTTGTATTTATTTTTGAGGCTTAATTTATAAATGGAAAAAGTGATACTTAGTAGCTCAAAATGCTTGGGACTATTAATTTCATGGAGCTCACCCATCTTGCATAACATAATATCTATCTTTACATCAATTTTCATAGTAGGATATGTGCTATCTCTATAATCATATATTTAATCCATACAGATCATAAATAATCAAGCATATGCCTTGTTATTGAACTATGTTTTAACAATGCCAAAACTAATCTAGGTCATAAGCCTTCCATAAACCATATATCTATGTCATGGAGTAGAAAGTCTACTCTGTTCATTACATCAAAAAATATGCAATCATAATCCCAAATTGAATCTCTTTATTTTTGTCACATTTATTTTATCTCTTGGATTGTTTGGGTCACATATTTATTTAATTTGAATTCTCACATCAAATGATCCTTGACATCCTAAAAACTTAGTTTTGTAGCATCTCTTTTGTAGATGAAATCCAAAGATATTTATATTAAATATCCTATGACTCATACATCTTCACATCATTTGTAATTACATTTTTAATTTACCATTTCATTTTTCAAGTTATTAGATGCTGCTCAAGGTTAGTAGACCCATCATATGGTGTAAATGTGAAAAACTCCTAGATTGAGAGCCATGCCTCTTGTGGTAACACTTGAAACCAATGGTGATGGTGGACTAATCTTGGGAAATATCTTAAGATTGGATGTGACTTAAAATATTGAATTAATTATATTCTTCCTATCTAACACTTTCTTGGTGTCTCCACTACACTTCCCAAATTTATTTGTAAAGGCATCAAACCATGTACTGTCTTTACTAACTTTTATACTTTTTTTTTTTTAATAAAATAGGCACAAGGGATGTGTACCATTGAAATGAATGATCCATGTTTGTGAATTTTTCTTCATTAGAACTTGAACCTAGTTTAACCCTATGACTTAACATAAATTATCCAAAAGAGTATTTATTTTCTTCTCCAAACAATATCCTCCCTGGTAGATGTAGTCTAACATTACATTATAACCAATCTACGCACTCCTCTTTTTCATTTACAATTCATTATATCTATTCAACATCTTTATATATTTTTCACTCTCATTTGGATCTGTAAGATGGTAATATTGAGCAATTAATAATGATATGTAAATTATATCAAAATCACCCAAATCTTCAATATAATTCATGAATTTAGATCCATTAGACTATAATTAAAGAAAAATAAACATTTATAATAGAATTATAAAATCTAAAGATAATTGTTTTAAGTAAGAATACAAAAATAAAAGACTAAAAGATGATGGATTTGCTTACAGACTTAGAAGTTATAACAGTAATGGATGGCTTGATTCTTGACAAAAGACTATGATAGTTTGATCAATAGATAAGAAGACTTAGAATATAGAATATTTAACATGAAATCTCATGGATTTTATACTTACATTCAATGGAGGATGATTTGATTTAAATAGAGGAAGGAGGGATAATTAAAAGGAATTGAAAATTCCTTGAAAGCCTCCAAAATTAAAGGATTCTAGAGAGGAGGACTAAGATAGAGAGGATTCTAGAATTGGAAAATTATATTATCCATTAGGAGGGGTTAATCATGATTATAGGGAGGTTAGGTTAGTGATTAGACAAGTGTTAAGTTATTAGGGAGTAATCTTGTAAGAAAAGCTAATCCTAGTTTAGGGTAGGTGGAAGGGAATTTAAAATTGCCAAATATTAGATAAGATAATATTTGTTAGTGGATAATGGCTATTTAGGTGAATTAATTAGGCATGGGATGTTATAAGTTTAATATGAGATGGGGGATATATTAGAAATATTATACTAGGACTAGGATAATATGATATTAGGACAAATTAGATGGAAATATACAAAATTAGTGATGTTAGTGATGAAGTGAAGAAATTTAGATGTATACATTTTTCCCCTCTTCAAAATGGCATTACAATAGAGTGAAGTAAAAGGATTAATGTTATTTCAATGAATAAAGACATGTGAGGAGGAAGGAGGAAGATGGCCACTCAAAAGAGAAAATAAAGGGTGGGATGTGGAAAGAGATAAGGTGTTGGGGTATTAGATAGGGGATCAATGATGAAGAAAATGAGCTTGACATAAATAATGAGATAAAAAATGATGATTACCCTAACAAATACCTATGCACAAGGAATGAAAATGACTATGTCACTATTATCAACACATCCCAAGGGGGAATCAACCGTAAGATGATGATATGATAAAAGGTTTCAAGTTTTTAATGTATCCTAGGTAAGGACACATGCTAGGAAGATTTTCAAACCAAGATGATAAAGGTCATGAGATTTCAACATATCCCAAATAAGGACACATGTTGGGAGAGTATCAAGCCAAAATAATATAATGAATTGATAAGATTAACGCTGAGTGTAGTTCAAATCTGAATTTGTGTGATATAATGAAGGAGATGAGAGAGAAGACATGATATGATTGAGTGACCAAAAGATGAAGGGGAAGAATTGGATTGTAATGCATCAAATCAATAATCCATAATGTGATTAATAGTGATAATGCCCATAGCAAGGACACATTCAAGCTAGTGATAGGTGATTAAAAAATTATGATCCTATTCATGCCCCAATTGAAGGAGGAAATCATAAACTTTAAATTATGAATTGACCAATCAATGATAATGGATGATTAAGGGAAGAAAAGGTGGACGTTTTAATTTTTCAATCCTAATCGATAGGTGTAGGTGATTGAATGAGAATATTTGGGAGATGATTATAGGGATGGTTATTGATTAACATAGTGATTGTTTAATGACTAATATTATAGCTTAAGGTTTTGATTTATGCAAGACTTGAGGATGATGAGGGACAAGAGAGATGTGATGATGAAATATGGGGAAAGAGGAGAGAGTGGCCAAGTTGATCTTGGGCACACCATATGACTGAGCCTTGCTACATAGTCTAAAAAGACCTCATATCAATGTAATTTAGACTATATTGGATGATAAAATAAACTAGAGAGGGAAGATGATAATGACTATTAGACATGTTAGTTATTAGATAGAGGATGCGACTCAAATTTTAGACATGAAGATAGAGGATGAGGAAAAATAATGCGAGATGAGATGTTCAATTTTGATGACTAGAAAAATGATACATGATTAATTATAGGATATATATAAGATGATAATGGATTAGAGAAATGATTAGATATTAGATGACTGGATTGGGATGATCGACTTGATGATGAGTTTAATATGATTAGATGGTTAGACACATGAGAGAGTGATGTAGAGATAATATGTCTAAACTTACCTTATTAATATGCCTAATTTTGATATCTAACTTTTATCCTTATTTTAACCTTTGGTTTGCTTGCTTTTATATAGGTACATTGCTTGTCATTTGTAATCTTCTTGATTACTCTTTCCTTTTTCTAGACACATAAGCCTCTTTGATTCCATAGGCTTCTTTGATATCTTGAAGAAATATCACCCTTGATAATCCTTTACATTCTCTCTCCTTATCACCATAATCATCATCTCATAAACCATTTCCACTACTTCACTCTCCATTTTTGCTTCTAGATTGTTCAATCAACATATAAATTCAAAGCCTAAAAGCTTAATGCCTAGTTATAATGTTCTTGTCTCCATACTAGGGATCATAAGAAAATTTACCTGATTATTTATATTTCCCTTATAAATCCAATCATCATGCACAATCTTCAAGGTAGATCTTTTAAGTAAGCCTCTCTTTATTCTTTCTTGCCTAGCTTCTTGTAACCCTATTTTTAGACAAATCTAGAAGGTATGAACCATATACATTGTTTATAACAAAAAAAAACTTTTTAAATACCATTTATCCTCTTTCAACTCCACCTAAATTTTTAGAATTTAACTCTCAATGAATATCTACAAATTCACCCTACCTCTTCTTCATTTAGGTCTCTTTAGGCCTAGTTTAATCCCATAGTCTTGGTGACCATACTATATGACACTATACCAAAATTAAAACTCATGAATCCTATATAGAACATAAAAAAACATTAAATCCAAAATTTTTATTAATTTTTGAGATTGGAATCAAAATTTATTTGAGTTTCCATTTTCAAACCCTAGGTTTAGGTATACATAGGCCTGCACTAGGCCAAGAGCTAACAAAGGGGTTGTTTTGATTTTTTATTATTTTAAAATGAATTTAATGGAATTTTAGGGTATTAAAAATCTTAACTACCCTTATCCAACAATTTTTCCTTGAACAACTTCCAAAAGGATCCTACATGCACTAATACAAAATTCTGAATGTTTGTGTATGGTTGTGTTAATATTTCATTATAATATTGAACTTCTACTAGATGTCTGAACCTAAAAAAGTATCAAAATCAATAATAATACAATTTATACTAATGTTTTTATTCAAAACAATTCAAAATCACTCAAACAACCATCAAAACATACATCATATACTTGACCTTCTTGACTATGTAACACAACATTTCTCCTTTTTAGGATTGTACTGTAGAAGAACTCATTTTATTAAGAAAATGTTTAAATAAACACACAATATGTAAAGGATGAAAAAATATTAGATTTATTTAATTCCATTAAACTCATGTAATCATACAAAATACTCACTAAAACATTCTTTTCTTTATTGATCACCTACCATAAAACTGTCATACACAATTTTTTTATAGTAATGGCAAAGTTTAATCTAATATTGATCTTATTTTTTATTTTTTGAGTTTATATACCTATTTAATTCAAATTTATCCTCCTATATTAACCTAATACTCTTCAATATATCTCCTTCATGCACATCTACCTTCTATAACACTCAAACATGCAAAGTAACTCTTTCTTTTGGCCAACCCCACATAGGGTGGAAGTTACAACTTGTCTTTCTTGGAATATATTTATATTTTCCATGATATGAAAGTTGAAAACCTTATACACACATAATAAATTTTATGACCCTAAAAAACATTCACCAACCTTAATATTTCACCAAAATCTCAAAATACCACGTTAGGCCAAAATCTCAAAATCAAAATTTCAAATCTTGATTTTAGGTGGGAAAATATAAAAATATTAGAAACACACAAACTCAAAGACTTGTAATGACTATATCATAACTTTAGGGTCCCTATAATACCTCTAACACCCAAACCAAACCAAAAATGGGAACATGAAACTCTTAATTACATTAGCTTCTCATGTTGTCTTATGATGCTCTATATCAGAGAGAATAGGAGAAATGATGAGTGCAGTCCATTACCAAGACATCATTGTTGTAATAGGTATCATCATAGTCTAAGAAATATAATGTAAATATGGAACTAGTAAGTATTACCAAGAGAATGTTTTGATAAAGTGAATGACTATAAAAGGGGTAAATGATGAACTCTACATAGGGCACCTGAAAGCATTATTATAGCTTTTTTGGCTTCATCATAACATCATATTTCATGGAACCCTTGGAAAAAGCGACATGGTGAAAGAATAATTAAAATATTAATAACAAAATATAAATAAATACAAGAAAATAAACACACATTCATATATATACATGATAAATGATATGCAAACAAGACAAACAACAAAGAGTGGATGTGTAACACACACAAGTATCTACATGCAATGCCATTGTGTCTTATATACTTGTCCGAATGAGTGTTAATGGGATGAGTGATCAAGTGATGAGTTGTACCAAGTTGGTCATGATGTGAATTTTTATTAAGGATAAAAACTTGGACAAGGTATAGACTTAAAGTAGACTAGTGACTTAGATTAGGATAAGGTTATGGATAAGGACTTGGATGCCAAGATTAAGATATAGGACAAGACAAGATGAAAAAATGATAAAATCACTAGTATACAAGACAAATTAATATGAAAAGATGATAAAATATCTAAGACATTAGATAGTATGAATAGGATATTTATGACATAGGACAAGATGATGTATGGCAAGATGACTAAGACATTTTGGGATTATATGGATTTTATAATTTTTTAGGATTTTTAGAATGTTTCATTTTTAGGTCTTTTGAGAATATGCATATACACTATATGAATGGGCTTAATAGAAAAAGGAATAACAATCCTATAAACCAAGATAAGGATGGATGAAATGTTAGATGAGATGACAAAAGGATGAGGGTGAGACTGAAAAGGGGGTGAGGATCAAGGAAGAATGGACTAAAGATCACCAACAACCAAATCATGAAGGAACTAGATATCTAGTTACCAAAGTGTCTATAAGAGGATGTGCCAAGATGATTCTAGAACATTTACCAAGACACATTCCAATCCCTTATGAAGGTCCAAACTAGTAGAAAGGATGGACATAATAGGATGCAAGATATGATGGTAGATGATGGGTAGGAGTAATGAATTGAGGGATGATGTAGAGGGGATTGACAAGGGATATTATGTGGATGAAATGGATTTCACCCAAGTGTTGAGGTACAATGTGAACAATAAATTATTTTACCATGACACAAAAAATCAATTTTCACCATGATACTTGCCCAAGGTGCCATAAGACTAGTTTTCACCATTGGATGAA
The DNA here is from genome assembly GCA_037957365.1 of Torreya grandis. Taxonomy (NCBI): domain Eukaryota; kingdom Viridiplantae; phylum Streptophyta; class Pinopsida; order Cupressales; family Taxaceae; genus Torreya; species Torreya grandis. The sequence goes on from JARHVA010000791.1 coordinate 92,774, forward strand.
TGATTTTTTTGACCTTTTTCACTTTTTTGACTTTTTTCACTTTTGACATCTCAATTTATTGGATACAGGTGAGAGATGTAGGAATGCTGACACTTTATTAATCTTTAACTAACACCTATTCTAATTAGATGTGATGTTAGGAGCATGTTGTCAATGTTAGATTCACCATGGTCACCATATGTAAGATGGTAATTTTGAAAAATTAATTATGATATGCAAATTATATTAAAATCACCCAAATCTACAATCTACTTCATGAATTTAGAGCCATTAGACTATAACGCAATAAAATCAACATTTATAATAACATTATAAAATTTAAAGCTAATTTATCTAAATAATATTCAAAAAATAAAAGAATAAATGAGCATGGATTTACTTATAGACTTATAATTTACAATAGTAATGGATGGTTTGATTCTTGACAAAATACTATGATAGTTTGATCAGTGGATAATTAGACTTAGAAGATAGAATATTTAGCATGAAGGCTCATGTATTTTATAACTATATTCAATGCAGGATGATTTTGTTTAAATAGAGGAAGGAGGGAGAATTAAAAGTTCATTGGAAGCCTCTAAAATTAGAGGATTCTAGAGAGAAGGGATAAGATAGAGAGGATTCTAGAATTAGATAATCCTAGAACCCATTAATAGGGGTTAATGATGATTATAGGGGGGTTAGGTTAGTGATTAGACAAGTTTTAGGTGATTATGGAGTTAGTTTATAAGAAAGGCTACTCCTAGGCTGGGTAGTTGGAAGGGAATTTAAAATTCTCAAATATTAGATAAGATGGGATTTGCTAGTGTATAATGGGGATCTAGGTAATTTATTAGTTATGGGATGTTATAAAGTTTGTGTAGGATGGGGGGATATATTATAAATATTAGACTAGGATTAGGATAATATAATATTAGGAAAAATTAGATGGAAATATATAAAATTAGTGATGTTAGTGATGAAGTGAAAAAATTTAGATGCATACAATGCCCTCTCTCCCAGGACCTCTCATTTCCTTATAGTCATACTCTCCAAATTCTATTCTCTCCTATGAGCTCCCTTTCCTTATTTATCTTCTACACTATTTACTCCATTCCTACTCATAGCTACATTCAAATTACTATGTTTATTGTATCTTCTCTATTATCACATATCTCTCTCTAATCTCAAAATTTGATTTTCACTTTGCTTCTATATGCCCTCCATATTCTAGGTACATGTTCAAGCTTCCATTCTCAGTTATGAATCATTAATTTCATTATCTCACACTTCCACTTATGCCTGAAGTGACTACTCCATGTTGGTATGAGTAAACACCATGGCCTTTTCTACAACTGACATTTTAATTAGAGCAAGTAGTTGTTGCAGAAACTTACCTTTATTACCTTTCAAAATAAGTCATGTGCAACCTTGAATGTAATCTAACCATGTATATAAAATTTAGTGATGTATTTATTCATGGTATTTTTTACCTATTAATCTATTTCACAAGTCTAATCAGTATCTAACTTTAATAGGTTTTCTAGATTCTCTTCCGTTCAAACTAGAAATTTTGATTCTCTCAAAAGAAAATAATAGTATTCAAGTATTTATGACCATGTAAATAGTAGTACATTAAATTCACACCAAAATATTTAAATATGTGTCACAAGATATGTCAATATTACCTTGTATTTCACCCACCCATTTATCTATGATTTTATATGTTATTGCATTCATGCTTTTATGGGAAAGAAAAAAAGACACGTAGAAAGAGAAATAACCAAATTAATTTAGTCATTAATGTAAATGGGTGCATTTAATATTTTTAAAAATTGAGGTTAGTGGGTAAAAATAGATGGAATCACTCTAAAGGAGGTTATGATGGAAACTAACATGTTTGGGAGGCCTTGTGCAATAATCCTTAGCTAGCTTAGTCATACCAAAGTTCGGTTCATGTAATCTAAAGAACACTACAAAGGGCTCTCTATAACCACAACAAAATAAATCATTGTGCTCTTCATTTTTGGGATCCTCTTAAACCCAACCAAGTAAAGACATAAAAATATTTGCCAAGGTAGTTTCAATAAGTAGTTTTAATAAAGATTGTGGTGAGAAATCACTTTTCATAAATGCTTTCTTCAAAACTTCATTAAATGCATTGGGCTTTCAAAATTGTAAACATCATTTTCATGTCACTAAAGCCATAAATTCCAACATCTCTAATGATATTATATTAATATTATGAAATAATTGTAGAATAAGGCTTTATGGTATAAAAAATCAATTATAAATGCTTTTATAGTTAAAATATACAATTTCAGAAATACTAGTACCTAATTGGTCGAAAATTAAAAAAGAATTAACCATGTCAAGTCCTCTAGTACTTGATATCATAGGTATAGTAAGTAGGCATGAAATTAAAACTGTGATTGGGATTTTATATATTTAAAAATTAAATTTGAAAATCCATCTTAGTGTCATATAAATTTTTGGTAATAATTATTTATTTAACATTATCTTTTATATTAATAGTTCATGGTATAAAAATGAATCATATAAAGATTATATAGGGGAAGGGGAATAAGTATGAATTATGATTAATTCATACTTATTAGTCCTAAGGAGAACTATAGCATTCAATTTGATTTAATTTGGAATTAGTGGGTGGGTTGTTGGCCAATGAGATATCCTCATTTTGGGTGAAAAATAATACATGAAAGTTTTGAGGGGAGCAAGGTGCAAGGTATTTAATAGGTAAAATAAAAGCATATTATTTATTTCACTATGATTGGAGGAAATATTTGGGATGTTATTGACACCCTCTCTTTGTTTTAGGCAAGTATTAAATGCATCTAACAAGGTGGGGGATTACGAGCTATCTAATTTTAGAGGTGAGTTAAATGCATGGATTTTATGATGTATAAAATTGAGGGTGAATTAAATGTAGGCTATTAAAATTGGTTGATGGTAAGATGGGAAACCATGGTTATGATCTCTCTAAATTTAGTACAAAAATTGGAAACCTACTAAATTACTTGGCATTAAATGTTGGATTGACGTGATGTGGGATTGAGATGGAGGTAATTAGTGACATTCATTTTAATTTTATTATTTATATGCATTCAAAAGAGAAAATCATTGGATTTATTTCTATCCTTAGTTTTTCATGACTAATTACTAGTTGTATGCCTAAAGGAAGGAAAAATCCAATGCACTAATGTGATGGCATATCATGCGAGTGACCTCGTACACTCATTTGAGGGATTCAACCTGGACCAGTTCCCATTGGTTCTATCATGCAATGGTGAATGAAATTTTTTTAGGTGCTTGAGTTAGCATAATTAATCATTATTATTATAATCATCATTCTAGAGTTATCCATTTAATGCATTCACACTGTACAATTACTCTAGTAACATAAAATAAAATTAACATCAAATAGATTCATCATATCAAGATTCATATAATATTAGTTTCATTTATCAATTTGATGAGATTACAAAGGTACTTCATTTAGTACATAATTTATCTATATCTCTATCTCAACAACAACAACACATATATTAAAAAACACTCTGTAAACAAATTCAAAGAGGTTTTTATACATAAGTGAACCCTTTTTTGGGTTACATCATTAATACATTAAATATGATAAGATAATGACTATTTCAAAGAAAGAAATCATGGTGACATATTACAATTAATTTCCTCTTGAATTAGGCCCAAAAAATCCTATATACTCTCTCTATGATATATATTAACATTCATGTTCCTCCTCTTATGTGAGCCACTGTTAGATTTGTGTTCCCATTAATATTTGATACTTATATGAACTAATTTTTAACCACCTCCACCTCTTATGCCCTTTTCCTATTCTTACTCTTCTTTGAGTCCTACATCTTATGTTACTTATTCTCCATTTCCTTATCTTTCATAACACCCATCTACACCAAGGTTTTCCACATTGTTCTCCCTTGTTTACCTCTTCTGTGCTCCTCCCATGTTGTGGTCTTCTATGCTCATCTAGTACCCTTACATCTATGCACTTATTGCTAAAAAATACTTAGAATATATTACAAAACTTAGGTCTAACATTACCCTAGACTAAAATGATAGTATGTATCAAACTATGCTATAGTTTCCTTAGTTGACAAAAATGTAGGATTCACCTCTTATATTGTGTTTGAGATCCTCCCAATATTTGAGTGATATATTAAGATTGGAAGTAATATCTTCGACTTCACCTTTCAATCATTTCATGTCCTTGGGTTACTTTAGAAAAGTATCTACTTGAGTTGTTAAAGTCTCAATTTGAGTGGTTAAAACTTTGTGATTGTCCTCAAGTGCCCTAACCTCTATCAAAAATTGTCCTTAAAGTTCTAAAAAATTATCATTCAATTATTTTCAATGGGTGATTATTTATTTTTATAGTTCTTTAATGTCCTAAAACACTTTCACATGTTTGCCTTGTCCTTGATGCTTATATCATTCTTAGCCAATTACTGGCACTGTTATTCCTTGAGCAATAATCATGCTTCTAATATTTAATTTAACTGTGACAAGTTGACAAAAACCACATCAATAATGGGAATGGTGATGCTTATTTTATCCAAAATTTTGTGGTAGACATCCATGGCCTTAGTGAATTACATAATATCCTACAGTTTCTCTTATTTAGGATCCACCATGTTTTTACATTTCTTTAACAAAAGTTCCATGAGCATATCCAACTTATTTATTGCTGTACTAGTGAGGAGAAATCCATTTGCGAGTGTTGGTTTACTTCTCAATTTTTTTAATCAAAGGCCTAATATTTTAAGCCAAGCCACTTTGACTACATAAAATTTACACTTGAATTATTAAATTTCTTCTTCAATTTTGTGCCTCGTTTCATGTTCTTCTTGATACAACTCGATGACCTCTTGATATTTGTAATGAATTTATCCCATGTCATTATTATTGATAATAGTTTACCTAAAAACCTCTAGGGTAAACTTGATTAGGGCTACACTTACTTGCACCAAATAGAAATTTGTGGGACTTACCCAAAGTGTGTCTAGAATCTTGACCACCTATGAGCTTATGTTAGTGTTAGCCATTATAATATCAAATCATTCTTCATCATGACACACTTCCATTGTAAAATATATTTCATGCCAAGTTTGTTTTATGGATTAGTGCTCAAGGAAATAACCCCATAAATATAATTATTTATCCAATGTGTCTGGTTGGAATGCAACATGAATAGGGGTTATTGATTTGTATATTAATGTTGATTTACCTCCTTCATAGGTTTATATATTTTAGGAATCTTTTCCCATTTCTCACTGGTACCGCTGCTAAGGTCCTCTATGTTGGGGATTTCCCCTATTTTTGTTTCTTTAGGTTTTGGATTCTCAATGTCTATTTGCTATTTATCAGTAGGTTATTCTTCACTAGGCCCATTAGGCTATTATTTATTTGGATTAGGAGTGGGTTAATTTATAGTTTATGTTTTTATATATGCCTTACCTATGTCTAGAGTAACCACTTTAGGAATTTATTACTTGGGTTCTTATTGGTTAGCTAGTTGTGAAGGAACTAAACTTTATTCCATAGGTAGGCCCTATGATCTTATTAGCAATGGGGTTCACATTTATCATTTAGGATCTGCCCTGGGATGCTCCTACTATACCCTAATTATGTTTGTGTCCTTTGGTATTTCCCTCTTCTCCTTCATCATGCCCTTTCTTCTGTATTGTTCATGATTAAGGGGGGAACAATTCCTTTTCTACCTTTTGGCTTCATGATGTTTTCTTCTAGGGTCTAAGCATATAGAAAACCACCTAGATCTACCCTTGCATGACTAGATTGAATAAATATTCCCTATTTATTCTTATTTTCCTACTAATTATAGGGACTACACATCTATAGGTTTGAATTACTAAAGGATCAACCCAAGAGCACAATTTTCTAAGTTACAAGCTAGGTCATTATTGTACTTATTTTTCATATATTGTATGATTTAAACATAAGCCAACATGTAGGGGAGAAATATATGCATTTAAGTCCCTCTTCAAAGTATTGGATATGTAGGAATCACTCACTAACAATAGGGTCTTTGGGGTAACTTGACACCATGTTCCTACTAACCTATTTTCCCCAAGGTCATATTGAAGATGAAAAACTAGGGTTTTTCCATTTCACAAGGAATGACAATCCATGATCTAGGTCTAAATGAAATATAACAAAGGCAAATTAAAACCCAAAATCACCCAAATGGTCACATCATGTTTCAATAGATAATCTACATAGGACACTAACATCAAACCTTGACATTAGCATCGACATAACCATCCTAGGTTGATGTCACTATTTAAAGAGCCATAATCATAAGAAATAGAATTTGAAAATTGTTATAAAATTTCATTCCCACCTACTTCTTTGTCATTTATATATATAACATAGTTGTACTTTCCATATTTAGACTATCTCAACATAATAAATTTAGTATATGCTTATATCTGAGTTTAACATCTAATTAACTTGTTATAGATCTGATTATCACCCTTGTGTCATTTCATTTTAATATTCCCCCTTTTAACATCTAAATAACCCCAATATATATCATTTTAGGGTTAAACATTTGGTGAACCTAATCTTTGAACATCAAACCCTAGGATAAATTAAGATTTTCTATTTTTTCTATTACTAATCCCTAAATTATTATATCTTTTACAATCATGTTTGCCATCAGTATATCTAATAATTTTTCATAGTCTAATACCTTTTAGTGGTTATTGATCATTATATCTCATGACTAATTAACTCATTATAATCTATAAGGATTGAAAACCTATTTTCTTACATACTCATTCTTATTCTAATGTTTACATTGAGATTTTACCTATCACTAAAAAGTATCAAAAGAAGTGTATGAAGTAATCACCCCCCTAAGACATGTTACTTCCCAAACTAGACTCATTATTGCCAAAACCTTGTTACTAGAATTGTTAAACAATTATTCAAATTTTAAGAACGTTCTTTTAGATTTATTATGTATGACCTTGCTCCCTTGTAATGTTGAGCCTCCATATGTGGTCTCTATCTTACACTCCATAAAATGGATTGAGCATAATAAATCCTTTGAAAAATATGATTTACCAGCCCAACACCTTATAAACAACTATTTGACACTCTATATCCATGTATGTTTTTGCAACAAAATGGTAAAACAAGTTTTTGTGGATAATGGTTTTAGACTCAACATATACAACATATTATTCCTCTCTATAATGGGCATCAAACCATCAAATTTGGAACCATCTAATATGAGTATCAAGGGATTTGATAATATGTCATGATAAGTATTGGGACATATAACACTAAATATTACATTAGGTCCCTGTACATTGCCCACTTTATGCCAAGTTATGATAAATTATTTGAACTATAAAATTATTTTGGGATGACCTTAGATACATGAGATATATGTAGTTCCCTCTATGTTACATGCATGTTTAAATTTTAGTCATCAAGGATTCATTTACACATGCCCAATGGATACTAATCCATTCAAACATTTTTCAATGATTCAATAACCCATTCATATGGCATCACAAGCCTATAAATCTGATTTTGGTTCCCAATATTTACTTAACTATGGGTACAAGGGACAAGGGTTAGGTAAATGTAAAATTCTCATTGGGATTCACTTAGAATGACATGATTTTTTTAATTTAATCTATGTATTCTTTTATTAAATGTCACCATGAGAATATAATTAGTGATCTAAGTCTAACACATCAAGCATTTTAACTTTTAAAATAAACATGTAACATCTATGTGTCATTGATCACTATCATCAGATGATACAAAACCTAACTGAATATAGAAAGTAATTACAAGTTTCTAGCCATGACTAGTACAAACATACAATCATTATTATCAATGTATAATGAGTAAATAATTACATTTCATCAGGGATAATGTTTCAATAATAATAAATACAATACAACATATAAGATACAAGGATCTATGGAGCATGAGTTCCCAAACTCCAGTATCTATGGTAATCTTAATATAGTCTCCAATAAGTAATGTTTTGGGGAGGGAGAGCATCATCTCAGAATTTTTACACACCAACCACGAACCATCGATCCCTTATATAATCTCCCATTAGGGAATGTACCTCCCTTATTGATTGAGTAGATAATGATGGTATGAGAATCTAGAGAGATAAACTAGTACCTTGTGATGTAATATTTCTAATACATGATGTGTATTATAAATAAAATACATTTTTACATGATATCACACAAACATGTAAATCATTCGTATGAAATGATAATGTCTAACTAAACAATACTGTAGCCAAAGTTTTTAGTAGTTATTGATCTCTAGGATCAGTCAATTTCATACACACCACTTGATTGGATTACCTTCATCTAGTATTGGTGATGCTAGTAAGCTAGTGAAGCCCATCTCACTACTTATTTAGTACCAACAATACAAGATTTGATCAATATAAATATAACCAACAGATCCATACAGATTACTTCCTACTAGAAGGCATAAAACATGCTAAACATAGGAATAATCAAAATGCATATATTCAGTCCATCAAACATATAAATGAATCTCCTTTATATTATTTATCATGTAAATAATAAGCATAACAAGTATGGTTTATGCCAACTGGGTATAATCTATATTTAGACTACATATTTATAATTTACATAAGTAGATTTAAATATAATATATTCTATGACAAATAATAATATCATAGTCCATTGTTTATATATATAAATACTCAATTAAAAATAACCAATCATGATAAATAAAGCCATAATTCTCATGAAAACATAATCTTTCATTAAACAACTTGTTATATTTTTAGAAGGTTGTATGCATATATAAATAGTGTTATATACTTCAGGAATCTATGACTTAGTTTTTAACAGACAATAAACTATAAATATAAGCACACCTCCCAATGTGCTAATATATGCTATATATGTATATGCACTTGTACATATTAATATACTCATAGTATGCATCGCAGACAAGTTTTCAAATAATATATAAATATTGTATGTAAATGCCAACAATCATTTATAATTCTAATCAAAGACTTCATAAGATTTCAAAAATCATTATAAATTACATTAATGAATTATCAAGATATTAATATAAACTGAGTACTATAGTCAATATACCTCTTATATCAATATTCTACTCTCATTATTTACTGTTGGTTCTCAAAAGAAGTAAAATCAACATCTAATTCAAATTCATTGTAAACTGCATAAGACATTCACATAGCTACTTTATGTGTTTGGACCCTACAATAGTCTATTTATATTATCATATATATTGATATAGGTTCAACTCCATTGACTTATTTTATATAAAACTCTTGCCCTTTAAAATACACTACCGGTCTTTGCAAAGAGTTTGAATAAATAATTCAACCCAAACATAGCCAAAACATAGACTTAGATTTCACATAACTTACACATATTTCTTCATAGTTATAAATGTCAACATCTATATATTTCATATATACCCACTATTCAAATAACTAATTATACACAGTCCACTCTTATATGAATATTCTCATGAATGTGCAAAACAAATGGAACTAGTTCGTATATATTCTCATCTTCAAAAAACTAATTTTACCTATTCATATATTATCATGGATTGATAATCAAATAACCTCAACTCATTTTTATATATCTATATCATTGTTTTTAGATATGCCATTATTTGTTTTACAAGTAACAAATACATATAATGGTAGTTCATCCTTATATATATTGACATTCTATATAACAAATTCATACACACAGTACATTCTAGTCCATACACATATATATAGTTTTATATACACATAACCCACTATTTTGAATGTTCATGAACTTAGTATCACTATTTTAGGTATATGCCAACAATTTTACACTATTCTCTATGTTTGAATAATATTATACCCATATAACCCAACTCTCACTATTTTAATTTTATGCATAACTCAACTTATATAGATCAGTTCACTATCTTACATAGTTCTCTATGCATAGTTTGCTATACATTATACATACTTTGATATATATATATATATATATATATATATATAGTTTACTATATGCTATTTCAAAACTATACATTTTATCCATCCAAGTAAATATATTCTTGCCATATAATATATAACTACATGTCAACATAATATAATGTTCCTTTAAATTCTTCAAATATTTCATTAGTTAACAAAGTTTCACCAATTGATTTACCTTTACTATGGCTTTATAGAAGCACCTAACACAAAAGTTTTATCTCCTAAATAACTTAGGTAGACTACTTGTATATTTCATTGAGATTACTAATAGGATCAAGGTTTTGTTGTACTGATATTGATTCATCAATATGTATGTGCATCTGTTCAATCATTCTAAAAACATTAACTATTATACATACCAAATTCTACTATATATATATATTTATAAATGTAAATTAAACTTACCTGGTAAAGGCCAAATTCATGACCTTCCTAAGATGTTCTATGCTATACCCACTATGCCAATCTTCTACCCTATTCCATCTAATCTCCTTTCCACTTCATCCTCTTATTCTTCTCCTATGTCACCAAATTCCTTTCTCCATCAAATTTCTTTCCTTTTTCATCCAATGCAAAAACTTGTTGTTTTTCTTTTTTTTTTAGAGCTCACTGCTTCTTTTTTGTGTTTTTTTATTTTTGATATCTATATTTTTCTTAATTATTGCTTTATTCATTTTATTTCCTAGTTATAATACATTACAATACATTTGTTAAATATAACACAATTTATAATTATAACTAGCACTTTGAATATTATCATGAATTAATGATAATATGACTAATATAAAGTCAATTATATTCCTTTTAATAATAATTGGTTTTTCAAATAACTATTAAACTAATCCTAATAGTATGAAGTAGCAAATCAAGTAAGCAAATGTAGAAATCCCCTGTAGAACTCATCATAATCCTCCCAAGTAGCACTATCCTTAGAGTATTGGTCTCACAAGACCTTTCACTGTGACACTTTTCTATTATGAAAATGAAGTTTGTGAGTGTCAATTACTCTAATTGGTTCTACCATGACCACCCCAGGATCTAGAACCTACAAAACATTCCAATCCAACACATGTGAAAGATTAGATATATACTTTTTAAAATAAGATACATGGAAGACATTCTATAATAGAGCTAGGGATATTTTAAATGTAAACCTATACACTACAGGATTGAACACTTCTAAAACTTCAAAGGGTACCACATATCTCAGTGAAAGTTTTGCTAACTTCCTAAATTTAATTGAGCTCTTTTGTGGCTTAACCCACAAAAACACTTTATCACCTAATGAAAACTGCCTATCTATTATCTTAAGATCAACTTAAATATTTTTCCTATATTTTGCCTTGGAAAATCTCTACTTTATTGATATAACTTGATATTCCATTGTTTGAAAGCATCTCAGCTCCAAAGACTACCTTATCTTTGAACCTGTCCTAACTAATTGATGTCCTACACCTTCTATATAATGCTTCAAATGGTGCCATCTTCAAAGATGATTAGTATGAGTTATTGTAAGCAATCTCAACCGATGAAATATTATCTTACCACTTATATTGATGATCCATGGAATACATACAAATAAGATCCTTTAACATTTGATTAACTCATTTAATCTGACCATCAATCTATGGGTGATATGCAGTGTTGAAGTTTAGTTGCATACCCAAAGTTGAATTTAGAGTTAAATAAAATTTAAAAGTAATCTTAAAATTAGTATCTAAAATGATCTTCTCTAAAAATCCATTCAACTGATACACTTCCTTTATAAACCTCTTCATAAGAGTAGGTGCATCATCTGTCAAATTGCCTAGTATAAAATGAGCTACCTTGGTTAGCTTATCAACTAAAAAAAAGATCATCTCATTCCTATTTTATGATAATGGTAAACCTTGATAAACTCCATAATGATCACCTGCTACATCCATTTTGGTATGTCATGTGGATATAATAATCTAGCTGGATACACATATTCAACTTTCACATGCTGGCATTCTAGATAACATGACACAAAGTCTGCAACATCTTTCTTGATTCCATTCTAGTTTTAAAGTGGTCTAAGATATACCATAAGATTGGTTACTCTTGGATGTATTGAATACATATAATTATGCAGTTCCTTTAGCACTATGCTCCTCAAAATCTCCCTATTTGGTACATACATCTTTCCATTATATCACAAAAACCATCATTTTCTATTCTGTATCATTTACAATTAGGATTCTAAGAATTCTTAGATAACACTTTCCTGACCTAATCATAAAATTAATCACATAATAAAAATTTAATTACTCTATCCATGAAAGTACTTTTAATAGTAGCCATGACTGTTATGTACCTCTTATGACTTAGGGCATCAACTACTCTATTTTCCTTGCCTTTGATATAATTGATATCAAAATCATAATCAAATAAGAATTCTAACCAACATCTCTGATGATCATTTATATTATATTAGGTAAAGATGTAACTGAGTCCCAAGTTGCTAGTCTTGAGCTCAAATGGTTTTTCTAATAAATAATGCCTTCAAACTTACAAATCATGCACAATTACTGTAAGTTCTAGGTCATGAGGGGCATAGTTCACCTCATAAGGATTTATCTTCCTTGATTCATAGGTTACCACTACACCTTATTGCATAAGGACTCCTCTTAGTCCATCCCTAGATGCATCTGTGATCACTAAATATTGACCATTAGGATTAGGAACTCTTAGCACTGGTGCTGAAGTAAGCCTTCATTTTAATTCCTAAAAATCTAACTTCACACTTATCTAACCAGATAAAACTTTAGTTATTATGCTACAAAGAGGTAATTAGATTAGTTATCTTAAAAAAATTTGGAATGAATTTTTTATAATAGCTTGCTAATCCCATGAAACTTCTTATCTCATGGACATTCTTTCGTTGGCCACTTCATAATGGCTCTTATCTTTACCAAATCTACTAAAATGCCATCTATAGAGATAATATGTCCCAATTATTATTATTTTTTTTGTGAAAAAATCACACTTAGATAACTTACCATACAACTTGTGCCTCTACAACCAATGCAGAACTAGTTCTAGATGTTGAAGATGCTCTTCTTCATTCTTAGAGTACATAAGAATGTCATCAAAAAAGACCAAAACAAAATGATCTAGATAATCTGTAAATACACTATTCATGAGATTCATGAATGCTATCAGAGCATTTATCAACCCAATTAGTAACACTATGAACTCATAATGCCCATAACAAGTTCTAAACACTATTTTTGAAATATACTCATCCCTTATCCTCAGCTAATGATATCTTTCTCTAAGGTCAATCTTAGAAAAGACCATTTCTCCTCACATTTGATTGAAGAGATCATTTACATGAGGTAGTGGATACCTATTTTTTATAGTTACTTTATTCAATATTCTATAATCTATGCAAAGTCAAAGAGTACCATCCTTGTTCTTAACGAAAACTTATGCACCCCATGGTGACACACTTGGTCTGATCAACCCCTTTGAAAATAATTCTTGGAGTTGAGATTTCAATTCAACTAATTCAGTGGTTATCATCCTATATGGTGACTCAGATTATGGTTTTGATCTAGGTATGATATTAATTGAGAAATCAAATTCATGTTTAGGAGGCAATCATGGAAATTCCTCTAGAAATACATCATGAAAATTCTTAAGGAATGGATAATATTTAAGGGATGGTTCCTTATATTCCTCCATTTCATTTATCTTGAAGATAAATGTTTGGCATATTTTTATTTGAGCTTTCTTGAGTTGCATTGTAGAAATTTGCCTAAGCCTCAACTCTCTCTTCTTGCCCTAAATTTGTGTCTGATTTCTAAAATCATCCAGACACTCAAACTTCTTCAAGTAGTAGTCAACCTTGGCCTTATGATTTACAAGCTAGTTGACTCTTAAGATCACATCATATGACCCTATTAGTTCTATATAAAGATACACTACTATTATAAATTTGAGCAAATTAATATCTACTTCAACTAAACACTTATCAACTTTGACTTTTGAATCATTCCCATATTATACCAACCATGCATTTGCCATTACCCTAGCTTTTCTAGATAGCTTATTTAGAATTATAGGAGCTATAGAACATTTTGTAGACCCTATATCTTTTAAAATAGACATTGGATGTTCAAACAAAATACCTAATAGTTTTATGGGTGAAGCTTGAAATTTGGCTTGATAATTATCAACTACCACATGAATACATTGATGAAAAGTTCCCTGCTGAGGAGTATAACCTTTTTTCTTCATCTTATCTTAGGTACACTCATGAGCATAATGGTCACCTCCATAAATGAAGCAACTTATAGGTGGTCCTTATCTATTAAAATTTTGGTTTCCCTTGAATCCACCTTTAAAACCATTTCCCACTTTCTTGTTACCTAAACCATTACTGAATATAGCATTCTAATTTTTGAGCTAACTCTTGGATTCTCTACCCTTTTGCTTCCAGTTCTTATTTTTGAAAGTTGGTTTATAACTTCTAAACTTTTTCTTAAACTTGTCCCTTGCTTGATTAAGAGATTTAAATTTCTATTCTTGTTTGGCTACCTTCTTAAAGACCTAGTCCATGGTAGATGGTCCATAGACATGTTGGGGCCAATATACCCCCATTTTATTAAAAATTGGGACCCTTGAGATGTTTTGAATCTTAACACTAAAAATTTAGCATGTTTGAATGTGACTAGAATTTGAATATCATCTTCTTTGATAAAATAGATTATTCTCTTTTCATTATTTAACTTTAATTTTACTAATCTTACTAATGATTTGTATTGTGAATAGAAAGTGCTTGTTTCATGGAAATAACACTGATAAATGTTATTGTTACTTCTCAACTTTTAATCCAATGGAGTGAAAATGATATTAAAAAATTAAAAGGACATTGATAGGTTATAAAGAACCTATGGTGTATCAAGAGTTCCTGGAGTAAGTATGGAAGTGCTTGGTTTTCATCTGGTCCTTCATTATGTTCATCTAGACATTTTGGTCAAGTGGCAAAAAATTTGAGTAGGTACTTTGCTGACATCACCATTTCCATGTGTGGACAAGTCAAGTAAAATTAGTCATATGGATGTGTTCAAATTTTTTCCAAGTTTATATGCCCCAAGTTTTAGGTCTTTCACATAATCATATCAAAATTTATTAGCCTTCAAAGTTGGTCTCTCAAACAAAATATGTCATTTTTCCATAGCCATTTTTTCAAGGAGTTCAAAAGAGCCTAGTAGGCATTTTCATGAAGCCATCTCTCATATGATGTAATTTCAAAAGAAATGGTCAAATGGGTTTATTCACCTTTGTACAAGGAAACTTTTTGATAAGTTTTCACTCATGCGACATAGCATGTCAAAAGATATAAGTGTGTAAAGTTGGCTCCCAAGTAGTTTTAGACTATTTTCCTGACAAGTATATGAACATCATGTAAAATCATGGAAAAGGGCTCATTTTAACATGTTATAGGTGCATTTATAAAATATCCTAAAACTAGTGGATCAAATGAGGTTATTCATTTTGGTATTAAGTCCATTCCATACAAATTTGGTACCTTGATGAGTTTTGTATTTTAAGATAAAAAATTGTAAAGTTAGCTAAAAAATAGATGATGGTCGCATGTACAACAAATTTAATCCCATAAAAAAAAAATCATATGAGATTAAATTTGATGATATTAAAGATGTCAATGATGATTGCACGAATATCAAATGACGGTCGTGTGGACGTCAAATTTAAACACAGGTAAAAAATCACATGAGCTTAAATTTGATGATCTTTAGGATGTCAATGACGGTCAGGTGAATGTCAAATGATGGTTACGTGGATGTCAAATTTAAAAATAATAAAATTTTTACATGAACTTAATTTGACGATCTTTGGGACGTCAAATATGATCATGCGAACGTCAAATGGAAGTGAAAATAGAGCTTGGTAGGCATTTTCAAGAGGCCATATCTCACATGCACTGCATCTTCATGACAAATGGTCAAATGGGTTTATTAAACCTCATAAAAGGAACATTTAAAATAAATTTTAGCTCATGAAATATAATTCATCAAAAGTTATGGATGTGCAAATTTTTCCTCAAAGTATTTTGGCTAGTTTTCAAGGTGCAAATAGAGCCTAGTGAGCATTTTAAAGGGGTCATATCTCATATGCACTACAGTTTCAAGAGAAATGGTCAAATTGGTTTGTTCACCTATATTCCATGACCATTTTTTTCAAGATTCAAATTATGTGATAAAGCACACCAAAAGATAAAAATATGAAAAGTTAACCTTGAACACATTTTTTGTTGTTTTTTCAGACAACGAATGTTTTAGGGTGCAAACATATTCAAGTGAGCATATTGGCAAGGCCATATCTCTTAAGCACTATAGCTTCAGGGGAAATTATAAAATAGGTTTTTTCATATTTATGCTAAGATCATATGCACCAAATTTTAGCTCACTTGCTACTGTACATCAAAAGATATGAAGACCTAAAGTTAACCTCCTAACCATATTTTACTATTTTTCCATAGTCATTTTTTAGGGAGTACAAACAATAGCAAGGGACTTCACCAACACACATACCATTATCTGGTTAATAATATTTTATTTTTAAAAATTTGTGACATTTTAAAATATAACATTTTATTGAAAAGACATATACGAGTTTGTTAGCATATTTGCATATATGTCAATCCACTTTGGAAAAACAAATGTATGCTATAACTTGGTAAAAATGATAGCTGTCCTTATCTCTAGGTATTTTGTATTGTATGACTAATAGATATACTACCTTATTCTTTTATAAAAGGTAGTATTTTTTCATTTTGTAAGGGGAGGATTTTGACCAAATTGTATACTTGAAACAATTAATTCAGCTAAGGAATTATGGAAAGATTATCTGTGTGGCTGTGTTAATAGTTATTAGATTTCTCCCAAATGTTTGTCGATACCTTAAATTTGAATGGTCTCTTGAATGCTAAGCTATATTTTAGCTACAAGGTTGCTAATATATGTTAAACTAGATTAGTTGAAAAGATTTGAGTTTATTTCATTTTATTTGCTCTCGATTTGGATGTGCATATGTTATTCAAAATTTGGTAGCTAATCTATAAAGTGAATTTGATTTTTACTTGTTCCTTTCATACTCTCCTTAGAAGTTTTCCTAGTTAGTAATTAAATTTGAGCTCATGCTATTTTGCATTATTAACTGGTTTAATGTATGCTCAATTTAATGGAGACTTTGTCATTTTGTTCCAGGTAAAGATTGACAATCACCTATGTTATTTCTACCCTACCTTTCCTTTTTTGCCCCTTTTTTTTAATGATTCACTTTAGCTTGGATTTCATCATAAATATTCATTTATAATAGTTTGTAGTTAAAATTTTGATCATAATCCATCATCAACAATAAAGATATACTAAATTCAAGACCAAGGTGGCTCCCAACCACCAACTCATATAAATATTATAGATAGATTTTGCATTACTATGCTTCTATTTCATCACAGGAAATTAGAATTGTCACAAATTATAACTCATGCCTTGCATTCTCAAAATTATAAAATGAGAAGTGTTCTTCAACACTAAAATCACCTGTGAGATAAATGGAAGCATCAAAAAGATGTCCACTTCTTGACCAATCCAAGGTTTTAATCCCATGATGAACTTCCTAATTCTAAACCTCTCATCTACCTAATACTAATGTATATATTTTAGAAGATTAGTGAACTTCTCCCAATAATCATTCATCGATAAGTCTCCTTGATTTAGATTCTAGAAATATGTAAGCTTTTGGTCAAAGTATAACTGTGAAAGCCACCATAATCTAAAAAATGTCACAAATTGATCCCCTATGGTGGTGGTCAAGTTGAGATTCATTTTCAAACTCTTGTTGGCCCACTAAGTAGCTACTTCAACAACCAACTAGTAAGATCTCTAAACTACTTTAGTGATTTTGGAGTAGGTTTGAATCTCAAAATACTTCTCCATATTATTTAACCATACTTCATCTCTGTTACCCAAAATGGTTCCATCGAACTTAGGTGGATTCACTTTTTTCATATCTCTAACCAATTCTGTAGCTACCTATTCTCTCACATCCTAAGGAATTTACTAAGTGGGATGCTCTTTTGTATGTCTTGATGTACTTCCTCTTTATGGCCATGAACTTATTATTCTAGGGCTAAAATTTGGTCCTTGGTTGCATTCATAGTTGTGAGAATATGATCTAACTTTGTTGTTTTCTCAATGACAAATTGATTAGGATCAAATGGAGGATTATTATCATTGACATTAAAATGACCCTCTCC
Source organism: Torreya grandis (assembly GCA_037957365.1). Classification (NCBI taxonomy): domain Eukaryota; kingdom Viridiplantae; phylum Streptophyta; class Pinopsida; order Cupressales; family Taxaceae; genus Torreya; species Torreya grandis. The sequence goes on from JARHVA010000791.1 coordinate 111,160, forward strand.
AAATACTCTAGTTCACACCATTCTCCTTTATGGTAAACATAAGGATAAAAAAACACTAGTGGACTCATTAAGTCCTATAGTTCGATCCATAACTCTGATACCACATGTAACATCCCCACTGAGATTGACTTAGAATAACGTGATTTAAAAAAAAATTAATCTACATATTATTTTATTATAATCCACCATGAGAATATAATTAGTGATCCACTTCTAACACATCAAACATGTTAACTTTTAAAATAAATATGTAACATCTATCTATCACTAATCACTTTCATACACACCACTTGATCAGATTACCTTTATCTAGAATTGGTGATACTAGTAAGCTAGTGATGCTTGTCTCACTACTTAGTGCTAATAGTAAAAGATTTGATTAATATAAATATAACCAAAAGATCTATATAGATTAATTCCTACTAGAAGACATTAAACATACTAAACATAGGAATAATCAAAATTCATATACTTAATATGTCAAACACATATATTGATTTCACTATTTTATTTATCACCTAAATAATAAGCATAACAAATATGATTTATACCAACTAGATATAATCTATATTTAAATTTCATATTTCTAATTTTTGTAAGTAGATTTAAATATAATATATTATATGATGAACAATAATATCATAGTCTATTGTTCATATGTATAACTACTCAATTACAAATAACTAGTCCTTATTATGAAAACATAATCTTTCATTAAATAAATTTTTATATTTTTAGGAGGTTGTATGCATATATAAATAATGTTTTATACGTTAGGAATCTATGATTTAGTTTTTAACAGATAATAAACTATAAATATAAGCACACCTCCTAATGTATTAATATATGCTATATATGTATATGCACTAGTACATATTGATATGCTCATATTATGCACCATACACAAGTTTTCAAATAATATATAAATATTATATGTAAATGCCAATAATCATTTATAATTATAATCAAGGACTTCATAAGAATTCAACAATCATTATAAATTACATTCATGAATCATCAAGATATTAATATAAATTGAGTACTATAGTCAATAGATCTCATATCAATAATATGCTCTCATTATTTACTATTGGTTCTCAAAATAAATCAAATCAACATCTAATTCAAATTCATTATAAACTACATAAGACATTCACATGGTTCTTTTATGTGTTTGGACCCTACAATAGTCTATTTATGTTATCATATATATTACTACAGGTTCGACTTTGTCATCTTGTTTTATATAAAACTCTTGTACTTTAAAATACTCTACCAGTCTTTGCAAAGAGTTTGAATAAATACTTCAAACCAAACATAGCCAAACATAGACATAGATTTCACACAACTTACACATATATTTATTCATAGTTCTAAATTTCAACATATATATGCCCACTATTCGAATAACTAATTATACATAGTCCACTCCTATATGAATATTCTCATGAATTTGTAAAATAAATGGAACCATTTCGTATATATTCTCATTCTTAAAAAAAAAAGTACCTATTCATATATTATCATAGATTGATAATAAAATAACCTCAACTCATTTATATATATCTATATCACTATTTTTAGATATGCCATTCTTTGTTTTACAAATAAAAAATACATATAATGGTAGTTCATCCTTATATATATATATATATATATATATATATATATATATATATATATATATATATATATATATATATCACCATTTTATATAAGAAGTTCATACACATAGTCCAGTCCAGTCCATACATACATATATATATATATATATATATATATATATATATATATATATATATATATATATATATATATATATATATATATATATATATATATTTTATACACACACAACTCACTATTTTGAATGATCACGAACTTAGTATCACTATTTTATGTATATGCAAATGAATTCACACCATTAATTATGTTTTAATAATATTATACACCTACAACCCACCTCTTATTATTTTAATTATATGCACAACTCAACTTATATATATCAGTTTTTTATCTTACATTGTTCATTATGCATAGTTTGTTATACATTATATATAGTTTGCTATATGCTATTTCAACACTATACATTTTATCCATCTGGGTAAATATATATCCTACTATATAATATATAACTTCATGTTGACATAATATAATGTTCCTTTTAATTCTTCAAGGATTTTATCAGTTTACAAAGTTTCACCAACCGATTTACCTTTACTATGGCTTTATAGAAGTGCCTAACACATAAGTTTTATCTCCTAAATATCTTTAGCATACTACTTATATATTTCATTAAGATTACTGCTAGGATCAACGTTTTGATGTAGTGATATTGATTCATCGATATGGATATGCATGTATTCATTCTATCTAAAAACATTAATTATTCTACATACCAAATTTTGTTGTATATATATTTGTGAATGTAGAGTAAACTTACCTGGTAAAGGCTAAAGACATGACCTTCTTAAGATGACCTATGCTATACCCACAGGACCAATCTTTTTCCTATGTTCCATCTACTCTCTTTTTCTCCATTTCTTCCTTTTATTCTTCTCCTACGCTACCAACTTCCTTTCTCCATCAACTTTATTTCCTTTTTCATCCAATGAAAAAGCTCACCATTTTTATTTTTATAAATTTCATCAATTCTTTTTTGTGTTTTTTTTTCTTTTTTCTATATATATATTTTATGAATTATTACTTTATTTATTTTATTTCCTAGCTATAATACTTTACAATACATTTGATAAATATAACACAATTGATAATTATAACTAACACTTCAAATATCATCATGACTTAATGATAATATGACTAATATAAAGTCAATTATATTCCTTTCAACACTAATTGGTATTTTGGATAATTATTATACCAATCCTAATAGTATTATAACAACATATTTGTTATGTTATTACTACATTATATATATTATCTATGTATTTGTTATCTTTATATACATATTAAGGCATTTAAGCAACATAATGATATTCTTGATATCATAATGATAACTGATTAATGTTCTCAAACATTACTAAGACATGATGGTTAGGCTATATGTGGTAGTAACCAGATACTAATCATGTAAATTTACATTCTCATAAGCATTAACAATCATGGATTTAATAACATGAAATAATCATACCGTAACATTATACATCCAATCTACGTATAATATCCATAATACAATCACACAAGATTAATTCCACATAAGTATTAAACTAAACTAACATACATAAATAATTATCTAAGTGTAGACAACATAAAAAAAGTAATAATGTTAAAAATTCAAATAATGCATAAAATCAGTGCCATCTAACATGGTGTGTGTAGGGGTTCTAGCCTTTCCTCTATCATCTCCTAGCACTTCCATATACACCACCCTCTTTGATGATGCTCTCCCTCCATCATGCTATAAGGGAAGAATATCTCCTTCATCAAACTCATGACATTAAGGTAGTTAGTCCATAATATCATGATCTATATCATAAAATACTATTGTAATAATAAATTATAATGATATACTGTAAAGAATATACAATACAACTAACTCACAGTAATGCAATCATAAAACCAAAGTAACATACATCTGTCCCATAACAACATATGACTTATAGCTTAGTTAAATAATAATCAAATTAAATTTCTAATCATAAAAATTCATAGATAATCAAGTAAATTTGCTTAGTGAAAAATCAATATCTAACGGTAAAAATGAGTAAAGAATAGTGCAACTCATTTCTCCTATAAATAATATAAACTAGAAAGGATTGGGTTTTTTAAACAAAGATACTAAACACAAACATATTCCTCAAAGTACAATTTGTTTCCAAAAGGCCAAAACATAACTATGAATAATTCCACAACTGAGATCCAAGTGGTCACCATCATTTAATCAATAATTTTGCTTCCCCACAAATTCTAACAATGGATGAGTTTTTTGATGATGAATCACTACTAGAGTACTTAGGGGAATATGATGATATCCCTTACTTATATCATAAAATAGGTTTTCTCTTGCTACCTTTGCTCATGCTTATTTTGGTGAGAATGATAATCCAAATATCCAACATGATACATAAATTACTATTCCTACTAAACCATGTATCATAGAGAAATCTACTTTGTTAAATGAAGAAAAAATAAAGTACAACATTGAATACAGATAAGGGCAAATCAAACTAGCAAATGAACATGTAAATTCTTGTTATTCCATACATACCTCTTGGTTAAAAGAACCGAGTCAACCTTATAAGGGCCAAATGTAATTACATCATGTGAATAATGTGGAATCTTCTTAAAATGATTTACCCCAAATAAATAGATCACAAAAGAATAGGATATCATCGATACCATCTTATATGTGTTACTTAAACATAGAATGATTTATTTACATTCTACCAGACACAAATTAGATAGTAGAATACTCCACATAAAGGGAGTACCATATTATAATTACCATCATATCATTAGCCATATTACTAATTAATGTGCAACATTGGAAAACATAATCCAACAATATAAGAATGATGGATGCATATACAATGTGTCCACAATAAGCAAAAATAAGAGCACTTATTATATTTTAGAAGAGAAGTATACCTCAAAGTGACAAAATCATGATGATTTAACTATTATTGCTAATATTGATGGGGTATATTACCACCATATTGAGTTTGATGCAAACAAGAAGGATATAACATGTAGGACTACTTTTATTACACTATTTGGACATACTATAAACAAACTCATATATTCTCCCTTGGATCTCAAATATCAGGGATACATTCACTTACCTATTACTTTCAACCCATGTGTTGAAGCTTTAACTATATGGATATCAACAAACGAACCACATTTAAAACTAAAGTTTGGAAAAACTTAGCTAGTTGAGTGGAACACTAAGATAGACACTACAAACATGTGAGTAAAATTTACTCATATGGGTATAGAGATTTTCATACAACATGATGGACATGATTATTTGCCTGCACCATTGGCTTCTAGAAAACCATGACATAGAAACATTAAAATGTTGGTACTAAATTGATATAAATAAATATTAAAATCCTTTGAATGTGGCCTTTCACATTTTGATAATAAGGACTTATTTGATTAAACTTATGTCAAAAATACCAAAAAAAACATTAAAAAAACCAAAAACACTTTCAACACTTATATGTTCTATTGGATCCTTGGCATCCATGTGTTAATTCCATGTTAATGTATGGAATACTCAGTTACTCATACATACACATATGTGTCACACTTATAATTGAGTGTGATACAGGCATACACAAACACATGATACATTCCTATTTCAGATGTTGGGCCTCTCTTCTATTCATGTCATATCGACATTGGGGGCATATGCTTCTTTGATCTTGATACAAACAGGTTATATGATTCGATGATAACTCTACATTATCATGTTTGAGATTACATATGTACTTACACATGCTTATTATCCATGAGTATATATTACTCAAGGTACTTGATATGCTACACATTCAACATACTTTTCCTAACACATTATATCTATGGGATACTATGACATGTTTATGTTAGTTATTTATGCATTATTTTATGCACTTCTTAGAGTATCTTATTTTATTATTATATTCCTTATTGGATCATTTGAATATGCTTCTTTGATTATGGCCCCTATGCCTATGTATGCTTTCATTGAAATTTTCCTATGTTATTGTTTGTTGTATTGAAATTTGAATATGTCATTCTTGATTTTATGGACATTCAACTAAGTCATGTCCCTTTAAGTGTGTGGCATTTGAACATGCCTCTTGTTTACGGTCTCCTTAGACCATTACCTTCTGACTTGATTTTGAGTACTCTTTTATGTGTGTGCTTGTTTAATTGTTGAGCTTGTATTATTACTATCTAGACGTTTCCATTATTTTTATCATGCATCTTAGGCCTACATGTGATCACATCTATTCTATGTGAATCAATGATACATTTAACTAGACATGTTGCCTTCTATATGATATATGATTAAATTCAAAGATTATATAGTTGTATTATACTTTTAAGGTGAGGTAACTACTATGGACACCTATTTTTGGCCATTTCATGTCCAAACTAGGATTCATATCAATTTCTAGCAAATGATGCAATTTAAGCCTAGAAATCACCTGGATTGCCCAAATTTGTCTGTTTAAGGGATTTAATTGCAAAAAATAATGTTAAGGATTATTATTTAGGGTATTACCTTATATGCACTAATAACCTATCTTGGATTCAAACTTAGTTAAATTTTGACCTATAAAATTGACATTCTTGGCCCTATTGATCTATTAATGCAAAAAATTTAAAAGCAATTCATAAAAGGCAAAAATGCTAAGCAAGATTAATTAAAAATAATATCTAAATTAGGTTGTTTAAATAAAAAATCCAAGTTGAATTAGTGAATTACATTTATCTAAAAAATTAATTTTTCAATAAACATGAGGTCAAAGTCAAGGTAGCTAATAATATGTTTTATTAATTCCTAAAATTCGGAGAAAAGGTGAGTCAAAACCTCATAAATATCTTCTATGAATTTTCATGGCTCATAAATATCTAGAATGAGTTTTCAATCCTTCATAATTGCTTTGACCCAACCCAGGGTGAACTTAAACTCAACCTAAGGTATTTTAGACTCAACCAAAGCTAGAACTAAACCTAACCTCCCTATGATTAGAGTTAGTTTTGAGACCTATAAATACAAGTGCCCTCACTATACCCAAATAAGCTTTTGTGTGTAAGGTTATTATATAAGAATGATTTAAATAAGTCATTAGAGTAATGTTATAATGCCAAATTGATCTCAAGAAGATTCAGTACAAGCCAAGCAAAGTCACATATGGCCTTAGAGAAATGCTGCCCAGATGGAAAATGCATTGATCAAAGTTTCTAATGCCATAAGCCAAGCAACAACATCTTTTATGCCAATGAGTGCATACTAATTTTGACAAGGGAGGTAATCTTAATGTATGTTTTTATCTATTATTTGTAGTTTTGTTCAATGTGTTATGATAAACCTAATACTTAGGCAAGAGTGGTTTAGTTTCACTACATTGTTATACTGGAATTTTCTTGAGATTCACTATCAAAGAACTAACGATATTTATGTGCTCTTCAGATTCCTAATGTTTCATAATAACATGCTTGATGGGACATGCACCCCACATAGCTTCTAGTTACCTCTTAAAATCTTCTTCTAACCATTTTTGTGTCTTGTTTTTGATGTAATTAGCAAAAAAGTCAAAAAATTTGATCTCTTGGTCAAAGATTATGTAGTCAGAAAAAGTTATAGGGATTGATGATGATCATATTAAATCAAAAATGATCGCTAGAATTGGCAATGATCACTCCATCAATCGATGATGATTATTGTGTCAAAAAAAAATGAGCTAGAAAGATAGCAAAAGTTAAATTTTCTTACTTTTTTTATGCCTAAGAATCAATTTATTTCCTTTCTAGCCTTTTTATTTCTTGCAAAGATGTATGAAATTTGAGTTCAAAACAATTTATCAAGAATTTTTCTTTCAAAATACACCCGTATTTTGTGTGATTGTAGGAAATGGAGATGATCATAAAAAATAAACATCAATCATAGGAATCAATAAAGATCACTGTAATAATCAACAATGATTTCTCAGAGACAAACAAAAAAACAAAACTCGAGAGTTCAAAATGAAACATTGTTTGTTGGTTGGATTTTTTGCATAAAAATAAGAGAACCCCCTAACATTTTTGAAGGAACCTAAGTGGAGAAAGATAGGTCTAAACACTTCAAATTTTCATACACATTTATGTTTAGTTCTTGATAATTGAACTAACACAACTTATCTTTTCACATTTCAAGTTTTACAAGAGCAAGTAAGGCCAAAGCACCAAATCTTCATTCACATATGATTCGGTGCTTTTAAAATGAAAATCCACTTTAGATTAGATCTCTTAAGAGATTTTTATTTTTCATTTTGTTCATTGTTTGTTAGTTAGTTTTAAAGTTCTTAGATTAATTTTTTGTGGAAAATAAACATTGGGTGTATGCTCTCCCTCCCCCATCCCCTTTTGGGAATTTGGGTGATCAAAAACATCTTGTTCATTGCCTTGTTTGTTGAGCTTAAAATGGAAGAAACATCATGTATGATCTTCCCAATATCTTAGTGACTTAGGTGACCTAAAAATGACCTCTAAAGTTCTAATTTTTATTTGTTTATTTTTCCACATTAGCTTGTGGGTGGGAGTTCATCGCCTCCTCACAAGTTATTTAGGCATGAGTTGACCTAGGGTTTCATCTCCTATCATTGTACCAACCCCACTCCATGGTGGGGCATATAAATTGGGTATGTGATACTTGTATTGAATAGTTATTGAGTGGTTAGCCTATTAATTGTAATGAAAACCTAGACCAGTTCATGCTAAACATCAGACTTCACTAATAAGTACATGACTAAAGTCATTGTACAAAATACTAAACCTTTAAATAATAAGTTAGCAAGTTTGAATTCAATTGACATAATTTTCTCTTAGGTTAACCATACTTGAGACCATTTAGATCATTTCAAAATTTCTAGATTTTAGTCAACCCCACTTTGTCACTACATATCTTGCCAAATTTTGAGTGCTTTACACTCTAAGATCATGCCATGTACCAATGCTTGAGAGATAGAGGGGGGATTAAAAACTCTACCTACATGCACTCTTTAATTTTTGTATTAAAACTTAATTCCTCTTTAACATTTATATATTGGTGGAAACTTTGGCATAATCTATGCACACCTTGTCAGTTTTAGGGATAGGACATGGACTTAGTGTTTTTTCTATTTTATTTTACTAGTTTGTGTGTTTTTGGGTCCAAAATTATTTATGTGTCTAGTCAAAATGAGTCAAAACCTTCACGTGTTACATACCATTATGAACCAAGAGGTGTTATTATACCCATTTTGTTTCAAAAATTTGCCTTGGAGTTTGTCCAAAATCATTGTTATACCACTTGTTTGAAGGAACACTGTTATGCTGCCAAAATTATTCCAAAACCTTGCCTTGCTTGAAACCAAGTTCATAAATAATTTATACCTTTTGTTTTGAAATGTGTAGTTATGCTAATAATTTTAGTCTAGCCTATTTTACTTAGAAAATGTAAATATTTTACATTAAATTTGGAATTTAATATTTCAAATTTCAAATCCTAAATCAATCAGGTTTACACCGAAGATTCATCTAATTTGGGCTTAGATTGTTTACCTCTTATGTTTGGATTATGATACTTGGATTGATTTCTTATTTGGTCTAAAGACCCCTTACCTAGACTTAGAGGTTATTTATTATCATGTGTCTTATTTTAGCATACTTTGTGCTGATTTTTGTTGTCATGTGCCTTGTTTAGAGTTCATTGTGCTAGGTTTTAAAATGCCATAATTCTATTTGATAAGAGTCTCTTATGAGCCAATTATTGAGTCTTTTTTGAGTTACTTACTGAGTTTTTCTAAGATATTTAATTACCTTAGCATCATATTATTTTATGAGCTATTTAAAAAATTTATCCAAGCTAATTACCTTAGATTTAGATTGATTTTGAGTTCTTGTTTAGATAGACCTTTGTTTCCAAGTCTAGTTTCATGTCTTTTGACTAAAGACCTAACATTGTTTTCCATGCTAATGATTATGCATACCTTTGAGAAAATCATTATCCTTTCAACCTAGCTTATAAGTCTAGATTTGTGCATGTTGACCAAAGACCTAGCACCTTTTTATTTTATTTTTAGACCTAGATCATGATTGTTCTACCTTGTTTAGATACCTTTGCCACTAATTATAACCACCTTTGGGCAAATCCGTACCTTATCCCTAGACTGGTTTCACATTTTTATTTAAACTTTGCCTTAGACATAGTTTAGTTATTTCAACTTGAGGCCTCTTTTACAGAGCTAAAGGTTGTTTACCTTAGACCTCAATTGGTTGCTAAGTTTAGGCCTTATCTTTTGACATAACTAGTCATAGATCTGAACATGCCTTGCTATACACATAGTGGGACCATGTACAATATAGACTATGAAAATTTTTCTCACTAGTGACTCCTTTATTCAAGAACTATATGGTGATGATATAAAATATGATATGGATCCATACCCTCTTATAATATTCCATATTTAGATTATAGGTAAGACCCAATAACATAGTACCTGGTTAACACACCATCCTATCCAGGCCAAAAGAAATAACAAACAACTCAATACCTTGCTCAAATGATGCCTATAATTAGACAAAGCCAAAAAAATAACCCTACTATGTAACAACACCAACAAGTTATGATCCATACTTGTTTGACTACCATTTTTTAGAAAATAAAGATGAAATTCTAGTTAGGGAAATGGAAGTAAGAGCCAAATTCTTGCCAGACTTACCACATGAAAGTTTGTCTAGTTTTATTAAAACACCTAACAACATGCCTAGTAATAAACAATTTGAACATGCATCAACTAGTTATAATCAAGGTTTAGTAAAAAAACCTCAAAAAAGCCAACATGCACTTGTAAAAGGAAAAGGTCCCATGGATGATCGATTAGAATAGGTACAAAATCATACCAAAATTACCTTAACCTAGCTTAAAACTTTAATGCCATGGTTATTTCAACATGCCAAATATAGAGATAGATCCTTCAATAGGGCCATACAAAAATTCTTCGAGCTATGTAAATTAAAACATAGACCCCTTTAGCTGAAGCACGTTGGTAGGAGATATGTACAATTTATTAATTATAATAGAAGAAATTATATCTCATATGAAAGATGTCACCCAAAATGTAGTAGATAACATGCAAGTGTATTCCAATTTGAACCAAAGTGGGTCTAATATAACATAGATAAACACACAATAGATTCTTCCAACCAATACCTCAAATGGATTATAATAACAAAGGATAGGTATGTCCAGTTCCCAAACCTAACAAACAACTTCCAATCTTCAACCAACTACTTCCTCTAACATACAATAAGAGGTAACTATCCAATAAAAAATGAACATACCAACTCAACAAGTGTAGAACACTATACCACCTCAAAAAGTGGTAAATAATGTTACACCATAATAATCATAGACTAATATACCTCAACAATCATAAATTTTACCTAATCCACAACATGTTTTTATTAGTCAACAAAGAGTGTTGGTTGGTCCACAACAATAGATACCAAACCATCAACAAGTGTGCAATCAACAACATGTGTTTAACCAATAATAATGTTTTAATGTATAATAGGTACCAGGTACTAAGTAATAATTAACTTTTACCTAATGTGTACTACATATATAATAGGGATATAACTTTCAACACCTTTAATAGTAGGGTTTTAGCTAGCAATGAGTTCCCTTCATAAAAATGGGTTCGGTGAGTAGATAACAAGTTTCCACCAAACCCAATAACACCAATACATTCTACCTAGATAATTCCTTTACCACAACCATAATTCATAAACCAAAACCATGTTTCTAACCTTAGCTATAATTTTTATCAATAAGAGCGTATTATGTATCAATAGAATAATCCTAATGCATAGCTATGTAAACTTGGTCATTTGGCCAATCCAACAAATATTACACAATATGCCATTCCCTCATACCCCATTCAAGGTAATCCACCTTTGAATATGTAACCCTAAATAAAATAGGCCATACCATTAAACTTCCTAACTCAAAAAATACAATAAATGAAGGATGAAATTCAAACCATTCAAACTAAAAAGTAAACAAAGGAGTTCAAGTTAAAAAAAATATGCTCGCATCCATTTAATATGGATTATATTCAAATACCATTTCCTCCAGGTTATGAGCTACCCAAATTTGATAAATATAAGGGAAAAGGTGACCCCAAAGAGCATTTAAATGAATTATTTGTTGCTTGCCAATCAGTGGCCTATAGCGACATATATTTGCTTTTCCTCTTTCTAAGAAGTTTAGCTAGACACGCCTTGGAATGGCTTCTAAAACTATCAAAGAATTTTATACCAGATTTTGATGACCTTTTAGATAAGTTTGTACAACATTTCTCATATAATATCAAACATGAGATTAAAGTGGTGGATTTGGGCTAGGTAAAATAGAGAAATGGTGAAAACATGACTGCTCACTTACAATGGTGGAGAGCACTTGTGAGTCACTTCACTCCCAATTTACTAGATAAAAAATTGGTTGTGATATTTATCAAGAACCTACATAGTGAAATATCTTATCACCTCAAGATACAATGTGATCACATGTTTGAAGAGGTTATTAAGAAAGGGATATAGATTGAAAAAGCCCTTATCAAAAAAGGGATAATCAGATGATCTTCTTCCAACCATATCCAAAACTAAAATTAAGGCCAATAATAGAACCAAAACTAAAGCCATAATTAGAACCTTATGAAAATACCAACTTTAATGGTAGCTCAAGACAACACTAATGCAAGACCAAAAGCTTATAATCACAACAAGAATGTTCTTGGTAATGGGGTCTGTTGGGGATCAACCAACAATGGATTACACTTGTGAAAGCAATGAATGCGGAAATAAATCAGATAGATAAGTAACTGAAATGATAAATAGCACAGAACAAGATATACAAGAAAACACCCTGAAAACTTGTATTAAAAACTCTTTACAATAGGAATACAAATGAAGAACTTCGTTCTTCCACACCTCTCTCAGATGCACACAAGATCTCTCACTAGATCTCTATTCCTCAAGAGCTCTCTCTCAAGTACTGTCCTTCAAACATTCACAATGTTCTACTCATACTCTATTACACGCACAATAGCTTAGAAGATCTCTCCTACATATAGAAATAGGAAACTTGAGCATGCTCTTACAACAAACAGTTAAGCCTCTTCAACAAGGGCTCTAAAAATAATATTGCTAACAATAGAGATGCGAGCTTGAGTCTACAACTCAAACTCATCATGCAAACACTCGCTTCTGTCCTCAAAAATCACTTTTTGGACACGCAGGTAACCGACGTCGGTTCCTGCCTGTTCGCCTGTGACCGTCGTCGGCCGACCATACTGCCGACGTCGGTGCCTCTGTAACTGCAACTGACCGACGTCAGTCGCTCCTGACCGACGCCGGTGTCTGTGTAGACCTGAACTTTTTTGTGTATGCTCCTTGGTGAAGCTTTTAGCTCCACACACCTAACAATCTCCCACTTGGAGATAAACCAGCTGCACCGGTACCTGTACAGTAACATCTTCTAGCTCCTCCATCTTCAACTCAATCATGAAGACCAATAGAAGTTGAATGAAGATTCAACTTCTCCTTAGTAACTGGTTTTGTTAGCATATCAGCAGGATTCTTGTCTGTATGGATCTTCTCCAGCTTCAACTCACCATCTTCCAATACCTGCCGTATGAAGTGGTACCTTAGCTGTATGTGCTTGGTTCTAGAATGAAAAGCTGAGTTCTTAGCCAAATGGATTGCACTTTGACTGTCACTATGCAATCTACAACTCCCATGCTCCCTTCCAAGCTCTTCCATGAACCATGTCATCCATATCATCTCCTTGCTAGCTTCTGTAGCTGCAATATATTTTGCTTCTGTAGTTGACAAGGCTACAACCTTCTGCAACTTAGATATCCAACTAACTGCCGTTCCACCTACAGTAAAAACATAACCTGTGGTGCTCCTCCTGCCATCCAAATCTCCTGCCATATCTGAATCTACATAGCCATGTAGAGAAGTATCTGAACCTCCATAGCACAAGTGTCTACTGCTGGTTCCTCTCAGATATCTAAGGATCCATTGTACTGCTTTCCAATGCTCCTTTCCTGGATTGGCCATATACCTGCTTACTACTCCCACTGCTTGGGCAATATTCGGTCTAGTACACACCATTGCATACATCAAACTTCCTACCGCGGAAGAATATGGAACCTTACTCATGTACTCTACCTCATCATGTGAATTGGGACATTGTTCTTTATTTAACTTAAAATGTCCAGCCAAAGGTGTGCTTACCGGTTTCGCATCCTGCATGTTGAACCGTTTCAACACCTTGTCCACATAATCTTCTTGAGACAATATCAACCTGTGATTTTCTCTGTCTCTTTTAATGCTCATGCCAAGGATTTTCTTAGCTGCTCCCAAATCCTTCATAGCAAACGTTTGAGCTAACTTCACCTTAAGCTCAGAGATATCCTGCATGTGAGATCCTGCAACCAGCATATCATCTACATACAACAATAGAATAATGTATCTACCGTTATCAAATCTCTTAAAATATACACAATGGTCAGATTGACATCTACTGTAGCCATGCTCAGTCATAAACCTGTCAAATTTCAAGTACCATTGCCTAGGAGCTTGCTTGAGGCCATACAAGCTTTTCTTCAACCTGCACACTAGTTTCTCCTTACCCTTGACCTCAAAACCTTCTGGCTGTTCCATGTAAATTTCCTCATCTAAATCTCCATGAAGAAATTCTGTCTTAACATCTAGCTGCTCAAGATGTAAATCCTCAAAAGCAACCAAAGACAATACAACCCTTATAGAAGTCATCTTAACAATGGGAGAAAAAATCTCACCAAAGTCAATACCTGGCTTTTGTGCAAATCCTTTTACAACCAATCTGGCCTTGTATCTCATCTGTCCATCCTCACCTTCCTTCAACCTGTAAGTCCATCTATTCTTCAATGTTCTCTTACCAGCTGGCAATTCAACCAAATCCCATGTTTGGTTCTCTCTTAAGGACTCCATCTCCTCAACCATGCCACGCTCCCACTTACTCCTGGACTCCACCTGTAAAGCTTCTTCAAAACTTTTTGGTTCTCCACCATCGGTTAGCAATAAATAATATAAAGAAGGAGAATATCTAATTGGAGGCTTACTTACCCTTTCATACCTCCTGATTGGTGTCTTGGACTCATTTTCCACAATCTGTCCACCCAAATTTTCTAACAGTGACCGACCTCGGCCACCTGTAGACCTGTTACTGGCCGACGCCGGTTCTTCCTGGCTGACGCCGGTGCCTGGTCTATCGACGTCGATCTCTGTATGACTGACATCAGTTTTTGTACTACCGACGCCGGTTCCAAACCTGCCGACATCGGTCTCTGTGTTTTCCTGTAAGTGATTATTTCTTTTTCCCGCGAGCTCATTTTGGACCATAACTTCGTCCAACTCATTATTGCTCTGCCCAGCTTGATCTAGCTTCCTTGTCTGATCACTGTACATCACTCTTTCATTGAAAACAACATCACGACTCCTAATTACCTTGTTAGTTCCTAGATTCCAAAATCTGAAACCAAAATCATCTGAGCCATAGCCTATAAACATGCACCTCATAGACTTAGCATCAAGCTTCTTTCTATTTTCCTTATCTACGTGCACAAAGGCTTCACAACCAAAAACTTTGAGATATGAAAGATCTACCTTTTTACCTATCCATGCCTCTTCTGGAATTCCACCATCCAGAGCTGTAGAGGGTCCTCTGTTGATCAGGTACACTGTGGTGTCAACTACTTCTGCCCAAAACTCTAAGGGCAACCCTGCATGCAATCTCATACATCTTGCACGCTCCATAATAGTTCTGTTCATTCTTTCAGCAATACCATTCTGCTGAGGTGTCCTTGGAACCGTCCTTTGCCTACGGATTCCATTTATATAACAATACAATTTGAACTTAAGACTGCAGAACTCACCACCATTATCAGATCTCAAGCACTTTAATCTTTTGCCTGTTTCATTCTCAACCATGGCTTTCCAAATCTTGAAAGTCTCAAAAACATCAGATTTCTTTTTAATAAAGTAGATCCATACCTTTCTTGTGGCGTCATCTATGAATGTAACATAGTACTGTGATCCGCCAATAAAGGCTACATGAGCCGGTCCCCACACGTCTGTGTGAACAAGCTGCAACTTCTGCCTTTTCTTAGTAGACCCAGTCTTTAGAAAACTAACCCTTTTCTATTTTCCAAATACACAATGCTCACAAAATTCTAGATCCATACTTTTCAAATCTGAAAGCATACCTTTAGACTTAAGGATTGACATCCCCTTCTCACTCATGTGGCCAAGCCTTGAGTGCCATAATTTAGCATCCACATCTGAAGTAGATAAAACTGAAGGAGATTTGTTAGTAACACAATTACACAAATAGAGAGTACCTTCTCTCTTACCTCTGGCCATAACAAGTGCACCCTTGGTCACCTTCCAAGAATCTGCTGTGAGAGTTACTGTACAACCCTCATCACCTAGCTTACCTGCAGAAATCAAATTTCTCTTCAAACTAGGAACATGCATCACATCCCTCAACACCCATGTGTTGCCATTCTGCATCTTTAGCTGCACTTTACCTTTGCCAATAATCTTACAAGGCTCATCATCCCCTAAGTACACTATTCCAAAATCTCCATGGACATAGTCACTGAAATATTCTCTGTTAGGGGTAGCATGGAAAGATGCACCAGAATCTAATACCCAAGATTCTATATTATTATGCAAAGAGAAAATAAGAGCATCCTATGCAATACCTGCAACCTTTGTCTCTTCCTTTCCTTCGTGCTGATTATCCTCCTTAGGCTTTGACCAGCAATCTCTGCTTATGTGCCCCAACTTTCCACAGTTCCAGCATTGTGGCCTTCTGCCATTCCTGGATTTGGATCTGCCTCTTCCCTTAGACTTAGACCTTGATCTCCTCTTGCTCTTTTCTTTTTGCCTTCCTCTGCTCTCGAGATTTAAAGCGTTCCCGGATGTCCCAGATGTCTCTTCTGTGCTTTTCCTGCGAATTTCCTCATTCAAAATAACACTAACCACATCCTCTACTTTTAAAATATTCGAAGCAGAAGCAGTATTAGAAACTGCCATTACCAAGCCATGCCAGCTTTCAGGCAAAGAACATAATATTAAAAGAGCCTTTATTTCATCTTCAAATACAATATTGACAGAACTTAACTGATTAACAATACCATGGAAATCATTCAGGTGATTAGAAACAGATCCACCTTCTTGCATATGCAAATTAAATAATTGCTTCATTAAATATACCTTATTTGAAGCTGAGGGTTTTTCATACAAATTTGCTAACGTGGTCATTAACTCTACCATAGTTTTTGCTTGTGACAAATTAGATATCACAGTGGAGGCCAAACTCAGTCTTATAGACCCAAGAGCCTTTCTGTCAAGAACTTCCCATTCTTCATCCTCCATGTCCTTGGGCTTCTTTGCTATCCCACCTAACGGTAAGTAAAGATCCTTCTAATACAGATAGTCCTCTATCTGCATTCTCCAGTGCTGATAGTTCTTGCCATTAAACTTTTCCATTCTCAACTTACTTTCTTCTGCCATTGCTTCTCCCACTCAAACAGAAATCCCTGTGAGCAACCTGTAATCCGAACACACTACACAGATCTGAACCCCCTGTTAGTGAACCTGAGCTCTGATACCACTTATTGGGGATCAACCAACAATGGATTACACTTGTGAAAGTAATGAATGCGGAAATAAATCAGATAGATAAGTAATTGAAATGATAAATAGCACAGAACAAGATATACAAGAAAACACCCTGAAAACTTGTATTAAAAACTCTTTACAATAGGAATACAAATGAAGAACTTCGTTCTTCCACACCTCTCTCAGATGCACACAAGATCTCTCACTAGATCTCTATTCCTCAAGAGCTCTCTCTCAAGTACTGTCCTTCAAACATTCACAATGTTCTACTCATACTCTATTACACGCACAATAGCTTAGAAGATCTCTCCTACATATAGAAATAGGAAACTTGAGCATGCTCTTACAACAAACAGTTAAGCCTCTTCAACAAGGGCTCTAAAAATAATATTGCTAACAATAGAGACACGAGCTTGAGTCTACAACTCAAACTCATCATGCAAACACTCGCTTCTGTCCTCGGAAATTGCTTTCTGGACACGCAGGTAACCGACGTCGGTTCCTGCCTGTTCGCCTATGACCGTCACCGGCCGACCATACTGCAGACGTCGGCGCCTCTGTAACTGCAACTGACCGATGTCGATCGCTCCTGACCGATGCTGGTGTCTGTGTAGACCCGAACCTATTTGTGTATGCTCCTTGGTGAAGCTTTTAGCTCCACACACCTAACAGGGTCACTGAATCATGTCATGTACAAATGGTGTAAACACCAACTATCTATTTACCTCCACCCATTCAACAACCACCACCTTCATTTATTTATCTAACACCTCTACTAAACCAACCATAAAATCAAGCCCAATTGCAAACACCTCCTCAAAGGAGAAGACTGCATATTGCTAGAGCATTCAATGGCTTTAGGGAACCCATTGAGTTTGTATTCTACAAATTGGTTCAAGAAAATATGATTAGTTGGTCTATGATAAATCCATTTATTGAAGGAATTCATTTTCACAAATGGTACAAATAATATGAATTTTGTGAGTACCATCATGCTAAGGGACACTCTATACGACAATGCATATAGCTAAGGTATTTTATTGAGAATATGCTTGAGAATGGAGAGATACAATGAGATACCCATGATCATACAACTAATCATAACTTGGGCATCTATCAAAACCCCTCTAATCAACATAAAAAATAATAAAAATAATACCAATAATAACAATAATAGTGGTAAATAACACCATTGTAACATCAACATCAATAATGCTAGTAATAGTGACAATAATATAATGGTCAGAACCAGGGTCAAACTACCCAATCCAACCAAGGAAGACATAATGTCATTGCATATACCTAAAATAATGATATAAGACATGTATCAGGTAGTCATGTTTCCACCATTAACATTAAACCTTAGCCCAATACCAATATACTGAGACCTTTACCTAACAATGCATATCAACATCCAAATAATGCTTACCAACCTTCTTATGATGGTAATCCTTCTTTAGACCATGATAATAGCTAGGCTTAACACCACCCAATAGGTATCATTCTAGGCCCTATTACCTCTCCAGCCAATTATCAAGGCCCTATACCTAATCGAGATTGTCCAACCACAACTTAATGAGCTAATATTACCACCAAATGACCATAACCAAATGCCATGAATGAGCCCATTCATATCTCCATGCCTATAAAAAATAAGCCAATTTCCAAAATTTAAGGGAAGACCTATGTCATTATGGAGTAGCTAAAGAAGACACCTACATAAATATCCATCATGGGTTTGTTACAGACATTTAACATTCATAAAATCATATTGAACAAGTACCTAAGTCAATCACTTGTACCTGATGGCATAATTCCTAATAAATTTCAAGCCATGGTAGGACATTTGGATCCTAGCCAATGATATACCTTTTACTAAAGTGACATGTTGTCCTTGGGCTCATTGCATAATAATACCTTGTACATCAAGGTTGGTATAACAAGACATATGATTAAATGTGTCCTTGTAGACAATGGTTTAGGCCTAAACATTGTGTCTCTAAAGTTAGTAAATCATCTCAAATATACAACAACTGAATTCTAACTAGATACTATTGTCATAAAATCATATGATAATGAGGAACATGATTCACAAGGAACTATTAGATTGTCAGTGGTTATTAGGCCTTTGACCCATGACACTTTTTGCCACATTCTAGACCTATAGTTATCATATAACTTACTCTTAGACTGACCTTGAATCCATGAAATCAGGGCCATACCTTCCATGCTACATCAATGTATTAAATCTTCCCATTTAAGGATGGAAGTGATGATACCAATTGATCTCTAACCTTACCAGTATTATAAACATATCAAGGTATAGTACAAGAACTACAATTATCATTTTGGTCTGAATCCTATACCTAAACCCGATAGAGGAAAAGCTGATAAAGCTAAAGCCATTATATTAGGACTTGAAGTCAATTACATTAACCCTAAGAGCCAAGCTTCTACCTCATCTACACCTCCACCATATATAGCCAACCATTTTTACATATTTAAAAAAGGTATAAGAGAGTACAATACTCATGAATCCTTCCACATTACCAAATTTCCATAGAACCTTAAACCCTATGGGAGACCCAAAGCCAAAACTACTCACATGGACTGGCATGCTAAGGGAAAATCTCATATCAACAAACCCATTATTTTTAAATTGACCTCTAGCCTAGAATAAGACCCTTTAGCTAAAGATGATTTATGGATTTATACTAATGATTTAACTAATTATTATGAAAGTTCTAAGTATCTTATCCCTAATTGGATTATGGGTAATCAAAATTATAAAAGAAGATTCTTGGGGATATATCAGTGAGGGATGATTAAGATAATTTTAATAACCAAATACAAAGGAATACATGATATTGGATTTAAATAGCCTAGGGGTGACACTACATACCTTATTCAAGTTCCTACACCATCGACTAGCAAAGATGATGTCAAAAGTAGTGTATGGTCTGATTATAACATCTATGATGACCTTATCAACATGAATTTATTCAACCCCTATGTCGTTTGTATCATTAATCATGTTTATCACCCTTTTCCACTTACCCTTTATCACCCACAATTGATAGATTGGGACCAATAAGAGTTGATAATGAAATTAGATGAGTTTGAGAATGATGAGGCCATTTATGATTTTCTAGTTTTGAGGGATCATAATCCTCTAGGAGATCAAAAATAGGGATTTTTATTATATTTGATCCTATTGCCTATTTCAGAGAGTGGGTGAACTTAGCCAAAAGTAAAAATAAAATCAAACTTTGAGGTCTAAAAGTGAAAACCTCTTTGAAGCACTTTCAGACCAGTGTAAAAAGTAAGGAAAAAGGCAAATCTCTTGGTGAAAACCTATTTTAGGTGCCATTAGATGCATATGTTCACCCCTCTTTACATGAAGCATAAGAGACCTCTAGTTCAAGACTTATACATGGATACAAAATAAGTACTAAGGAATGACAAAATTTTGAGCAAATTATACAAGCATGCCTAGAAGTATTTTTTACATGCTCTTTACCACCATTGGGTGATTTTAATTCATCATGTTTGGGAGAATTAGACAAACCAATTCATATAAAGGACTTTAACATTGAAAACTAGTTTACCTCCTTGCCAACTCTATTATAAGATGGTTCTACACTACTTGTGGAAGATACTTCTGAGATTAACATTGGGATTCCATAGGACCCAAAATGGATCAAATTAGGCACATTTATCATTGAGGATGAATGCAAAGTATTTACAACCCTTTTGAGGGAGTTTGTTGATATATTTACATAGATCTATTTAGATTTGCTAGGTTTGGACCTTTCCTTGGTTGTAAACCATCTTGTTGTACATATTGATGCTAAACTAATTAAGTAGAAGCTGAGAAAAATACATCCTGATATTGTTATTTTAGTCAAGAAAGAGTTGGAGAAACTCTTAGATGCAAGATGCATTTAATTAATTAATTATTTAGAATGGATTTCCAACATCATACTAATTAGCAAGAAGCCATAAGGTATCAAACTATGTACTAATTTTTGGGATATTAACAAAATCTAGCCAAAGGATGACTTTCCTCACCAAACATTGACATGATTATTGATTCCACAACTAGATATGAAATACTTTCTTTTATGGATGACTTTTCAAGATATAACCAAATTATAATTACACCAAAGGACTAGCACAAAATAGTATTCACCAATTTTTGGGGAATGTTTTGTTATTAGGTGATGCCATTTGGACTCAATAATGTAGGAGCCACTTACCAATGAGCCATGATAGTGATTTCCTTTATATGATACATGATATTATTGAGGATTATGTCGATGACATCTTGGGTAAATCTAAGCCCTGAGTCAACCATCTAGTCATATTATGGATAATCTTTGAGAGACTTTGAGAGTATAATGCGAGTCTCAACCTTAATAAGTGTGTATTTGGTTGTGAATTTTAGAAAATTTTTAGGCTTCATTATTTATCATAAGGGAATTAAGTTGATCTAGTTAAAGTTTGAGCCATTACTAAAATATTGCCTCCATCTACCTTAAGGTAGCTTTGTAGTTTACAAGGCAAGATACAATCAATCCAATGCTCATATCACAACTAGTCGACAAATGCCATATTTTTACACACTTGTTAAAGAAGGGCATCACTTTTTTATGGAATGAGGATTCCCAGAAATCATTTGACTATATTAAGGAATACCTGACCAATCCACTTATTTTATTACCTCCTATGCTAAAAAAACCATTGCTATTTTACCTATCCATAATTAAAAATGCCTCAGGGGAAATTTTGGCACAACACAATGAATAGGGCAAAGAGAATTCTATCTACTACCTAAGACAAACATTGGTTACGTATGAGCAAAATTATACATTGATCAAGAAAGTCTATTTAGATATCATTTTTGTAGCCCAAAATTTGCATCACTACATGATAATAATAATACCATTGTAATTGTTAAAGTAGATCTACTCAAGTATCTACTTTTCAAAATAACTTTACAAGGCCATACGATGAAGTGGATCATGATTTTGAGAAAATTTGAGATTGAGTATGCCAACCAAAAATACATTAATGGAAAGGTATTTTCAGATCAACTTATAGAAACTCCACTTCATGATACTCAACCTCTTATATTTGGATTTCCAAATAAAGCCATTATGATCATAGTAGAAGTAAAAACATCTCTTGAAGTAGAATAATGGAAAATGTATTTTGATAATTCCTTCATGAAATGTGGATCAAGAACCGACATATTATTTATCACACTACAAGGGGATATTATTCCTAAGTCCTTTCACATTAGTTTTCCATGTACTAATAACATGGCTGAATATGAAGCACTTATCGTAGGGCTTTTTCAAATAGTACAATAAAATATCCAAATTTGTTGGTTCACGATGATTCATAACTTATAATAAACTAGGTTATAGACCAATACCAGACAAAGGATGAGAATTTGGCACCATATAAATACATGGTCAACACTTTTAAACAAAAAAATACCAATCTTCAGTTTGAATGGATACCTAGAGCCAATATGATAGCTCTTCCTAGACTATCTACAAACTTACCACCTTGGTAAGATAGTAATGTAAAAACCAACTGAAGAGACTCAAGAAACTTGAGATTACCTAAATGTAATTTAAATAATGAGGATATATTATTATGGTCTAAAAGGACATATAAAACCTCTATTGCACTATGGAAAACCAATCCACCTATTGGTTTTAACCTTTTTGATCTTTAAAGACTTAAAGGCCTCTTAAACCTCCAAAGGTCTAGATACCTCAAAAGGATCAAAACAATAAATAATTGTAAATAGGGATATAAGTAAATTTCAAATACTTTATCAATAATATTTATAAGTGATTCAACTCTTAAAACACTCAAGAAGGTCTAGTACCAAACAATTTGACCAAAACCCCTTATAAGCTCACTAGGCCTAATGATGCTCTAGTAGGTCAAAACTTAAAATATACTAAATTTAAGATTATAAACACCTAAAACAAGTGAATTTAGGTGTTTCATGGATGATTCAAGGCTTAGAAAACATTTTGGCTTCTTACTTTAAAGATCTCTCATAAAAAATCATAAAACCCTATTTTTAGTCTATTAGACCTAATTGCACTCTAGTAGGTTAAATATTAAAATATGGAATTATGAATGAAAATTACATTTATAATAGGTATTAATAGTAATATAAAATATTATTATATCTTTACTTGACCTTACTAAATACAAAATTGATGATTTTGGACAATTTTCTCCCCTTGATGTCTAAAAAACTTAGAATTTTGAGTTTTGAGTGCACACAATCAACTTATACAATGTCCGTACACATCCTACAGAATTAAAACCACTTGAATTTATTTATAAACCCTATTGGTAATAGTTTCACAAATTTTTGGAAAATTTCAATGGTCAAAACTGATTTTATGACCCTTTTTATAACCTTAACCTTGTAACTAGGGTTTATATGAGTTTAAAGAACCTGAGAGCTCTTAATTGATGGTTCATAAATATAAATGAGTTTATAATTAAAAAAATTATTTAATAAGAACATAAATAATTATAATACCTTTTAAAATCTTTATATTGACCCCATGCACACTTTACCATGTGTTTTGAGTCAACTATGTTTGACTGAGGACAAAAAATATAGAGTATAGCAGGGGTTTGATACTCCATTGAAAAAAATGAACATCAAATCACATTATAATACTTGAATTTAAATGATAAACATATATTATCATGGTTTTTTACAAAAATCATCTTGATTTATAATATAAAAAGATATAAACTATATAAAGACCTCATAAGACCGTCATGGTAGACTGCTCATTAGTCCTTAAAAATGGTACAAATTTGGTCTTTTATAATTTTCTCCATCTTGTACATCCATAAAATCATTTATTAAAGCTGATACAATCAATATTTCATACTTACAATCTTGACATAGACTAAAATTATACAATATTCTTCCTTGATCATCTTGACTCAACTTAGTAAACTAACTATACAAGACTTATTAAGTAGTTTTTACATGCTTTTTATGACCTCCTAGTACAAATATGAAATAAAAAAGGTGTATCAACATTTATTATATGTATTACATCCTTATTACCCTTTTAATTCACAAAAAATCATAAAATATTATAATTAATCCATAATTTATACATAAACATGTTTCAAAAATTCAAATTTTAGCTTTTGGAGGGAAAACACTCCAAGACCTCCAAATGACTTAACACAAACTTATAATGCCTCAATGAGGATTATTATGAATTTAAAAACATTATAAAACCTCTAAAAATATGATCAATACCTTATTGACATATTTGCAGGATGCTCTTGCATCAATCCACCTAAGTACAAAAAGAAGTCTTCATTGATTATTGATGAATGTTCTTGGATTTGTGATTATGATGGAGATGTCCTTGATTGAATTATATTAATTTTTTTCAGTGCTCATGTTATTCATTGATTTACATCCTCTTGGATCCAAAAAATTATTTTCAAGAGAACATAATTGGTACAAGCATGGATTATTCTTTAAGGTGAGCTTATTTAACTGAAAGTTGGATTCTTTTGCTAAGTTTTCACCTTGAATTCTTAACTATTCCCTTTTACTCTTCATTACACCTACTTAAGAAACAAACAAGTTAAAAGAGATAAATTATTTATTTAATCCTTGAGATTTATTGTCTTAGTATTCAAAGACTAATTTTTCCTCTATGACATCAACTTATACTTGTATTATTCCTTTCTATTGTACCTTCACATCTTTTTCTAGATTTGAATCTTTCTTGCTTGTTATAATTTGTTTGATACTTTAACTTATTTTCTTTTCACCAACTTCTTCATTGTTTTCCTTAAAGATAACTTCACTCTTTTCCTTTATCTATTATTCACTAAATAATTTTCTAACCTTATTGCCTTCTATGGTAATTTATTTTAGTAGACTAACCTTCTCAATAAACTCCTCAAAGTATTTCATACTTCTTATTCAAGATAAACTATTAAACAATTCAATAAACATCTTATGCATATTTTCATTAGACAAAATATAAGTTTGTGAAAGCAAATTAGGTGTTTCATAAGCTACAGTAGCTATTTATATTTGGTAAATTGACATATCACTTACCTCATCTTCTTTAATTATATTTTAAAACTCTTTATGATTTGTAATCAACACCTTAGGATCTTCTATAATATATACTTGTTCATCCTTTAATGGAAAGAGTGTATGCTTACTTCCATCTTACTCAAAACTATAATTTTTCTTCTCCCCATCATGCATGGACTTCCTATCATACTAACATGGTCTGCCTAAGAGCAAATGGCAAACATCCATAGGCATTATATCACACACCACTTGATCTTTATAGTTCCCTACTTGAAATTCCATTTTACATTATTCTTTGACCAAAATATGATGGCCTCATTTCAACCATGAGACCTTGTAAGGATTAGGATGTGAAATTTTATTTAATCCTAATTTATCAACCATCTCAAAAGAAATAAGGTTATCAGTACTGCCACTATCAATAATAACTTTACAAACTTTATCTTTTGCTTTGTAAGTTGTCCTAAATAGTGCTTTCCTTTCAGCAAGTTTTGAAAGCTCCTTATTTGGTTTTATTAAAATCATTTTCATGAGTAAGGATTCCAATTATTATAGTGTATCCTCATAAATAATTGATGCAACATCCTCCTCTTTATCAACTTGAACAACATGATCACTCCCTTGACTAGTAGATGCATACTCTGGACATTCATAGAATCTATGTCCAAATTTTCCACATTTAAAGCATCTACCACTAAAGCCACTACTTATACCTCTACCTGTATCTAAATTATTCTTACCTTTGTAATTGTCTCTTGGAGTTTACTCTTGCCTTGGTGAGTTTCTCTCACCTACCTCATGCACCTGCAATGGTCTTCTAATTTCATGTTCTCTTCTTCCTCTAAGAGGTCTACTTCTTCCTCTTACTTGCTGAGAATGTCTAATTGTTATCTTCTCTTCTAATTTCAAGGAATATTTTTATGCCTCCTCAATTAACTTAGGATCAAGCAAATCAATTTCATATTGAATGGAAAATTTTAAACCATTCACATACCTAACAAGCTTCTCCATGTCATCCTCAATATAACCAACTCTAATGGTCAATTTGTAAAAATCCTCAGTGTATTCTTTCACTAATTTATCTTTATATTTTATATTATACAATTTACTAAAGAAAATAGTTTGATAATCTTTAGGAATGAACGTACATTTCAACTTTGACACCATTGTCCCAATTGGTTATTTTTCCCTTTCCTTTCCTTCTCTTCTCTATTTGCACACCATCCCACCATAGGGATGCATGGATTTTTAGTCTAGTCACATCAATATTAACCTTTTGGTCCTTAATAAAATTCTCATAATCAAAATATTTATCAAGAGAACTTACCTATTCAATGAGATCTTCAGGATTGAGACTACCTTCATACATAGGTACCTCTATCTTTGGTCTAGAACTTACTCCAACTATTGCCTTCAAAAATATTTATTTAGGTGCTTCCATATCCACTGTTAATTTTTATTTTAGATGTCCTTCATCCTCCCTATCACTAACATCTCCAAGATCTACCCCTCTTATTTGTGTTATTTACATAGCTTCCATCCTTCTAGTGAGATTTCTTATCTCTTCCAAGAGAGTTACATTTGTAGCCTATATTCTTGCACCTCCTCTTATTGTAGCTGATATTTGTCAAAATATTTATTTATCTACCTTAAAAAACCTTAGGAACCCTTGATTTTACATAATCTCTATTTTAGAATACCAAAGTTGATATCCCTTCCTAGACTATCCACAAACTTACCACCTTGGTAAGATAATAATGTAGATACCAACTGAAGAGACTCAAGAAAATTGAGATTCCTTGACTGATTTAAAACATGAGGATATATTATTATGGTCTAAAAGGACATATCAAACCTCTATTACACTATGGAAAACCAATCCACCTATTGGTTTTAACCTTTTAATCTTTAAAGACTCAAAGCCCTCTTAAACCTCAAAAGGTCAAGATGACTCAAAAGGATAAAAATAAAATACTTTAAAATAGACATGTATCAATTTTAAATACTTTATCAATATGATTTATAAGTGATTCAACTCTTAAAATACTCAATAAGGTCTAGTACCAAATAGTTTGACCAAAACCCCTTATAAGCCCACTAGGCCTAATGATGCTCTAGTAGGTCAAAACCCAAAATATATTGAATTTGAGATTCTCATCTCAGACAAGTGAATTTATGTGTTTTATGGATGATTCATGTCTTAAAAAACATTTTGGATTCTTACTCTAAAAATATCATAGAAAATCATAAAACCCCCTTCTTAGTCTACTAGACCTAATTGCACTCTAGTAGGTCAAATATTAAAATATGGATTTATAAATATAAATGACATTTATAATAGGTAAAAATTATCATATAAAAGATTATTAAACATTTAATTGACATTAATAAACTCAAAATTGATTATTTTGGACAATGTCTTCCCTTGTTATCTAGAAAACCCAAAATTTTGAGTTTTGAGTGCACATAATCAACTTGTATGAAATCTGTACACCTCCTATAGACTTAAAACCACTTGAATTTGTTTATAAAACCTCTTCTAAATATTTTCACAAATTTTTGGAAAATTTTAATGGTTAAAATTGATTTCATGACCCTTTTTGTAACCTTAACCCTATAACTAGGTTTTTTCTGAGTTTAAAGAACTTGAGAGCTCTTAATTGATGGTTAATAAATATATATGAGTTTTTTATAAAAAAATGATTTAATAAGACCCAAAAATAATTATAATACATTTTAAAATATTTATATTAACCCCACACATAATTTAACATGTGTTTTGAGTCGACTGTGTTTTATTGGAGACATAAAATACAAAGTATAATAGGGGTTTGATACTCCATTGGAAAAAATGAACATCAAATCACATTAGAATACTTGAAGTTAAATATATTTATATTATAAAAATATATTATAATGTATTTTTTCAATAATACTCTTGATTTATAGTAGAAAGAGATATAAACTATATACATACCTCATAAGACTGTCATGGTAGACCAGTCATCAGTCCTAAAAATGGTAGAAGTTTTGGTATTTTACACTTTTATACATCTTGTGCATCCTTACAATAATAGATTCAAGTTGATCCAATTTATATGTCATAATTATAAGCTTGGAATAGACTAAAATTATATAATACTATTCTTTGATCATTTTGACTCAACTTAGTAAATTGACTATACAAGACTTATCAAGTAGTTTTTACATGTTTTTTATGACCTAGTACAACTATGACCTCTACAAGGTCTATCAAATTATATGTTATGTAGGACATCCTTATATACCCATATATTCTACAATACATAAAATATTATAATTAATCCATAATTTATACATAAACATGTTCAAATTTTCAAAATTTAACTTTTAGTGGGAAACACTCCAAGACTTCTAAATGACTTAACACAAACTTCTAATGCCTCAATGAGGATTATTATAACTTTAAAAATATTATAAAACCTATAATAATATGATCAAGAAATAATTGACATATTTTCAAGATGATCTTGAATCATAATAATAGAACAACTAATGCCATGGCCATAATTGGATCCATGATTCAGATTATGGATAGAGCCAGGGACTATCAGTTTCTTGTGGAACATATCTTAGCACTGGTGCACAAAAAAACAACTATCAATATGGTTTTCAATATTATTTTTCCCATATATAACTTTTATTTTGACATATATGCCTACCTCTAAGATCAAATCATTTTCATAGATGTTTCACACATGAAACAAAAAGCCTTCATCTATAAAGCCTCCCATTATACCCTAATTGGACATACATTGTATCGTAAAATCTATGATGGAACTCTGCTTCATTATTTATATTTGACATAATATGGGCTAGTGTTGAGGGAAGTTTATGAAGGAGTGAGTGGATCCCACACCTATGGGTCCATCTTTGCTAAGAAATTACTACACAATAGTTATTACTATCTAACTATGGAAATAGACACAACTACCTATGTGATGAAGTGTGTAAAGTGTCAAAAACATGCAAAAGTGATCCATGTTCCAACCAAAACACTAAAACCACTAACAACACCATGGGTATTCTCAATGTGGGGACTTGATCTCATAGGTAAGATAAATCCTACATCCTTAGACAGCTATAAACATATCCTTACTGCTACCAATTATTTTACTAAGTGGGTGGAAGCCATTCCCCTCACTTATGAAACTAGTAAGTAGATATCCAAATTCATATTTAACCATCTCATTTTCCACCATAATATACCCTCCAACATTTTATATGATAATGTTATATAATTTAAAAACAAAGACACAAAGATATTTTTTGCCCAATATTGTATCAAACAAAACTTTTCTAATACCTACTACCCACAAGGCAATGACCAAACTAATGCATATAAAAAAACCATTATCAATATTCTAAATAAGATTATCAATGATTCTGGTCATTATTGGAACTTGTAGCTATTTAATTCCCTCTGGGCCTACTATACTAATTTTTATACTCCAACAAGAGCTACCTCATATTCCCTTATTTATGGCTTTGAGGCCATTCTTCATGTTGAGGTCAAGTTTCCTTCTCTTTGGATTTCATTACAACATATCATTAATGATGAGGACTATAGAGTAGCTCATTTTCAAGAGCTAGAATTACTAGATGGAAATCACATGGCTGCCTTGAATAACCTTCAAGCTTACTAGAATAAATTATGGGGACAATATAATTGATGCATCAATTATAGATAATTCAAGATAGGTGACCTTATACTAAAATAAAATCAAAATAAAATTGATGCATAGACCAAGAAGAAAGGAAACTTCCAACCTAATTAGTTAGTGCCTTATGTGGTTATTGATAACTATGGTTCTAAAGCATACAAACTCACCATGCTAAAAGGAGATGAACTTGACAAACTAATGAACATAATGCACTTAAAACATTTTTATGCCTGAGGGACTTGAATTATTATCTACAAGGATCATTTAAGTTATGCCATGATATAGCATTCTTCACATCATACCATATCATATATCTTTCCCACCATACCTTAGCCTTTTATCTACTAATCAGTTGATATCAAATGTAGTTTCAATAATCAATTCAAATTCACACTTCTAAATGATAGTATATGCAAGTAGTATGAAAATGGTCTTGGCAATTGCATCCTTAATTTTTTGTTAATTTATATTACTCATGCTACTAATTTTAACCACCTTTGGGAAAATTAATATCACTGACCCTTACTGTTATTTCTTAATTATAATTATCTTTGGGTAAATTAAGAAAAAATCCTTTATTATGAGTTTCTGCATCACTTTTCCATCATTATTCCATACCTTACCATTTGTCTATTTTTGAACTTGATATTAGTTAGTCAAATGCCTAATTTTAGGGAAAAACTATAGTGGCTTAAGGTCCATTTGGAATATATAGGTAATGCTCAGTGTTTTCTAAGGTTAGCTTGACCACCCTTTTTTGAATGCTCTCACCATTTTATGAGTAATTTAAGTTTAAATACTCTTGCCATTTTTTGATCACCCTAATCCATGCTCTCAGCATTTTGTGAGTTGGACCATGCTATGTCTCATAATTAGCCATGGAGTTGAGATGCCTAAAAATTCTAAAAACATTCAAAGCATTTCTAAAACCCCTTAACATTTGAAAAGACCTTAGAAAATCCTAAAATACTAAAATCATGAAAATTGGCTTATAATTTCCATGCGAGCTATAAAACCTTCAAAATTTTATAGGATGGACTCTCATACCTATCTAGCTTCATTTCTAGACCACTTTATCATTCTCCTCCCATTTTTGGGAGAACTACATTAGCTTGAGTTCCATATGGACTATGTAAGTAGCACTTGGATACATGGGGCATCTTGAGTTAGCTCGAACACTATTTCTCCATTTATTTTTCACTTTTCCTCCTTTGCCCTAAGGATTAGGGGTCTTCTAGATATTTCACAAGTAATCACTTGTCCTTTAGTTTCCCTAACCTTAGACCTCTTGGATATCTACCATGTGTATGTTTATAGTTATTTGTACACACATCTTAGGTGAAAATTAAATGCACACATCATTCAACTCTCCAACCATAGGCATTACTATTTTATCCAACTGTGAAATCATCCTCTTAGATGGGATTGGGTTTAATCCCATCTTTTGGCAAATAAAAATTGCAATTATAGCGGCTAAATTTTTAGAATCAATTAAACAATTATGTATATTCTTACCAAATACTTTGATAATTAACAATAAAGGAGTCACCATTTTATGAGTTGATTTTGTGAGCATTGTGCATTCAAACTTGATGCACTAATGACCACCTAGATTTTTTATGATCTCATTTTTTTATGAGAAACCTCAGCCAATGCTCTCATAATTTTGTGAGCTCATTTTCATTTCAAGCCATAGATGTAGTAAACACTATGAATTAACAATATAATTATGCTATTTACCTAGGGATATGATATATTAATGTATATGGGTTGATGGAGATGCCGACATGTGGCACACATCCCCTTAGTAAGTTATATGGGTACAATATATTAGGATAATAGAGTAGCTTATGGAAGTAGTACATTGGGTAATGGTCAGCCTACATTGGATTAGGAGGTTACCCATCCATGGGTTAGATAGATGTATCTATATATGGGATGAATATCATGGTAAAGATATTAAGTAAGCATTGAGTCTTCTATTGTAAGAGGATATTGGAGGTTGTCTCATCGAAGAGACATTGTGGAGTTATTCCTTCCTAAAGGAGTATTATATGGTGTTTCCATACCTTAAGGGTATTTCTGCATATATTGAATATCAAGATCATTACAAGTGGTATCAGAGCTTTGATTTGGGCAATTTGTGGAGCGAAACCCTAGTTTTTTTTGAATCATCAATAAATTTTTATTGGTTGTGAATTTTTCCATAGATTTTTTACTTGATATGGATAATATTTCAAATAAGTCACAGTAAAAAAATAGAGTTTTTTTTATTCTTTTTGAGCGAGTTATTGCTATTTTAGGGTTTATAATAATTTCACTATATCTTCCAAAATATAAGGAATTTTTATTGGAAATTTATACTGGAGATGTAAGTAGATATAAAAGACGTACAATCAAAAATTCAGAATTTTTTGATCTGTTTGAAGTGATTTGTTGTGATTTTATGGATCAATTTTGATATTTTAGGGTTTCATGAACCTTAATTTTTTTGTGGATCATGGAATTGCAAATATTTTTAGGAGAAGATGATATTGATGTTAGAGAATGGTGGATCCTTTTGGATAATAATTTTACAAAAACTTTTAGGCAAAGACAATTAACTGCTTTTTTGTCTGGGCCTGCACTAGATTGGTTTGATCAGTTGAGCTGTACAGAAAGGTTTTCTTCATGGAAAGAAATGGAAAAGATTTTTTTAGATCGATGGGCTATAAAACAAGAAGCAAAAAAAAAGAATCAGAACAAGAAGTAGAAAAAGAAGAAGAAGAAATAGAAGAATCATTAGAAGAACAAGTAGAAGAAGCAATAGATGAAGAAGAAGAAGAAGAAGAAGAAGAAGAAGAAGAAGAAGAAGAAAAGAAGGGTTCAAATAATTTGGCTCCAAAGAAATCCAAGTCAATTTTTTAATTTCATGGATACATTC
Source organism: Torreya grandis (assembly GCA_037957365.1). Taxonomy (NCBI): domain Eukaryota; kingdom Viridiplantae; phylum Streptophyta; class Pinopsida; order Cupressales; family Taxaceae; genus Torreya; species Torreya grandis. Next base: position 144,350 of record JARHVA010000791.1, read on the forward strand.
AAAAGAAGAAAGTAGTTGTGTCCATAAACCCTACCAGCAAGTATAACTTCATTAACATGAATGTGGCCAAGCATCTACATGTTCAAACAAAGAATATCAAAGAGGTTCAAGTAGATGGTAAGAATATTTCAATGTTTGAAGATCTAAAGCTCATTATGGAAAAATATGTTTTGCATTCAGATTTTTATGCTTTGGATATGGATGATATGGATATAGTTCTTAGATATCCATGGTTAGAGACTTTGGGAACAATGAATATCAATGTTCAAAAAAAGTTCATGAAGTTTTGGTATAGGAAAAATAAGATCACTTTACAAGATATCATAGTGAAAAAGGAACCAATATCACTCCAGGTAGATCATGAGGATAAGATGGAAATAGGTGATGAAGAACATGATGAAGATTTAGATGATATAAATAAAGACACACTAAAAATGAGCACTTCATCTACTCAAGAGACAAAGAAGGAAAAGGTGGAAGAGGTAGAAGCAAAGGTGGATAAGGTCAAAGTATTGGAAAAGGTTGAGGTATATAGACACCCACATCATCATGAGAGGAAACAATCATGGAACCAGGTGAGGAAGTGTCATAACAACAATCATTTTGTCTATACAGGAAATAAAATTTCCAATCATTATGGATATGCATGAAATCCAAAGAAAAAATACTATGGCACATGGAATGAATGGGGAAAACACTATGACTATGCATGTAAGAATACCTATTATGGTCATGGTTGGAATCAGAGTAGCGCAGTGGAATATGGTACATGGAATAAAAAGAGGAATAATTATGCTTGGACACCAAAGCAGTATAATTATGATCATGAATGAAATCAGAGGAGCACAATAAAATTTGGAAATAAGCTTGGAGAGCTATCACCTGCCAAGATCACATATGGATGGCTAGATGATCGAGATTGGAGATAAGTGTGCAATGATTTGAAGCACACTCATTATTTGGTTTCTTCCTATGTTTTGAGGACAAAACATGTCAAGGAGGGAAGGAATGCTATGTACCTAGGGATATGATATATTAATGTATATGGGTTGATGGAGATGCTGACATGTGGCACACATCCCCTTAGTAAGTTATATGGGTATAATATATTAGGATAATAGAGTAACTTATGGAAGTAGTACATTGGGTAATGGTCGGCCTACATTGGATTAGGAGGTTACCCATCCATGGGTTAGATAGATGTATATATATAGGGGATGAATATCATGGTAAATATATCAATTAAGCATTGAGTCTTCTATTGTAAGAGGATATTAGAGGTTGTCCCCTCGAAGAGACATTGTGGAGTTATTCCTTCCTAAAGGAGTATTATATGGTGTTTCCCTACCTTAAGGGTATTTCTGCATATATTGAATATCAAGATCATTACAAATTAATTAGTGGATACTCATATCTTATATTTTAGTGTGGTTTTAACCTAAACCATGCTCTCACACTTGCACAAATTTTATCTATTTGATGCTTTCATGATTGTGAATGTCATGCCTCACTTTTCTCATGCACTCACCTTTTTATGAGATCATTCCCATATTCGTATATAATCATCTTATTTTAATTATCGTCAATTTTATTCTATCTCATAAGTTCATGTTAGACGTAGTGTCTATGGGATTGTGGAGGCAACATCCACTTACCTAGCACATCTGGAGTCAATTCAGCTACCATTTCCTATTCCTTCCATTCCCCCCATTTTTTTTTCCATTGTTGTCTTTATAGCCTAGGGGCAATGTTTGCTTTCTTGTTGGTGTTGTTTCTCCCTAATTGCCTAGGTACAATTGTTTGACATCATACCATTTATCATTGTTTTCATATAGCCTAAGAGAAACCTTGTGCCATTTTTTATTATGTTATTTTACCTGTGTTGTTTCTACCTAGCCTAGAGGTAACCCTGTCACCAAGCGTAACACCTCTATTACACATGCACAAAAAATTCATCATTTTTATTGTATCTTGTTTGTAACTAACATTATGACAAACATTGTTTATTTATTGCCATTTGTTTAATTTAATTTATTTATTTGACTTTATGTGCCTTTATCTTGTTTGTATAGTCTATTTATTTATTTTATTTATATAATCTATTTATTTATTTTGTTTGTATAGTTTGTTTGTCTATTTATTTATTTTTGTATAGTTTGTTTATTTTGTTTGTATAGTATTTTTGTCTATTTATTTGTTTTGTTTTTTAGTTGGCTTGTTTTGTTTATTTGTTTAGTTCTTGTTTTTTTGATGGTTTGTTGCCTTTATGTATTTTTATGCCTTTCTTAGTTATTTTTAGTCTATTACATTTTATTTACACTTGAGTCTTGATTATACATATCTTGTACTTAGGTTGTGAATGTATACAAAGGAAAATGCAACTGATCTATTAATCAATCCTAACTCAGAGAACATGAATACTACTTACACTTTCAATTGTTAATACATTACATATTAGAGGTCATGACTAAGATGGATCCTCTAGACCTAACAAAGGGATATATTACCATAATAACATCACTAGAGAGGGTTCCAAAGCCTCTAGTTAATCAACACTATCCAATAACCCTAACTAGGTCCTATGTTTTCATATTCATTAAGTATATGCAAAATAAAGTAAAATCTAATCTCTTATTCACCAAAATTTGTGGCATAAAGTGGGGGGCAATAAACATAAAAAGTAAACATGCATAGGATAATTCTAATTAAGCTGTGTATAGGTAAAACCCTAATGCATGGAGAGAGTAATATATTCAAAAGCCATTACTTATGGTACTTATAACTATTAAAATAGAGGATTACATTTAGAGATACTAACCTTGAAGATGAACCCATCAAAACTCAATCTCTCCCTTGACCAAAAGTGTTTTTTAATAGGTTTTTGTGGTTTATAAGGATCACTAAGAAAAGATAAAGCATCCAAGACTTTCCCACAAGATAAGATTCTTCTCCAAGTATAAACCCTAAGCAATAAATCCTCATTTAGAATGGTAGAAGAGAAAATTGTAAAGAAGCACAAAAAAATAATTAACTCCTTATCTATCTAAGAAATGGAGAAATGAATGTGTATATATAGCTAAATCTAAAACTAAATATCTTTGAAAGTTTAGTCGATAGGGTTTTCTAATGGAATCTATATCATTAATCGATAAAATTAAGTTAGGTCTTAGTCTAGGTTGGACAAAGATCACCTAGACCTATACCATGCTTTGAAAAATTTGAATACATGGTTAGCCTAGGTTGACAGTGTAATGTAAACTATCAAAAAGGGTTTTAGGCTTATGAAGGTGCTAAAGATTATAGTGAAATGCTTAGAAGAGTGTACAAGAGAGGAGGTAAAGCTTATAAAATTATATAGGAGAGGGTTGGATTGATAGAAAGTGGTGGTATAGGGGACAACAATCCTAATAAGCACAAATGGTCTTCTCACCCCTTTCTTGAAACACCCTTTAAGGTATGCACTAAGAGAGATTGAGATTCTATAGGTTCTTATAAGAGAAAAAACATTAGTAATTGATAAAGTTTAATAATATTGTGTATACACATTCTACACTCGAAGCTTATCATGTGTCACTAAGGTGCAACAGGGGATGGTGCTTTGATAAAATAACATAGCAACACATAATGTTGAAGCTAAATAAATTATAACATTTTAAAGTATAAAATAACTGAAAGGGAAATAACTATAAAATAAAAGTAATGTATGTATACCTTGACTTATCTTTATCATTGGATGGTTGTATTTTGTGTTTATTATTTTGATCACGGAGGGCACAAAGATGGATTTAGACAAGCCTAAGGATGTAAAACTAAAGATCAAAAACAAGAAAATGTAGGAAAGACAAGATAACTAATGTAATGTAGGCATGATGCACTTAGAAATTTGGTAACCTAGGGTGATAAATGCCAAGTTAAGACCAAATGACCAAGTCAAATTTTTATATTAAATTTGGTAATTAAAAATCCAATGCTACTAAATGATTGAAGAATTCAAATAAGTAAACCTTAAATAATAAAGGCAAATAAACTAATTCAAACCAAAGATGCATGTTAAAAATGGTAATAAAACATCAATGTAAAAGTAATAGCAATCCTTTCTTAGACAAAGATGGGCAAGAAAATGGTAAACTAACATTGACGAGTAAGTAGTAACAATCCTTACTTAATCATCAATGTAAAAATATGAATAAAATGGAAACAACATTGGTGAGTGATAAGTAACAAACCAATCTCATTTGATAATGGAAAAATACATGAAAGTAGAAATAGATGCAATTGTTCAAAAAAAAAAAGTACAAAAATGGAAAAAATTTCAAATAAATGAAGGCAATTATAGATAGATAAAGTAATTCATAGTTTCTCAAGCATACGATTTTATTCTAATGATAGATAAAACTGAAACAAATTAGTGCTAGCATGTTGTAAGATTTGAAGAAAAGGGAATATGAAGTGGGAAATAGATTTATAATAAAACTTGACTATCAAGGGGGGAAATGAAATGGGTCAAGGGGAAAATGAAGGAAAAATCAAGGTAGAGAAACTCTTTATTAAAGTCAAGATACTTACATTAGGTTTGTAAAAACAAGAGGACTTTTGATATTAAGGACTATTAAGAGCTTCTCCTAACCACTCAAATATTAGGTCACCAAATGAAGTATAAATATCATACCTTGAAGGTTATGCATGAAAATTAAAATGGATCTATCTTTACACAACATGTTCCCCATTCCTTAGGACACTTTACAAAGTCATCGATCTACTATGAAGATTGGGTAATTATCTGAGAAATTAGGTAGTAACATAGATTTTTTTGAATTATCTTATCCCAATCTACTAGCCTATCGCACCTCAATAGACCTCAACTCTATCACGATGCTAAATGTGGAGTTTGAGCTTTGATTGGAGATAGGAGATGTACTATTAATCATGTCTTTTGGTGTGATTCTAAATTTTGACTTTGTATGTTGTATTTTTATCATTGATTTTTGTTTAAATGATTTGGATTTTAACTTTTGAATACTTTTTATATTTATCCTCAATATGAATTTGGAGAACCAAACATGGGTGCTAAAAAAATGACTATCATTTGAAAACATGGACTTTGGTTGCTAAGAAAGAGAAATTAGAGAGCAAGATGTCTAAGAGTCTTGCTAATTCATGTGAAATAAAAAGTTCCATCTTGAATTCAACCTTATTTTATCCAAAGTGGAATGAAAGGAAAAGAAATCAAGGGGAATGAAACATGAAATAATTTAAATTACTTCAAATCATAAAAAATGTGACAAAGGTGAAAAAGGGATACAATGATAGGCAAGTATGATTCCTTATCATAATAATGTATGAAAGTGTATGGAAACATGATAAAATAGTTTTTTGTGCAAATTTTATCTATAAAATAATAAAAAACTAAATTTGAGAATAAGGGATCACAAACTTGTAACCATTTCTTGAAATTATAGAAAAGGAACATTAAATTAATTAGAGATGATAATTTTATGAGGAGGACCTAGTCCTATCCATGGTATTACACTATATATCTAAAACAAAAACTCAAGAGGGTACATAAAACATGTGAAAAATGAGAAAGATGGTATTTGTGAGGAAGGCCTAGTCCTATCCATGGTCTTACACTACAACTCACAAAAGAGAATCCTAAGAGGGTGAATAAAGCATGTGAAAATAAAAATGAGAAATATGGTATTTGTGAGGAAGGCCCAGTCCTATCCATGGTATTAAACTAAAAATCACAAAAAAACCCAAGGGGGTGTAAAAATCATTGGAACATAACAAAATAATAAAATCAAAAGGAATTCATGAGGAAGACTAGGTCCTATTTATGATTTTATAATGCAACTCATGAGAAAGAGAAAACCAAAGGACCAAAATAAGGAACTGAGGTTCGTAGAAAGAGAAATTATGTAGAGGGTGAGATCCATGTAAAAATATTACAAAAAGTGTTAGTAGGATATAATATAAAAAGTATGATGATAAGGGAAAGATCTAAGCAAAGTATTTTTTCAAGAATTGCACATTGGTAGGCTGTTTGAAAACATGGCCTTCATTAGTTTGGAGGTGATAGGTGCTAGGACCAAAAATATATTTTAATAAATAAGGGCCCCACCATTTTTGGTCATATTTATCTTATTTATCATGGGTATAGTATAATTTAAGGACTACACCAATATTGAAAGTACGGACTTTAACCTTTTTACTATGTTGTTTGGTGATATGACCCTTATATTGGTGATTATGTTGTAGAGTGAAGAGATGGTATTCATCAAGAAGATCAAGAGCATGAAGGTGAGATTCATGTAATTCCTCATAAAATATGATACTGTGAAGAGATATACGTAAGGAGGTAAGCTTAACTTTTAATGGTAGGATATACTTAGAATCGTAGACTAGCAAGAATGATGTTGCCCTAGTGGCAGTGTATATGCTAATGCGATAGGCCAAAAGTATGGGATATAAATAAAGATGATAATCTGTGCAAGTTTCATGGATTGTATTTTGGATATTTTTATTAAGAATTTTATTAGTGGCATAATCTTGGCCATTGCATTATGGATGATAGGATGTTGAAAATTTGTGGGATATTTTAAATTTAGCACATAAATATTTCACATCCTTATTTTTAAAATTACCACCATTATTATAAATGAAAGTATGTGGAACCCAAAAATAATAAAGGATTTTATTGAGGATGAAATTTGGAATAGTGGCTTTTATGACATTGATGAGAGGCATGGATTTTATCAATTTGATAAAATATTCAGTAGTCATGATGATAAAAATACACCCATCCTGTGATCTAGGTAGTTTTCCTATGAGATCTAATCCCCACATGGAGAATGGCCAATGAGATTCCAAAATTTCAAGATTGATTGGTGGTGAATATATTATATCATCATGAAGTTGGAAATGACTACACTTTTTAGTAAACTTGATAGCATCCTTTTCAAGAGTAGGCCAAAAGTATCCCATACATAAGTATTTGCATGTTGTAGCATGTTTGCTAAATGACCACTATAAATGCCCCCATGTATTTAATCAAGGAGAGGATGAACCTTTTATTTCATTACAAAATGGATGATGTTACCTTTAACATTTTGATAATAAAGGGTGTTATATCAAAAGACATATTTGAAAGCTTGTTTGTAAATTTGAGTCTTTTTGAAAGAATCTGTATTTGAAGGATACATTTGATTCTCAAGGAATTGGATAATGTCCTTGTACCATGGGCTCTATCGAATGGTGATAACCTAAATATGAAAAATAATTTAATCTTGTGGTTGGATGGAATATGATAACTTTATTATTTAAATAACAAAGGTAGAATTAATGAGAACTTGATGTAGATGAAATAAAAATGCTGAAAAAGTAAGTGAATCAATGATAGAGTTTTTATCTCTAGGGATGGGATCAATGCTAAAATAAATGAATTATTTGGAAAGGTTAGTGGATATTTGATTATAATAAATATTATTTTCACTTTTACATTGATAATCACCATTAAACTATTGATAGATGAGTTGGGAGTTACCTAAAACATGCAGATATGTAATATCTAAGTCAAATGTCACTCTCATGCCTAAGATCAATGCTTCATATTACACCATGTTATTAGTGACATCAAAGGCAAGTAAAAATGATAAAGGAATAATTTTACCATGAAGAATAACGAGTATACAACCTACCTCAGCTCCTTGGAGACATTTGGTTCCATCAAAATGAAGGGCCCAAGTGTCTTCATGCAAATCAATGTTGACTTCAAGAAGTTTTTCGATGACTACTTTAGATTTAGTAGTATCATGAATGATAAAGTAATATTCTTGATTACTTGATTCTTAATCAGTAGTGAAGTTATGGAAGATGATAGCAAGATGAAAAAGATGATTTTTACAGCTTTTATATTTGGTGATGAGATAATCCACATAGGTTTCCATAATATTATGGATAAGATCATTAAAAATGTGGGTCATAGCCATTGATAGGTATCTCTAACATTTTTAAGGATGAATGGAATTTTAACGTAGCAATAGGTACCCCATTCTGTGGTTAAAGTTGTCATGTGTTTGTATTCAGGGGTGATATGAATTTGATTTTAACCTAAAAACCATCTAAAAGAGATAAAATTTCATATCCAATAGTGGAATTGACTATGACATCTATTGAAGTTAATGGGAAGTTATCCTTGGGATAAGTGAGATTGAGATTACAAAAATTGATGCAAATGCGAATGACCATGGTGATTTTTTGTGAACTAGGATAATGTTGGAGACCCATTTAGAATAGTCCATGAATTTGATAAATTTGGCATCTAAAAGTTTAATAATTTATTTATGGCATAAGTTGAAAACTTCAAGGGGAACTTTTTTCTATTTTTGCTAAGCAAGTTTAGCACAAGATATGTGATGATGTTGTGCACCATGATACTATGATAAATTCAAGGCATATCCTCATATGACCAAGTGAAATTCTCATAATATTTATCTAATAAAAAAATAAAGTTATCATGTTTAGTTGGTGTGAGTTCTTTAGAGACTATTATAGGTCGAGGGCATGAGGGGGTGCCATATTCAATTCTTATAGTTTCCTCAATAAGCATTGCATTTTTATCTTGAAAATGATATGGAAAATTAGGAAGAGAGGAAATGGGATTGGTTTTAGGATCAATGCTAGCAATTAAGTTGTTAAAATGAGGGGTGTTTTTCTTGAAATTCTCAAGTTTGTGATGCTACCGAGGAAGTTGAGGTTCTTATGCATGGAACAATTCAAGGATTGCTTCATCACTAGGTAATATAGGTAGAGGTCAATAATATTCCACATAGTCTTTAAGATCAATACTTTTTTTACCATGGATATCATATTCAGAATGTATTTGATGTACATCTATGGCTTTGGCATCAAGGGTGATCTCAAGAGTAGGTAGAACTGTAGAGGAAGGATAAATGGATTCAATTCGTGTATCTTTAGTATTATTGATGGGAAGAGGATTGGGTAGAATAACTAGTGTGATATGAGGTATAAAAGGTTTATAAATTTACAAATATGAGAGGGGTAAGATTTGTTCAACTACTCAAGGAGTATAAAAAAGTGGAGAATTAACTAGAGGTACGTGATGTTTAGGTTCTAACTCAAAATCAGTGGAAATGGTATGAGCATCATGGTAAAAGCATGTGTTTGGACTAAAGTATTCTGATAATTTGAAACATCCAAGTCTCGTGATTAGGCTTGGGTCATGATGTAGTTATAATCATAAGTTGGAGAAATGGTACTTACTTGTGACTTGAAGGGAACTTTAGAAGGTGAGATGCCTAAATCACTAAATTTATGTGATGAAATAATTAAAGGATCATGAAATAATTTAGCCACTCTATAATCATTACACATGAAATCATCTTCAATATAAGATGATTCATGGGCATTACATGGAGGAGGGAAATTGGTGATCTCATCGATAAGAGGGATAGTATGATCATGAGGTAATAAAGAGGGAGGTAGCCACTTTGATATGTAAGGAGGTATCTTGGTAGTATTTCATGTATTTTTCAAGTAATTGGGCTCATCATCATTAGAATCAACAACAATGACATGTAAATCAGGATTCATGTTGATAAATTTGGGTAAAGGGGCATTATTAATCTTCAAAATAGTGGGATTCCAATATTGAGATTTAGGATTAGGAAGTTGAATACTCCATGGGTTTGATCAGCCTCATGTTTATACCATTTTCCATTATGAAGGAAATTGATACATTGGCTTCTAAAAGAGGCAATAACCCTCATGTGATGAGTCCATGGTCAAATTAGGAGTATATTATAAGATAATGGTAAATCGAGGACCATAAATTTATACCTATAGTTTTGGGTGCAATAGTAAAAGGGAGCCAAATACAACCATGTGGATTTTTATTGGTATCATCAAATCCATGACATGTTAAAAAAGTTTATTTGAGATGATCTTTACTATATCCAAGTTGTTGAATGAGCCAAAGAGATGTCACATTAGTGCCTAACCCCTCATATACTAATACTTTGCAAATGAGGGTGGTATTAATAGATATTTTAATAAAGAGGAGTGGATCACCGACTAAAAAGAGGATTTCATCATTGATCATGTCTTCTTTGAGGAGCTCTATGAAAGGTTTCAAAGAAAGACAAATGGATTTAATGGTATGAACTTCTATTTGTTGAGGCTCATGAGAAGATGGTTCCTCATATAAGGGAGATGGTTCTTCTATTTTTTAGAGTTGTTGCATTATAAACTTATGATGATAAGGGGATGCACAAACTAAATATATGAGAGGAATTTTATAAGGCATATATTTATGTTATTTAAGAAATTCTAATGAATTTTGGAAGAGGAGGACCTAACATGAGGCTTAGAAGGTAAAATAGGTTTAGAAAGAAGAGAAGTGGTTAGAAGCTTTGAGGGAGGAGGTGGTTCCTCATTAGTTTCTAAATATAAGTGAGTAGTAGTATTATATTTGAGAATTTTCTCTTCTAAATATGATTTCTTTGGTTTGGTGATGAGAACTTTATGGTCTGGTTTGTATTAATAATTGACCTTAGCCATGTTTACATATTAGTAATTGGTGTAGTATTGATCATAATCAACATCAATCACAAAAATATCCTTATTTCTTATTGAGGGTTAGATGGAGAGAAGGATTTTGGGTTGTTAGAAGAAGGAGATTTGGAAGTTTTTTTCTTTTGACAAGAGTTAATGTAATCTTGATGATAGATTTTGATCATGGCATCATGATTGAATGAATCTCCAAGCATAAAAGAAACAATTTTGTTTGTAATCCCTTGACATGTTGTATGGGAATGACCTCCATCGGCATGAAACCAAAAAAAATGATCAGGATTATACCATTTAGTGGGGTTTTTAGGGTAAGAAAATGGTTTATAGGGCACTAAAAATTGTTTTATTTGTTGCATGATTAATGGCATATGAAAGGTTAAATTTTTTCTATTTTGGCTACCTCTGGTTTAGGTTGATGAGGATTGTTATTTATTGCATTGGTTTAATGTTGAAAAGATGCCTTAATGATTTTAGTATTAGGTTCAAACTATTTCATTAATAATTCTTGGTGCTTGGCTTGGTTAAGAACCTCATTCAACACTTAGGGAGTGAAAGTTTAAACCTTGTATTATAGTAAAGGTATTAATTCTATGTTAAAGAATTTAAACAAGTTGTCATTGTTCATGTTGTGATCATCCTTGTGAGCCAAATATTTTCATTATTTGATAAAATCATGAGCTGATTCGGTAAGGGATTGCTTAGCATTGATGAAATGACAAAGGTAATTTTAAGAATATCATTATGTTGGAATTTTTTAACTAGAGGATTGGCTAAATCCTCTAATTTCCATATAATTTTTTTGGGAAGTTAGTTATACCATTATAATACATCACCGGTGAAGGTTTTAGCTAAAAATTTGGTTGTGGTAAAAGCATTAGTTTGGATCCACTCTTTGTAAATATTTCCAAATGACTTAAGAAAATATGCAGGGTCTTTAGTCCCATCATATTTAATAGTTGGAGATATATTACCAATATTAATATAAATAATGAAATGGGATAAAGGCTCATTTTGGATGTGTTGAAGCATCTTTTTATTCATGATAGGTTGGGGGATGACATTACGCATGACATATCTAAGAGGTGGATGAATAAAGTCTTTATTATTTTGAGAGAGAAGAAAAGGAGGTTGATTATCCATGTTGATCAAATGATGTCATAGTTGCATCATTTGGGAGTTGTTAGATGCTTGAATTATGTTCATTTGTTGAAATATTTGTGTAAGAATTGGAGTTGTATCAATTAGTGGGTTAATGTTTATAGGAGGTTTCCTCAAATTCATATTAAGGGGAGGGTTTCTGGGTGGGATATTCCTTACGGGGTTATTAGATAGGCTTGTATCAATCGCCCCCACATTATGGTGAGATGTTTGAAGATGGGAATTGCTTTGATAAGTATGAGAAAGATTTTTTCCATTAATTTTATTAGTTTGAGTGATTTGAACCATGCTACAATATAAATATGAGGGAGGAGAAGAGGTGCCCCAATATTGAGATCCTCTTGGGAAGTAAAGGTAGGAAAATAATAACATCCCATATAGCATTTAAATAGATTTAGGTTGTCCAAAAATATTATAATAGGGGATTTCATGATGTTAGAATAAAGAATCTGAGATCATAAAAAAAGAACAATAAATATATACAAATTTGGCCAAACAAAGAATAATGTCAGTGAATAAGTACACAGTTGACTGGGTTAACAGAGTATGTGAAGAAAATTCATAGATAAGGAAGATAAAAGGACATAGTTGAGCTTATCAACTATGTGTTGTAAGAGATAAAATTAAAATAGGTTAAAGGAATACATATTCATATGGGTTGATAATGTACTACAAATGAGAAAATCAAATAGATGGGAAAGATACATAGTCAGATAGGTCGATTATGTACTTGCAAAATGGGAACTGGTCAGGCTGATTAAAAAAATACATAGTCATTAGGAGTGACTGTGTATTGAAGTTAAATAAGATTGATAGTCTAGAAGAAACTATATCAATAGGGATGACAGTGTTTTAAAAATAGAGAAAGGTTTTGCAAGATAATATTTAAGCAAATTAAGCACACTAATAATTGGATTAATGTGATTGATCTAATTGGAACACATAACACAAAACTTGCACCAATGATAGCTAATGATAGTTTTGTAATACAAAATACAATGATTAAAGAGTAAGTAATAAATTTAAAGTAAATTCTAACTAAATGGTCATTCCTAAGTGTTATTAAGTTATAATTAAGTTTAAATTTAAAGTGATGGAAAATTAGATGTAATGAGGAACTAGAAAGAAATCTAATTATAGTTTCAAAAAGTTTAGACTAAAAAGGATCTATATTAGTGATGGTACCAGCTTGGTATTAGGGCCTAACCTCTTACTCCACAATCTTGTATCAATAAGGGTGTAGGGTTAGTTTCCAATAGATATGATCAACCATGTGTTTATACTTGGCCAAAAAACTAAGTTAGCTTTCCCCTTGGTGATAAAATCCAATAAGGTAGGCCTTCAAAAGACAAATGTTTAATGATTTTTGTGTGTAAAGTGGTTTGTAAGTGTGTAAAAAAGAGAAAAATAGTGTGATTAAATTGGTAATTTTAAAAACCACATAATTAATGTATGTTTGTTACTCAAAGCATGTAAGCAACTAAAAGGAAAGGTGAATTAATTACTAGAAAAAATAGGTTAATTTTCTTGATTGTGAAGAATACATAGTCGATTCAAGTGACACTATATGCAAATAATGCATAACAAAGTCAACTGGGTCACCACTATTCTATAACATCAAGATATGGAAGAACATAGTTGAACAGGTTGACTATGTCTTATGGATAGAAAATACACTACAAAATAGTGTCAAACTAGTTGACCCAATTGGTTATAGGGATGCAGTTTTACATACTATAAACTTATGAAAAATAATAATAATAATAATAAAATATATATAGAGAAGGTAATAATGAACCTTGGTGGGTTTGAAGATGTTTAGATTGAAAATTTTTATGTTATGATGCTCAAATGCCAATTTAAAATTTTTGCTAAGAGAGTCAACTGGCTCGACAAGGTTTTTAAAACCTATGTACTGAAAAATAAGTTGTAAATAGAGTCCACTGGCTCAATTATGTTTTCAAACCTATATTCTAAAAGATGAGAATTATGAATAGATTCAATTGGTTTGACTATGTATGCAAATATGGAAATGAATAAGAAGATGGTGTCAAACTAATCAATCTAATCACCTGTATTTGGACAATTTATACAGACAAAACATAGTCATTTTGGATCAACCATGTGTTAAAATTGCACACAAACTATACCAACATGTTTGATATAATACTATAAAAATATAAATATATAACTTAATGATAAAATGAAAGCATGAAATAAAACCTATAAGGGTTTGATTCACATCAGGTTCATTGAAATATATACAAAGGGAAATGCAACTAATCTATTAATCAATCCTCATTCGGAGAAGATAAATTACTACTTACACTTTTGATTGTTGATACATTAGATATTTAGGGTTATGACCAAGATGGATCCACTAGAACTAACTAAGGGATATATTACCACAATAACATCACTAGAGAGGGTTCTAAAGCCTATAATTAATAAACACTATGCAATAACCCTAGCTAGGTCCTATGTTTTCATATTTAATAAGTATGTGTAAATCAAAGTAAAATCTAATCTAGTGCTCACCAAAGCTTGTGGGACAAAGTGGGGGTAATAAATATAAAAATTAAACATGCATAGGAGAATCCTAATTTAGTTATGTATAGGTAAAACCCTAATGCAAGGAGAGAAAAATATATTTAAAAGCCATTACTTATGCTACTTTTATCTACTAAAATAAAGGAGTAAAATTAGAGATACTTACCTTGAAGATGAATCTGTCAAAACTCAATCTCTCCCTTAGAAAAAGGTGATTTTAAAGAGGTTTTAGTTTGTAATGATAACCAAGAAAATCCAAAGCATCCAAGACTTTTCTATAAGACAATATTCTTATCCAAGTATAAACCCTAAGCAATAACTCCTCAAGTAGAATGGTGGAAGAGAAAATTATATAGAAGTGCAAATGAATAATTAAATCTTTGTCTCTATGAGAAATGAAAAAATCAATGTGTAAAGATAGTTTAATTTAACCCTAAACCTTTTAGAGAGTTTAGATGATAGGGTTATCCTAATCAAATCTATATCATTAATTGATGAAAACAAGTTAGTTCTCAGTCTAGGTTGGCCAAAACCAACCTAAAATCCATGACGTGCTATTAATAATTTGAATACAGGGTTGACCCAGGCCAATAGTGTAATGTAAACTATCAAAAAGGGTTTTAAGCTTAGGAAGGTGCTAAGGAATGTGATGAAATGCTTGGAGGAGGGTGAAAGAGAGGAAGCAAAGCTTAGGAAAGTATATAAGAGAGGGTTAGATTGATAACACATGTGGGTATAGGGGACAAAAAACTTGTGAAGCACCAACGGTCTACCTACCCCTTTCTTGATTCACCCTTTAAGGCATGCATTCAGAGATATTGAGACTCGATAAGTTCTTGTAAGAGAGAAAGCATCAATAATTGATAAATTTTCAAAATATTATGTGTATATAGTGAGTGTTTGTATATAGTCCCGTACTTGGTTTTTTTGTTTTATATTTACACTTAGGATTTGACTGTTCATATCTTATTCCTAGGTTGTTTATATTTGCATCTAAACTAAGTTTTCCATTCTTAGGATATATGTTGTTATTATGGTTGTTCATAACTATGATGCATAATGTCACAAGCTATAACAAAAATTAAGCCAATAGATAACTATCGATCAATGCAGTGGGTATTACTTCTCTAAGATCACCAAACTAGTAGAATCCCAACATAGCCTAAAAATAATGAAACATATCAACATGATTTATAATGTGATCATACAAATGTGCATCTATTAATAAACATACATATAAGTCATACAACATAAGCATATAAAAATAGAGTAGCATCTTATATACATGGAAAGGTAGTAAATGAACAAAGCATGTACATTTACAATAAAAATAAGCATTCATAATGCTACAGCATGAGCTAAGCATGAGATCAACATGAACATATCCATTACATATATCAAAAGAATAACCAAACTATCTTATTTGGCCTCTTTCAAAACCCGTTTAACATGCTATTTTTACCTATACCATTTGTTATTTTGAATGTGCATCTTTGTACTCACACTTAGGCTATAATCATGTTGTTCTTCTTTTCCAACTCATCATAGGTCTATTTTATGCATTTATAGCATAATCTCCCTTTTACCAATTTTCTTAAGTGCAATAAATTCGTTTCTAACTGATCAATGAAATATTTTGCCTTCTTGGGGAAAACTAGCTTTCAATCACATGATTAAACATGCAAATGAATATAATCACCTTTGAGAAAATCCTTATTTTTCAACCTACCTAGTAATTATAACCATCTTTAGGCAAATCATTATTTTTGACCCATCTACATTACTGGGGCACAAACTAGTGCCACTAATTATAAATACCTTTGGGCAAATTAATAGCTCCATTTCTACCACTGATTATAACCACCTTTGGATAAATTAGTAGCTTCACTTCTATTACTAATTATAACTACCTTTGGGTAAATCAATGTCTCATCCTTTGTTATTGATTATAAATGCCTTTGGGAAAATCAGTATTTCCAGCCCCATTACCATTAGATTATCATTTTCTTCATTTTGAGGGAACATTCAATAATTTTATTTAGCTACCCATTCCCTCAAGGGGGATTCTAGGGCTAATCAACTACCCTTTGGGGCATGAACCTTTGGGCTTAACAACTTCTGCATTATTTGAAAAAATATCACTATGGATGTGGCTTGCAATGCCTTCTTTAATAGGGGAAAATTATATACTCTCATTTTTGTCCATTTTCATATCTAAACTAGGATTCAAATCAATTTCTAATAAACAACATAATTTAATCCTATAAATCACTTGAATTACCTAAATTCAAGCACATAATGGTTTTAATTACCCAAAAATGTGTCAAAGCTTGCTTATTTAGGATATTACCATGTATGCACTAATAACCTAGCTTAGATTCAACCCTAGTCAAATTATGACCTATCCAAGCCTAGAAATCACCTGAATTACCCAAATTCATTAGCATAATGGATTTAATTACCCAAAAACATGTCAAGGCTTGTTTATTTAGGGTATTCCCTATATGCATTGATAACCTAGCTTGGATTTAATGCTATTCAAATTGTGACATAACAAATTGACATTCTTGGTCTGTTGATCTATTAATACAAAAAAATTAAAAACAATTCTTAAAAACCAAAAATCCTAAGAAAGATTAATTAAAAAACAAATCTCAATTAGCTTGCTTAATTAAAAATTCCAAGTAGAATTAGTGAATCACACTTATCTAAAAAGGGAATTTTTCAATAAACATGAGGTCAAAGTCAATGGAGCGAATAATATGTTTTAATATTTCCTAAAATTCAAGAAAAGGTTATTCACAACCTCATAAATATCTTCTATGAGTTGTCATGGATCATAAATATCTAAAATGAGTTGGAAATCCTTCATAATTAATTTGACCCAACTTAGGGTTAACCTAAACTCAACTTAGGTTATTTTAGACTTAACCAAAGTTAGAACTAAACCTAACCTCCCTAGAGTTAGAGTGAATTTTGAGACCTATAAATACAAGTGCCCTCACTCTACCCAAAAAATATTTTGTAAGTTTATTCTATAGCAATGACTTTAAGAAGCCATTAATGTAATTTTATAATGCCAAATTAATATCAAGAAGCTTCACACCCATCCAAGTCAAGCCAACCCAAGCCAAGCCACATGTGACCTTAGAGAAATGTTGCCAAGATGGAGAATGCATTGATCAAAGACTCTAATGTTGTAAGCCAAGAAATAACATCTTCTATGCTAATGAGTGAACATTAATTTTGATAATGGAGGTAATATTGAGGTATGTTTTTATCTCTTATTTGTAGTTTTGTTCATTTTATTATGCTCAACTAAGTACTTAGACAAGAGTGGTTTAGTTTCATTGCATTGTTATACTTGAATTTTCTTGAGATTCACTAACAAAGAACTAATGACATTTATGTGCTCTTTGGATTCCTAATGTTATAGATATGATTTTATATCTTTCCCTCACCTCAAAGGTGGGGCATATTAGTGGGGGCATGTCATAGAGACATGTTTTCCACACTTGGCATAATTTCTAGATTCAGTGGGGGTATGCTTTGGAAGCATGTTATCCATACTAATTTAATACATGGTATTTATATCAGTTTTTAGATTCAGTAGGGGCATACTTTGTAAGCATGTTATCCACACTCATTTAGTACATGGTGTATACACATAATATTTTTAAACTTTATTAATTACTAATACTTTCTCTCTTACAATAATCTATTAAGTCTCAATCTTTCTAAGTGCATACCTTAAAGGGTACATTGGGAAAGGGGTGGGTAGACCATTGGTCCTCAAAAGATTATTGTTCCTATACCACCACTTGAAACTAACACAAACCTCTTTTATACATGTACCTAAACATTGAAACCTCCATTACACACTCTTTCAAGAATTTCACTACCTCAAACAACCCCTACCTAAGCTAAAACCTCTTTTGATTATGTCAGACTCAATCGACCCAGTCTACGACCTAACTAATTTAATGATTAAAGATACATGGTCGATTAGGCCAACTATGTTAGCTAAAAATTTGAAAGAGTTTAGGGTTAGATCTAACTATATAAACACATCATTTTCATAATTTT
This sequence comes from Torreya grandis, assembly GCA_037957365.1. Taxonomy (NCBI): domain Eukaryota; kingdom Viridiplantae; phylum Streptophyta; class Pinopsida; order Cupressales; family Taxaceae; genus Torreya; species Torreya grandis. The sequence goes on from JARHVA010000791.1 coordinate 162,734, forward strand.
AGAGAGAGATGAGATTTAATCATTATTTACGCATCTGCTTATCCACCATTCTATCGAGGATCCACTGCTTAGGGTTTCAATACTAAATTTGGAGATACGAATCTTGTCGTATGGGAGAAGTATTTTGGATGCATAGGAAAAGCCATGTAGCCTATAGATGACGTATCTTTGTTACCTTTAAAAACCACAATAACCTCTTGTGAAGCAACTTGGCTAAGGGAGAGATTTAGGCTCAATAGATTCATCTTTAAAGGCAAGTATTCTTAACTCTTGTTCCTCTTTATTAAAGAAGATAGATTTGCATTTTTTATTTTAAATGTTTCTGTCTCTATTCATTAAGATTACCTATATATTTACTTGAGTATATTTCTTATATACATGTTTAATTTTATGTTTATTACCCCCATTTTGTGCCACTTTCTTTGGTGAGCACTAGGTTAGATTTTGGTTTACTTTGTCATTTACTTGTGATAAAAAAACATAGGACCTAACTAGGGTCATCACATGGTATTACTTGAATAGAGGATTTGAAACCCTCTTTAGTGATATTATTATGGTAAGGGACCCTTGATTAGGTCTAGAAGATCCATATTGGTCATGACCCTGATTGTTTAAATATACTAATAAGTAGAAGGGCTAGTGTGATTTATCTTTTCCAAGATAAGATTAGTTTATAGATTAGATTCACTTTCCCTTGTATACATTTTGGTAAAATTGATGTGAAAATAACCCTTGTAAGGTTTTATTCACACCTTAATTTATTATCATATATCATGTATCATGTATCATCTATTTTTATTTTTACAATATTGAATTAAATTTATCTATATAGTCTAACATTTTGTGTGCATGTTTAACACACAATCACAATGATTGATCTGTATTTATCTATGCAAGTCATCTTCAACAATAAGTAACTAGATCAATCAAATTGACTCAGTTTGATTCTTTACATACATGTCGTTAGACTCAATAGGCCTCATTGAATCTATTAGTAAGATAAAATTCATCATCTGAACAACACAATCTAAAAACATTAACTTCAGCATCTTTAAAAAAAATTATTAGGTTCATTTTTACCTTTTAAATAATTTCCATTCTTCATTTATAGTCTTATTTTTCATAATTTTTATATAAAATTATAACCGTATAGTGAACTAGGTTAAATAGAATGATATAGATATATAGCTTGATTTCCTATCGATTAGACTTAGTCAACCTATTTGATTGTGTTCTTCTAACTATTTATTCAATAGACAACATTGACCCTGTTGATTATTTTCTATACTATTTATATACATGGTCATTATATGTAATGGGAAATATAATAGATCTATAAATCAATCTTAGCTCAGAGAACATAAATCCTACTTACACTTCCAATCATGGATACATTAGATATTTAGGGTCATGACCAAGATGGATCTATTAAACCTAGACAAGGGATCTCTTACTATAATAATATCACTAGGGAGGGTTCCAAAGCCTCCAATCAAGCAAAACTATGAAATAACCCTAGCTAAGTCCTATGTTTTCATATTCACTAAACTAATAACAAGTAAAGTAAATTCTAATCTAGTACTCAATAAATCTTGTGGTACAATGTGGTGGGTTAGTAAACATAAAAGTAAATATGCATAGGAGAATCCTAATTAAGTTATGTATAGGTAAAACCTTAATGCATGAAGAGAGAAATATATTCAAAAGCCATTACTTATGCTACTTCTATCCACTAAAGAGAGGAGCAAAGTTATATATACTTACCTTGAAAATGAACCCGTCGAGACTCAATCTCTCCCTTGGCCAAAGGTGTTTCACATGCGGCTATTTTGGTTTGTAAGGATCACTAAAAAAGGCCAAAACATCTAATTATTCTTCACAAGATAAGATTATCTTCCAAGTATAAACCCTAAACTAAGACTCCTTGATTATAATGGTAGAATAATAGATTGTAAAAAAGTACAAATGAATAATTAACTCTTGTTGTCTCTCAAAGAATGGAAAAATGGATATGATTATATAGGCATATCTAACCTTAATCCTTTCCAAAAATTTAGGCTAAAAAGGTCAATCCAATCAACCTAGTATCATTATTGACAAAAATAAATTAGGTCATGGTCTAAGTGGACTAGGGGCTGACCTAGACCCTAATAAGTTTTATCAATTAGAGTACAAGGTTGATGGGGTCGATAGTGTAACATAAACCATCAAAAAGGGTTTTAGATTAGGGAAGGGCTAATAAAGGTGGTAAATGACTAGAGGAGGTGAAAAATATGATTCAAATCTTAAGGTAATGTTTTTAGGAGATGGTTGGATCGATAACAAGGGGTAATAATGGATAAAAATCCTATGAAGCATTAATGGTATGCCGACCCCTTTAATGGGATACCCTTTAAGGCATGCACTCAAAGAAATTGAGACTAGATGGGTTCTTGTAAGATAAAAAAAAATAATAATTGATAAAATTTGAAAATATTATGTGTATACATATGACCCACTTGAAGCTCATCATGTATCACTTAGGTGTAATGGGAATGGTGATTTAAGAAAAGAACATAACAACACATAATATTGAGGCTAAAAAAGTTGTAGTATTTTAAATCATAAAATAATTGAAATTAAATAAGTGAAAAGGAAATAATTTAAAATTAAATGTATGCATACCTTGAATTAATTTTATCACTAGATGGTTTTCTGTTATGTTTGTAGTTTTGATCATGGGCAGTACAGAGACTACTTTTGACAAACCCAAGGATACAAAACTAAAGAGTAAAAATAGACAAACATAGGAAAGCCAAGATAATTGATGCTATGTGGATGAGACATACTTAGAAATTTGGCAAGCTGAGGTGATAAGTGATATGTTAGACCAAATGACCAAGTCAAAATTTATCATAGATAGGGTAACTAATAATCCAAGGTTACTAAAGATGAAAAACTCAAATAAGTAAACCTTAAGTAATAAAGGCAAACTAACCAAGTCAAACCAAGGATACATGTAAAAAAGGATGGTAATAAAACATCAATGCATAATCATCAATAATCCTTAAATAAATATGGGCAAGAAAAATGGTAAAACAACATTAATGGGTGAGCAATAACAATCCTTAATCATCAATGAAAAAAGTGCATAAAAGGGAAAATAAAATTGGTAAGTGAGAAGTAAAAATCCAACCTCAATCAATAATGGAAAAATTAAATGAAATTAGAAACAAGCTCATGTGTCCACAAAAAGGGTATTACAATAATAACAATTGATAAAATAAAGCAAAGTGATGATGGGATGTAGAATCATGGAGTAAGGAAAGTAATCCATAGTTGCTCAAACATATTGTTTTATTATAAAGATTGATAAAAATGAAACAAAGAGGTGCTAGCATGGTTTTAAGATGTGAAGAAGAGGGAAGTAGAGAAAAAGGTTAAATAGATTTAGAATCACACTTTTCCTATCAAGAGGGAAATGAAATTGGTGGAAGGGAGAATGAAGGAAAAACTAAGGTATAGGAAATATTTATCAAATTCAAGACACTTCAAATTAGGTTTGTCAAAATAAGATGACTTTCAACCTTAAGGACTCTGAAGAACTTATCTTAGCCACACAAGTCTTAGGTCAATAAATGTAGAAGGTAGATCATCCTATGAAGGCTATATGTATGAAAATTAAAATAGTCCTACCTTCTCGCAATGTGTTCCCTATTCCTTAGGACCCCTTATAGAGCCATCGATCTACTGTGAAGATTGGGTACTTGTGTAAGAAATTAGGTATCACCATAGAGTTTATTGAATTCTCCTATTCTAATCTACTAGTCTACCATACCCCAATTGGCCTCAGCTCTATCATGAGGCCAATTATGGAATTTGAGATTCAATTATAGATAGGAGATGTGATTTTAGTCACATTTTTTGGTGTGATTTTGAATTTTGAAATTTGGATGTTTCCTTTTGTTTCAAATGTTTTAAATTTTAATTTTCTTGATGGCTTTTTCTAATCCTTCTCTATACATATTTGGAAAACCAAACATGGGTGTTAAACATGTAGTTCATTTGAATACTTGACTTAGTTGTTAAGAGAGAGAACCCAAAGAGCATGGTGTAAAAAATTCTTACTAATGCAGGAAAAATAAAAGTGCTATCTTGACTTTGACCTTGTTTTATCCAATGTGGAGTGAAAGGAAAGGAAATCATGAGGAATGAAATATGAAAAAATTTGAATTAATTCAAATAAAAAAAATATGACAAAGGGGAAAAAAGGGATAAAATGATATTGAAGTGTGATTCTTTATCATAATAATGAGGGAAATGGAGGAAAATGTGCTAACACAGTTTGTGCAAATTGTATCTACAAAAGAAGAAAAAGCCAAAGTTAAGAATAAAGGATTAAAAACTTATAACTATTATAAAACACATTAAAGACAAGGAATATTGAAATAAATATGGTGATTTATGAGGAAGGCCAGGTCCTATCCATGGTCTTATACTACAACTCATAAAAGAGAAACCCATGAGGGTGCATAAAGCATGTAGCAAGTAAATGGGATAAAGATGGTATTTGTGAAGAAGGCCAAGTCATATCCATGGTATTACACTACAAATCACAAAAGAGAAACCTATGAGGGTGCCAAAAAGTATGGGAAAGTAAGAAAACAAAGAGTAAAAAAGTAGAAATCATGAGGAAAAGCAGGTCCTATCCATGGTGTTATAATACAAATCATGAGAAAGGGGAAACCAAAGGACCAAAAGGAAGGACTAAAGTTTGTGATAAGAGATAAATACTACAGAGGGTGAGACCCATGTAAGTATCCTACAAATAGTGTTAGAAACATAACTTACATGAAAAAATGGGGGAGATTTAGGCAAAGTAATTTTTTAGGAATTGCTCATTGGTGAACTCTTTGAAAATATGGCATTCATTAATTTGAAGGTGATACATGCTAGGACCAAGAATGTATTTGACTAAATAAGGGCCCCACCATTTTTGAGTATATTTACCTTATTTGTCATGAGTGTAATCTAATTTAAGGATAAGATCATCAATACTAAAATTATAAACTTTAACTCATTTGTTATGTTGTTTGGTGATATGGTCCTTGTATTGGTGATTATGTTGCAAAGTAGAAAAATGGTGCTCATCAAGGAGATAAAAATATGAAGATAAGATTCACATAATTATTCATTGGGTATGATATGTTCGAACACAACTTTCTATTGAGAGGGGGAGGGGTGAATCAATAGATCAACTAAAACTAGTCCTTTAATCCTTTTAAAGCAAATTCAAAAGCATATATAAATTAAAAGATAAATACAAAGATATTATACACACAAATACACATGACACCAAATTTATATGTGGACAACCCAAAGGGAAAAACCATAATGAGAATAACTACTAGAATCTACTATTCTAATCCAACCTCATAGTTCAAATCCTCACTAACAAACCTCAGTGGTTATAATGTTTAAGGACACCAATCCTAAGGAGACACTAATCCCTTAATTTAAGATCACCAACTCTAAATAAGCACCCACTCCCTAATCTAAGCACTTACTCAACTTATCTGATGGCACCAACCTATTAGACTCTTTTATGGAGCTACAAATCCAATTTACAAATTAGATTCATACATGAATCCAAATCTCTATTATTTATTATAGGTCTAATTTGCAACTAATCATACTCTACACATTCTCTTTTTGCCTTTCTTCCTCTCTGATCCTTTCTATTCCTCTAGTCCTATGTATGTATCTATTTAAAACTTTTCATCTCTCCCTCTATAGCCTCTGGTTCTGTGTCTATATATTTTCTATTTGACATAATTTTAATAGCTCCAATAAATTTTCCTTTGTCCTAGATATCATATATATAAATAAATAATCTAAGGCTTACTTCTTCTATGTGTTCGCACTTAGACTGTAACACATCATGCCAATTCTACACTTTAGTTCATTATGACTTGGACTATAAGTTTCTTGTATCTCAATTCCATGCATCATGTCATAATTTTATGTCTCTTTACTATCTATAACATCTGTTAGACTCAAGTTTTGATGCACATGATCTTTAATGTAGATTTTATTGTTTGGATTGATCAATCTCATTATTTGTGTTGAGATATAGAGCTTATATATAAGTTAATACAACTAACCATTTATTTGGACATGACTTTAAATGTTAGTCATTGATCTTGTCTTTGGCACCATGATTTAATGGTCAAATATCAAATGACTCAACTTTAAAATATGTCCATTCGATCACCTTCTAATAGGCTCATGCTATCCATTTGATCTTTATACACTTCTAAACTTTAGCTTTGTTATCTTTAAAATGTGTCTGTCAATCTTCCTAATCCAAGTTTCTAACTAGCATTGGATATATAAATATGCAGGTTCTTTATCTCTATCATGATGTTAAACATTGAGATTTTTATCCCATCTCAATGTTTCCTATATCTTTGGATCTCTTTCACTCCGTCAATATTCTCAAACCTACTCGGTCTTTAACTCACCACTATATCGATAACATTGATCATTTTGATCCATCTGAGTCCACTCACTCTATTAGATCTCCTTTATATGATAACTCACATGTCATTATATCTTTGAAATCATATGAAATTTACCTTTCCTTAATCATTAAACTTTGACACTTTGACCTCATCTCACTACTTCATGCATCTTTGGATCACTTTTACTCCATCGATATTCTCATACTTGCTTGGTATTTAACTTACCACTATGTCAATAAACCTTGAGCACATTATTGAATTTGAGTCCATTTACTCCATTAGATATCCTTTACATGATCACCCATGTACCATCATATCTTATAGTAACCTAGATCATTAGGTCTCTATTTGACAAGCTTACAATCATTGGGTCTCTATCTGACAAGCTTTGTGAATGTGACACTTGTCATTTGTGCACTCACTTAGAGATCCTTTTGATAATTTGAATTCATCATGCTCCATTAGATCTCTAATGTCTAATTAAGCATAGGTCATTGATCAAGGTAAGACATATATTAAGTCTTAAACTTAGGAAAATGTAAAGTCATTTGATCATTACTCAAGCTGGTAATTACTAGGTCAAGGGGCTAGTTTCACAATGATGATAAAGGCTTAAGTTATAACTTAAGCTACTAGGTCTATGCTATAGCCAATAATCATAAAAATAAAAAGTGCCTATTGATTCCATGACTTAAACCCTTAGGGATTTATTGAGAAACCCTATCCAATCTGAGAGCAAAGATAATTCAATTATGAGCTCATTCCTTCTCCTTTGAGCCTATAGACTACATATTCAAGATGCTCATTAAAAACCCATAATAGATCTACTATCTATTTCTTTTGAAAATGTCCATAGATGAGCTTTGTAAAATCATGAAAACTTTGCATGACCTTGTGCATATTTTGTCTAAGTATGGAGACCATTTCAATATGCTTGAAAGGCTAACTTTACACTGCATAACTCTTATTGCACTTAGTTGGATGACCTATAAATTAGTGTATATGATCCTATTATATAGGGGATTCCATCCATATATCCAATTACTCCTAAATCTTTCATAGCTGCAAGATATGTCTTCATAAAAATGACTTTGAGCTTTTTCTTATAAACTACAAATTCGACTAAGTGTTGGAAAACACTATCAAAATATCTTAGAGCCCTACTTTGGTCAAGCATATATTTTATCATAATATGTCACATGAGATAAGATATAATGCATATAAACTAGGCACAAAAATGAATAGACCCATGTGATCATTTTATCTTAAAACCTCCATGTGTGCAAATGTTGACCTCATCAATATGCATACTTGTCTTTTCCTGTTTGGACCCAAAATGTCTAGATGATCATTCTAAAGAACCAAATGAATTCCATTCATGCACACAAGCATTCTAATCATCCTTGAACTCTGATAGGATCCTTTACATATCTTCTAAATATCATATATAATTTGAAACATCAATGACATGTTCATAATGTCCCTTTTGACATCAATGACAATCATATTTACAACATGATACCATGAAGAGATATATAGAGAGAATGCATCTCAACTTCTAATGGTAAAACTAATCTAGAACCATAGAATAGAGAAAATGGCATTGCCCCAGTGGTAATGCATATGCTAGTGAAATAGGCCCAAAGAGAAGTATAAAGATGAAAATGCTAATCCATGTGGGTATCATGAATTGTATGTTGGAGAAGTTTATTAATAGTTTTGTTTGTGGCCTTAGCTTGGACATTACATTATGGATGGTGGGGTGTGGAAAATTTGTGATTAATTTTAAATTTAACACATATATTTTTGATGTCTTTATTTTTGAAGTTACCACCATTGTCTAAAATGATAGTATAAGGGACACCAAAGTAGAAAATGATTTTATTGAGGATAGATTTAGAGATGGTGGTACCAGTAACATTAACAAAAGGGCATATCTTCATCCTATTTAGTAAAATATTATGTGGCTATGATTATAAAGACATGCCCATCTTGATATTGAGGTAACTTACCTATGAGATCTAATACCCACATGGAAAATGGCTAGGGAGATTCTAAAATTTCAAGCTCAGATGGAGGTGCATGAATTAGATCATTATGAAGCTAGCAAGGAGTACAATTTTTAGCAAATTCAATGGCATCATTTTTAAGAGTGGGATAAAAGTATCCCATACATAAACATTTGTAGGTTGTAGCATGTCTACTACAATGGATACCACAAATACCCCCATGTGCTTTTTAAAAAAGAGGAGGAACCTATTCTTTCATAACACAATGGAGCAAGGTACCTTCAATATTATGGTAATATAATATGTTATATTGAAATACATATTTAAAGGTTTATTTAAGAATGCAAGTCTTTTCACAAGAGACTGTAATTGGTCAAGGGAATGATGGGGTAACATATTTGATTCGAGTAGTTTATTTGATAAGCATAACATTGCCATCTTAGAAATGATATGGTGTATTAGGTAAAGAGGAAATTGGATTTGCTTTAGGGTCGATGCTAGTGATGAAATTATTGAAACAAGGGTATTTATTTTTGAAATTCTTGATTTTGTGATGTTGTTGAGGGAGTTAAGGTTCTCAAGCATGAATAAATTCAAGCATGGATTCATTACTAGGTAAAGTGGGAAGAGGACCATAATACTCAACACCTACTTCAAGATCAAGAATATGATTACCATGTCGGTCATACTTAGAATTTATTTGATGTATAATAGTGGCCTTGGCATCTAATGTAATATCAAGAGTAGGAGGAGTAGGGGAAGAATATTGATCAGATTTGTTTAGTGTGTCATCAACTTTATTAACAAGGGAAGAATTAGTCAAAGGTATCAAATCTATGGGTGGTATATAAGATGCCATAATTATCAATGGCTCAAAAGGTAGGATTTATTATACCACCCAAGGAGTATTAATAAGTGGAAAATTAACAGGAGGTACATGAACTTCAAGGGATAATTCAAAATTAGTAGAAATGATATTGGTTAAAAGCATATATTTGGGCTAATTTTTTTTGATAATGTTGAACATCCAAGTCTCGATATTGAGCTTGGGCCATGATGTATTTATCATCATAGGTTGGATAAATTATACATGCTTGAGATTCAGGAGTTTTAGAAAGGGAATACCTACATCATTAAATTTAAATGGAGACATGATTAAAGCATCTTGTAATAATTTGGCCACTTTATAATCTTTGCATGTGAAGGAAGATTTTGGGTAAGAGGTGTCTTGAACATTGCATGAATGGGGGAAATCAGTGATCTCATTAATGAGAGGGATATCACAATCACGAGGTGATAAATAAGGAAGAAGCCACTTTGATATATAAGGAGGTAGCTTAGTAGTGTTGTAAATATGTTACAAATCATTAGGTTCATCATCATATAAATCAATAAGAGTGACATATAAGTTTGGATTGATTTTGTTGAATTTAGGTAAGGGAGCCTTATTGATTGTTGTAATGGTAGGGACATGATATTGAGATTTAGGATTGGGAAGTTGAATACTCCAAGGGTTGGGATCGGCCTCATGTTTATACTTTTTTCTATTATGTAGGAATTTGACACATTAGTTACCAAAAGAGGTGATAACCTAAATTCTATGAGTCTATGGTCATCCTAAGAGTATGTTGTAAGATAAGGGAAAATCAAGGGCCATAAGTTTAGTTCAAGTAGTCTTATGTCTAATTGTAAGGGGGAGCTAAATCTAACAAAGTAGATTTTGATTAGTTTTATCAAATCCATGACAAGTTAAGTAGGTTTGCTTGAGATGATCCTTACTATAGATAGGTTTTTGGATGAGCCATAAATATTTCACATTAATACCAGATCCTTTGTTAGCTAAAAATTTACAAATAAGGGTGGTATTAATGGATAATTTAATGAATATGGGTACATCATTGACATGAAAAGGATCTCATCATTAATCATGTCTTCTTCATGAAATTCAATGGAAGGTTTGGAAGAAGGAAAAATGGATTAAATGGTATGCATGTGGGTAGGTTGAGGTTCAACAAAGGGTGGTTCATCTTCTATAGAAGATGGATATTCAATTTATTACAATTGCTACATGAGGAACTTACAATGATAGGGGAGGTGCAAAATAACTCCATAATAGGAATCTTGCAAGGCATGGAGCTGATTTATTATAAAAAGTTCTAATGGATTTTAGAATAAGAACCAATGTGAGGTTTAGAAGGTAATGTAGATTTTGAAGGAATGGAAATGGTTGGTGGTTTGGAAGGTGGAAATGGTTCCTTATTAGTTTTTGAAGCTAGACGAGTGGTTGTAGTATCTTTGAGGAGTTGATCTTCCAAAGAGGGTTTCTTAGGTTTGGTGACAAGATATTTGTGTTCTAGTTTGTGATGATAATTGAACTTAGTTTCATTAACATATTGAGAGTTTTTGTAATATTGGTTATAGTGAACATCAATGGCATAAACATCCTTGGTAGTTTGTTGGGTGGTAGATGTGGGGAAAGATTTTTGGTTATTAAAAGAGGAATCTTTAGGAGCTTGTCATTTTTGAGAAGTGGTGTGGTATTATGATGAGTGAGTTGGATCATGAATTCATGATTGAAGGAGTCACCAAGCATATAGAAGAAAACAAATTTGGTAAGACCTCTACATGTTTCATTGAAATAACCAATGTCGGTATAGAACCAACAAAATTATTTAGGGTCATATAATTTAGGAGGATTATTAAGATAAGTAAAAGGTTTAGATGGCACAAAGAATTATTTAATTTGTTGCATAGTTAATGGTTTTTGAGAAGATGGGGAATTTTTGGCCTTGGCATCTCTTGGCTTGAGTTGAGGAGTATTCCTAATGATCACATTGGTAGAAGTTTGAAAATATCCCTTAAGGAATTTGGTATTAGGTTCAAATTGTTTCATTAAGAAGACTTGATGTCTGGCTTGGTCAAGATCTTCATTAAGTTTTTGAGGGGAAAATTTTTGAACCTTATATTGAAGAGAAGGATTTAAAGCATTTATAAAAATTTTAAACATATTATCATTAGTCATGTTAGGGTTAGCCTTGTGAGCCAAAAATTTCCATTGTTTGATGAAATCACGAGTTAATTCAGTGGGAGATTGCTTAGCATTGATGAAATGGATAAGGAAATTTTTGGGAAGGTCATTATGTTGAAATTATTTAACTAGAAGATTGACTAAACCCTCTAGTTCCCAGATATAACGTTGGGGAAATTGGTTGTACTATTCCAATACATCACTAGTGAAAGTTTTAACTAGATGTTTAGTGGGGGTGAAAGTTTTAATTTAAATCCACTCTTTATAAATATTGATAAATGATTTAAGAAAAAATGTAGGGTCGTTAGTCCCATCATATGTGATAGTTGGAGAGATGTTACCAATATTAATGGAGATGATGAAAGGAGCTACAGGTTCATTTTGGATGTCTTGAAGCATCTCATTATTCATGATAGGTTGGGGAATGACTTTTCTCATGGAATATATAAGAGGTGAAGGAATAAAGTTTTGATCATTTTGAGGGATTAGAATTGGAGGTTGATTAGCCATATTAATCAAATGACATTGTAATTACATCATTTGGGAGGTGTTAAATGTTTGCATTATGTTCATTTGTTGCATGAATTGTGCAAGAAGTTGGGTTATATCAAATAGTGGGTTGGAATTTATAAGAAGAATATTATAATTGGTATTAGGGGGAGGTTTATTAGGAAGTGGATTACCAGTGGGATTGTTGGATAGACTTGTGTCAATCACTCCCACATTGTGTTGAGATGCTTGAAGATGGGAATTGTCTTGATAGGTACAAAAAGGATCAAATCCACCCACTTCATCTTGAGGCACAATTTGAACCATGTTACAATCCATAAATGGAGGGGAAGAAGTGATCCAAGAGTGAGGGTTCTATTAGGAGGTAAAGAAAGGGAGAAAAAATACCCCATATAGTGTTTAAATGGATTCAGGATGTCTAAGAAGATTCTAATTAGGGATTTCATGATGCTTGATGAAAGGAACATGATTTTAAGAAATAATAAAGAGAGATCAAAGAAAAAGAACTAAGTTAGCCAGATAGAGAATGAATTTAGCTAGACAAAGAACCAAATCAACTAGATAGAAGAGCAAGGTCAGTCAATAGGTATAGATTCACTGGGTTGATAGAGTAATGTTGGATAGAGTTTGGAAAGAGTCATAGTTGATTGGGTTGACTATGTAGTATTGGATAAAAGGAAAAATATATAGATAAGAGACACAATCATGCTGGTCGACTATGTACTATTGGTAGGAATAAATATATAGTTTATAAGAGACTCTATCAACTAGAATGATAGTATTATAAAATAGGGAAAAAGTTTTATAGTATAAGTGAAGTAAGAATGAAATCAAAAACATAAATAATTAGATCACTGTAAGTGATCCAGTTAGGTAATACAACATAGAATCTTACACCAATGTTGGCTAATGATTTTTTTACAATAAAACATGCAATGATCAAAGAGCAATAGATAAACTAAAAAGTAAATGCTAAATAAGTGGTCATCCTAAGTATTATTAAATTACTATAAAGTATTGATTCAAGTGTGATATGAGAGTTGGATGAAATATGAAAATATAAAATCAATCTGTGGATGGTTTCAAGATGTTTAGGTTGAAAGGGATATGTGTTGGCAATGGTACTAGCTTAGTATTGGGGCCTACCCCTTCACTTCACGATCCCAAAGTGATAAGGGTGTTGGGTGCTTTACTAATATATAACATTAACCACATAATTATACTTGGCCAAAAAACCAAGTTAGCTCCCCCCTTGATGATGAAATCTAAGTAGGTAGGCCTCGAGAAGACAAGTGTTTAAATATGTTTTGAATGTTATGTGATTTGGTAGTGTGTGCAAAAGAGTAAAATAGTGTAGCTAAATGATAATTTTAAGAATCGTCTATTTAGACTATTAGAGTTAATCTAAGCATGAAAATAATTGAGAAAGGAAATGTGAATCAATTACTAACAAATAGTTGTTAATCATTTGATGAAGAATAGTATAGTGTTAGTTCAGGTGACACTATATGAAAATAGTACATAGCAAAATCAATTGGGTCACTAATATTATTTAGAAGCAAGGTATTTAAGAATAGAGTCGAATAGGTTGATTATTTATCTCAGACAAAAGATAATATACAAAACTAAGTTGACCAGGTTGACTTAGTTGGTTGTAGGTTTGTAGTTTTAAAGACTACTAACTTATGAAAAATAGAACTAAAAAAATACTAAAATGACATATATTGGAAAGAGAGGAACCTTGGTGGCTTTGGAGATGATTAGGATTTCAAATTTTATGCTGAAGTACCTTAATTTCTACTTTTAAATTATGCAAACTAAGTCACTTAGTTTGACCTAATTTTACAAAACCCCATGTGCTAAAGAAGAATAAGATAACAAAGTCAACCTATTCAACAATGTTTATTGATTTGGATATTGGTAGAGAGAATAAGATGACCAAGTGAACTTGTTAGACTCTATATGCTTATCTAGAACTAAAAAGGAGTACTGTGTTAACCTATTCGATCTAGTAACCTATATCTAATGAAGACCTACACAAACAAAAAAAGTCATTTTGATGTGACTATGCATTAAACCTATGCACACAGAGTTAGAAATATACTAACTAATTTGATACAATAATAAAAATATAGAAAAATATAATAATATGATAAAAATGATGGCATGAAAGAAAACCTATAAGGGTTAGATTCACATTAAGTTCACCAGAATGTATGCAATGGGAAATGCAATAGATCTATAAATCAATCCTAGCTCATAAAAGATAAATCCTACTTACACTTCTAATCATGGACACATTAGATATATAGGGTCATGACCAATGTGGATCTACTAAACCTAGCCAAGGGATCTCTTACCATAATAATATCACTAGGGAGGGTTCCAAATCCTCTAATCAAGCAAAACTATGTAATAACCCTAACTAGGTCCTATATTTTCATATTCACTAATCTAATAACAAGTAAAGTAAATTTGATCATAAATTCAACATTTAGATGTATTAACATGTCTTAATTTAGAGGTTAGCAAATTTAGGAATTACTATGTCTAGGGTTAATGGCCATGTCTAGTGTTAATGGCCAGGTGTTAAACAAACTTATGTAGGTGGTAGAAAGGGAGGCATATGACAAGAAATCAAAGGCCTTGGAAATGATGGTTAAAGATTCTAATAAGGTAGATTCAGGGGCAATGAATAATTTTCATTCTACTAGGATGAGGGTGGAGTCCAATTTTGCTGATATATTAAAAAAATACCTAATGAAAATTTTTATACCTAGTTTATCCAACCCCTCTATCACTTTTGATTGGAAGCACCTAAAGAAGATCCTCAATCATGAACAGATGATGCTGAGTAGAGGGGTGATTTATAGATTCACTAATTTTTGGCCTTCATTTTTAGTGCTTTAGGTATGGGTTGAGTAAAAATTTAAAGCCCTATATGCAAAGTAATCTGGAACTCTTCCCCTATGCCAATGGCTTCTTTGTTGTTGTATTTGATCTTATTAAGGATAAGAAGGAAATTTTCAAAATCAAGGTTTGGAGATGGAATTGATGTATGGTACAGTTAAAGCCTTCGTATCTATTCTTTGAACCTATTA
This sequence comes from Torreya grandis, assembly GCA_037957365.1. Taxonomy (NCBI): domain Eukaryota; kingdom Viridiplantae; phylum Streptophyta; class Pinopsida; order Cupressales; family Taxaceae; genus Torreya; species Torreya grandis. The sequence continues at coordinate 177,885 of JARHVA010000791.1, forward strand.
CAAAAGCCTTCAACAGAAGACCAATATGGGTAAGGATGCCTCATCTTCGTTTCCAATTTTGGATGGATTGTTTTCATGATATTGGAAATTATTTGGGTAAAATTCTTGGTGTTGAACCATAAAAAACAAATATGTAACATTCTACCTTTTCTCATATTCTAGTTTCTTTAAATGTTCTAGAAAATCTTCTTACATCTATTGATCTAATCATTCAGGGTCAAACTTGGAAACAAACTCTAGATTATGAGGGTCTACCATTTCATTGTATAAAATGCTTTACAATAGGGCATATGGATAATGAGTGTGGATTCAATAAGCATAATCATGGGGTATCCTGGTAGAAGGATACTAACCTTGAGATGGAAGAAAGAGAATCAAGTGAGGATTCATATGAGTAACATAACTCAAATAATGTGAGTGAAGTGCTAGAAATGCCGATGTTAGTTTTGATTATAGGGAAAATGGAGCCTTATGTATACACCCTAAATTGGTCAAAAAGCCACAAATATCATGTATTTTCATATTCCTATTAACAGGAGACTCTGACTAGAGAATATGAGCCTTGTTCACATTAGCCATGTCTTTATTTTACTTATCTTGGTCTTATTTATTACTTTTGTCACCTTTTTGATGTATCCATCAACTGACCTATACCCATAGAGACCCCTAGACTTGGCCTGTGTCAGTCCCAACCTATTTTTCTAAGTCTTAGACAATAAAATTCTATAGGATTACAGTGCCTAATGCTTTTGTCCTACTCGATGTTATTCTCCAACAGTCATTTTTTCTTACTTAATGGGTCCTAAACCCTTCTTAGCCCCTCCCTTAAGTTTTATTTAGTTTTTTTATGTCAGATGATGAGAATAAATATCCCAAATTAAAAATAAAGAGTCTCCTATAGAAAATACTTCACAAGGCATTTTAAATCTAGCACTTACTACTTTGGCACACTAAGTAATTAAAAATCAATCAATACTATAGCTTAGAATTCTACACCACACATAGATTTTCATGCTTGATCAAGGAAGGGCCTAGGTTAAGGTTCATTCTCACATCTACCATGTGAATTGATTATACACATTCCCTAAGGGAGAACTATATTTTATTTGAGACCCTAGCTTAAGGGTTAATGTAGGTGGTGATCAGGACAACAGGGGTTCTATTTCATGCAATCATACTTCCCCTAACCTAGTTTTCCCCTTTTACTTTTGATGTGTTTTTTATTTAATGTGTGTAGATATAACTAGGGTTTGAATATTAAAACAAATCTATAGTGATTTTCTCGATAATCAACACTCAATATTTCATAGGTAGGTGTCAGGAAATCAGGGAACAACAAACATGCTCTGACTCCACTGGTTAGGATATTGCTCCTCAGATAGAGCACAGTATGATTACCAAATATATAAGCAATTGAATATGTGGAAATAACCAGAAACACAAGTAACTAGAATTCACCAATAGCACAGAATATGAGAGACAATACACTATCTTGTATTAACACTAACAGAAAAGAATACATCAAAGAGCCGCCACACTCTTTCACCTTACAGAGATTCGCCACACCTCAAGTGTACAGTAATTCTTCTCACACACTCTCCTACACAAAAACGGTCCCAACAACCAACTCACACACAGAATTGGTGTTCACCTCACCAACCAGTCAGTAATAACCCTGCCGGTACATCAAGCACTCTATAGCACTTCAAGCTGATCTCTCATGAACCTGCAACCTGCAATTCAAAGACCAAGCTTACATGTAGATCACACAATGAGCTTGCAACAACCTGCAACTCATAGATCTTACAACTAGAAGGAACTCTTCCTTTCTATCTCATGCCTTATACAATACATGCCAATAGGTCTATAAATAGATCCTTAACTCAAACAATAACTAGGACTCTTAATTTGGACAATTATCCTCGCAGCCCAAGACTCTGGCTGGTCTTGACATGCAAACTCATAGTTCACTTAACTAACTGTCCGTGAAACGAACACTTCGGGAACACACAGGCGACCGACGTCGGTCCCTGCTGGTCTGGTTCTGCCGACGTCGACCGACTTCCTGCCGTCGCCGGTTGCCTTCTGCACTGGATCCTGCCGACGTCGGTCATGCTGCCGACGCCGGTTCCTGTAGAACTCAGCAACCATTATTCCTCAGTTTTCAAAGGTTGAAGCTTTTAGCTCCACACCCTAACAATCTCCCACTTGGAGATAAACAGCTGCAACCTGTACCTGTACCTGTACACCGTCTAGTTTGTTTCCTTGGCTTTGTATCCCTCCTCAAGATCACTCTTGAAGACCAACAACCACAAAATCCGTGATGCAAAAATCTGTCATCCAAATTACCTGCCACATCTGCATCTACAACCATGTAGATAAAGAACTTGACCCTGCATAGCATGTGCACCTGCTGCTGGTCCCACTGAACTGCCCTTCAGTATTACTCTCCCAGATTGACTCCAAACTTGTGACAACTCCCACTGCTTGGGAAAACTCAGGTTTAGTACATACCATGCACTCAACCTCACTATGTGAATCAAGACACCTGTTCTATGAACTGTCTAACCATCGGCGTGCTAACCGGTTTCACACAATCATCCTGAAACAAAGTCAAAAAGACCTCCATGTCTCTAGAACACACTCATGCCAAAGAATCTTGCTGCTCCCAGATTCTCCATGACAAACACCTGAACTAGCTTTACCTTTAGTTCAGAAATACCTGTATATGTAACCCTGCAACAAGCACATCATACAAAAAATAGAATAGTGTAGCTAATACTATCCAACCTGGTAAAGAGAAACACAATGATCAAACCTCCATTGCCCTGCAGCTAAAACAAGATCATATACCCTGATCTACCATCTCATGTATCCATTTCCACTCTTCTTCATCCTCAACATCCATTCGTCTCTCAGTGCTTACTTCCAGCTGGCAACACTACCCAAAACACTTGTTTGGTTCTCCTCCAAGGAATCACATCCTCATCCATGCCTAGCTCCCACTGTTTCCTGGATCTACCTGTTCTGCTTCTTTAACAACTTCATGGTCCTATGCCATAAGTGAGCAACAAGTAGTGTAAAGAAGGAAAATGACGAATTTAAGAACTTACTTACACCTTCAGTCCTCCAAATGGGCGCTTGAGACTCCATGACAACTAGCTGTCCACCCAAAATTCGTCTCAGTAACCGATGCCGGTCACATCTCAGTCTACATCTGACCGATGTCGGTTCCCTGCGACTGCCTTCTCACCGACGTCATTTTCCCCTGGCCGACACCGGTCTCTGTCTGCCCCGAGTCACCGACGTCGGGCTGCACATAGCCGACGTCGGTCCCTGTCTGGACGCCGACGCCGGTTTTCCTGCCGACGTCGGTCTCTGTGTTTTTCTTGTGAGACCTGACTTTTTCCCGCGAGCTCTTTTTGGATCAAAACCTTGTCCAAATCACCCTTGCTCTGCTCAGAATTCCTCTGCACCTTATGCTGAACTCTGTCCGTCACTTTCTCCTTGAAAACCAAGGCTTTCCCGTTCTTGTCACTAACATCGGATTCCTCAAGAAACCTTACCTTCTTCTTCTGCATACAGGGACCACGATCCATGCCTTCCAAATCCGAAAGCATATTCTTTGACTCAAGAACCAGCATCTCCTTCTTATCTATGTGACCAAGCCTATCAAGCCACATCTCTGAATCTACAGCTGAAGTAGATAACCCAGAAAGAGAATCAGTAAAACAAGTAGATAGATAAAGCGTACCTACTTTCTTACCTCTAGCTATAACAAGTGTACCCTTGGTAACCTTCCAAGAGTCCGCTGAGAGAGTTACTGTGCAACCCTCTTCACCCAAACTTCTAACCGAAATCAGATTCCGCTTCAGAACTGGGACATGCATGACCTCCTTTAACACCCATGTGTCACCTGTCTGCAATTTCAGCTTCACTTTGCCTTTGCCAACAACCTGACAAGGCTTACCATCCCCTACACAAATTTCTCCAAAGTCTCCCTGGACATACTCATGAAAAAATTCTCTATGTGGAGATGCATGAAAAGAGGCACCAGAATCTAATACCCAAGATTCTACTTTATCCAAAGAACATACCAGAGCATCCTGTGCAACGTAGCCTGCAACATCTGCTTCTTCTTCATGTTCTTCATGATGATCTTCACCCGATCTGCAATCTCTCTTTAAGTGCCCTTGCTTTCCACATTTCCAGCAGGTTATTCTGCCATACCTGGACTTGGATCTCTTGCCTGTCTTCGACCTTGATCTCCCACGCTCTGTCCTCTCTCTTGGCCTTCCTCTTCCTTCAACACTCAAAGCATTTCCAGATAATTCACCTGTGCTTTTCCTGCGTATCTCTTCATTCAAGATTACACTCACAACATCATCCACTTTTAAGACTTTTGAAGGAGACACAGTATTAGAAACTGCCATTACCAAACCTTCCCAACTTTCAGGTAATGAACACAAGATTAAGAGAGCTCTAAGTTCATCATCAAATACAATATTCACTGAACTTAACTGGTTTACTAAACCATGGAAATCACTAAGATGGCTATGAATAGATCCACCTTCCAACATTTGCAAATTAAATAAACGCTTCATAAGAAATACCTTGTTTGAAGCCGAGGGTTTTTCATATAAATTTGCCAAAGATTTCATCAACTCCACCGTTGTCTTACACTGTGATAAGCTGGAAATCACAGTTGAATCAAGACTCAATCTAACAGATCCCAGAGCCTTCCGATCAAGAACCTCCCATTCTTCATCTTTCATATCCAAGGGTTTGCTAGCAACCCCACCCAACGGTAAGTACAAATCTTTCTGATACAGATAGTCCTCAATCTGCATCCTCCATAATTGGTAGTTCTTGCCATTGAACTTGTCCATTCGTAGTTGACTACTTTCTGACATTGCTCAACTCCCACTCAAACAGAAACCCTGTGAGTAACCTGTAATCAAAACACACTACCCAGATCTACACCAATCTATTAGTATCCCAACCAAAAGCTCTGATACCAATTGTTGGTATCACGCTCAAGAACCTACAACCAAGGCTCTGATACCACTTGTCAGGAAATCAGGGAACAACAAACATGCTCTGACTCCACTGGTTAGGATATTGCTCCTCAGATAGAGCACAGTATGATTACCAAATATATAAGCAATTGAATATGCGGAAATAACCAGAAACACAAGTAACTAGAATTCACCAATAGCACAGAATATGAGAGACAATACACTATCTTGTATTAACACTAACAGAAAAGAATACATCAAAGAGCCGCCACACTCTTTCACCTTACAGAGATTCGCCACACCTCAAGTGTACAGTAATTCTTCTCACACACACTCTCCTACACAAAAACGGTCCCAACAACCAACTCACACACAGAATTGGTGTTCACCTCACCAACCAGTCAGTAATAACCCTGTCGGTACATCAAGCACTCTATAGCACTTCAAGCTGATCTCTCATGAACCTGCAACCTGCAATTCAAAGACCAAGCTTACATGTAGATCACACAATGAGCTTGCAACAACCTGCAACTCATAGATCTTACAACTAGAAGGAACTCTTCCTTTCTATCTCATGCCTTATACAATACATGCCAATAGGTCTATAAATAGATCCTTAACTCAAACAATAACTAGGACTCTTAATTTGGACAATTATCCTCGCAGCCCAAGACTCTGGCTGGTCTTGACATGCAAACTCATAGTTCACTTAACTAGCTGTCCGTGAAACGAACACTTCGGGAACACACAGGTGACCGACGTCGGTCCCTGCTGGTCTGGTTCTGCCGACGTCGGCCGACTTCCTGCCGTCGCCGGTTGCCTTCTGCACTGGATCCTGCCGACGTCGGTCATGCTGCCGACGCCGGTTCCTGTAGAACTCAGCAACCATTATTCCTCAGTTTGCAAAGGTTGAAGCTTTTAGCTCCACACCCTAACAGTAGGTTCATATATGAATAACACAAAGAACCCAAAAAGTTCAAGTCTCTGTGACTAGTTTGGATAACAGTGGCAAGAGTGGACAATAGTGATAGAGCCCAAAGTGTCCTATTTTCAATGTTTCTATCCTTTCACTGAATGAAATCTAGATTCAAGGTTCTGACATCTTCCTAATCTTGCACAACAATTTTTAGCCTTTGAAATAGTTGTCTCAACCTATTTTTCTAGACAAGTCATTTCTCTTCCCAATTTAATTAATTTGATCAAATTGACATCAATTTGTAATTTTTAAACTTTGATTATATTTTACCCCTTAATATAGACCCTTTATTATTTAGGAACTAAATCTTAGTTTTCCAAAAATAATAAAACATTTGGTGAACTTGACTTACTTTAAACAAATCTCAAACCCTAGATACCCTTAGGGTTTTTCCTTCACATTTTTGTTGAAAAATTCAATTTTAAAATTTAGATTTTTGTACATTTATTGTCTTTAAAATTATTTTTATTTTTTATTTTAGAATTAAAATTATTTTAATAATTTCAAAATTCTAAAACTCTAACCTAAAACCCTAGATTTCCAAACTAGGTCCTCAAACCCCAAGCCTTACTTGCAATTTTTAGATAATTTTTTTGGAATTTTTACAAATTGTTTGAAGTGTCAAAAATATTTTCAAAATCTCTATGTTAGTAGTTATTTTTAAATTTATTTTCTTAATATTAATTCTACATATTCTCTTTGGTGAAAGTAATAAAATGGCCACTAAGGCAATTCTTCCCTCTCATCCTATAGATAAATTTCTAAATTTTTCTCATAATTATGACAATGAATGAACAAATTTGCAAAATTACACATTAACTAAAAATGAGGAAAATGATTTCAGTTATAAGAAGACAATTACTATTTTTGTAATGAGGAATATGATGATGCACATGAAAGTGATAGTGAAGAAAAGGTAGATGCATCTTCTTCTCTTAAACCTATCTCTTTTCTTCCCTCTTCTAAAGTAAATAATTTTGATAAATTGGAAAGGTACTTTTCACCTCATTCTCCTATGCACAATGAATCAAATTAAAAAATTAGTGATGCATTTCCAATTGAACCTCTCATTGGTGATAATTTTCTTGCATTTGAACCTAGTCTGTCTCCCTCTCTTTTGCTATTTTTATGTTCAAATTACAACAATATAAATGAAATAGAATTAAATTTACAATACATAGTTCAAATGATAAATCTCATGTTATTAACTCTACTTTGTCATCTCAAATAATTAAAAAAGAATGTTTAAATGCTAACTCTCTAAATCTTACTCCTCACATTGAAAATGAAAACAATTCATGCACTCCATTTAAGGATAACATAGATGCACACAGTATTCCAATTTCACATGACAATTTATTACATATTAGAAAATAATTAACATATTATCTTACCCCTCTCCCTAGTGATAATGAAAGTGATAATGAGTATTATAGTGAACATGCAAATGAATATGAAAATGAGAGTGAATATGAAAGTGATAATTTTACTTCTCCTCTTTCAAATGAACAAAATTTTAGTTGTGATAATGCATGGAATAATGATGATTACTATGCATATAGTGAAGAAGAAAATGCATCTCATGCTTCTAACTCTTCTCTCACTCCTTGTCTCAAACATAATGCATTACAAATTTTTTCTTATACTTCTCTACATGATTATATTTCAAATGATGCACATGTTAATGATAACATCACATCCTCTATTCAATTACAATGTGATTCACTAAATACTAAAGATACCAATAAATCTCCCAAGCTACCCATTACTATAGTAGCACCTATTTCTCACTCTTCACCCAAAGAGAATGGTATCCCACATCCCTTTACTAAGGTCCAAGTTACCATTATTTCAAAGGTTCAAGTGAGCACACCCCCTCTTTATGATCCAATTGCTAAATGTAACATTCCCATGGCTAAAATAAATGATCAAATCAATGTTTAAATAAACCACTTAAATATACTAATATACCATCCCAAGAGATTATTTATTTGATGCATGCAATTGGTGAATTAAAACACCAAGTACATAACCTTACTTTGGAAAACAAGGTTTATAAGTCCTGGATGGATGCCAATGATTTACATGATAATCCTCTTTTGAAGACATTTATCAAAACTTCATTACCTGAACATTTCTAGATACCATCATTCCATAAATTTTATGGAATTGTAGATCCATTCATACACCTTAAATCCTTTTAGAAGGCTTTGCTATCTCATGCGAGTCCTTTGATCCTACTAAAGTTGTTCCAGCAGATATTAATGAGTAATGCACAAAATTGGTTCTTTCATCTACTACCTATTGGTTCCTTGCATACATATGATGAATTAGAGGAGGAATTTCTTAGATATTACATAGAAAACATGGGCCCTCATGTTACATATGAGAAATTTTCTACATTGCATCAAAATAATTTAGAGCTAGTTAGTGATTATATGTTACAATTCAAGACTCACATGTTAAGATTGATTTATAAACTAATAATGTTTAAGGTCTATCATATATTTATTAAGGGGATTTACCAGACCATCCTAGATCATATATTATATTAGATAGAGTACTATTTTAGGCACTCATGATATATAGTTTTAGCCTTAGAGAAGAAATTGGGATTAATTGAGTCAGATTCAGTTGATCAGCTTACTCTATATTTCACAACATTACCTCCATCTACAACTTCTAGAATACAACATCCACCATGTCCCAAAAAATGTAAGAAACCATAGACAAAATACCAATAGTTAAGAACTAAGAACCAATTTCCAAAACACCACCTACAATATGTACTATAGATAACAACAATAAGGCACCACTACAATTTGATTCAGAGTGGGATAAACCATATGTCATATTATCAACACTACTAGATATTTCCCTCTACTCATCATTGAGATCCACATCTCCTACACAAGCAACCATATGGACTCTTTTTTAACTATCATCATATTCACAAACATAGAGATAATGATTGTTATGGACTCAAGGATTACATTAATAGATGTGTTGATAATAACATCATAACATTCACATAAGGGGTAATAAGATCTCCTCCATCATGGATTACCAGACCTGATTCCTCCATGACTGAGTCATCTTAGGACATTCCTTCATAGGAATCATTAGTTACTCATCATGAGAGTCATGTAGGTTCTAGGACAGAGCTTCATAAGAGATATCTTATCCCACTTACTCAGAGGGTTTGGAGACCAATATAGTGAGAGTAACCTACATATAATAGTTTAGTCCAAGGAGTACATAGTTTATCTCCTTATACATATTCAACATAGTCATAATAACCATAGCAAAGTTTTTAGGGTCATATCTTATATAAAAACTTGCTACAATTAAGATTAGATAAACCCACATTATAAAGTACCACTCTAGATAGATATTCACTATAGTCAATTTTTCATGGACCTATTTCATGTATAAACCCACTACGATTGAGATTAGATGATTGCCCATCATAGGTTATAATTCCATATGCATCACAACAAAGGCCACATGGTGTTATTTCATGTAATAATCCACTATGATTGAGGATAGATGAGCCTCATTCACAACATAAAATTTTAGTTATACATCCATTGAGATTACATCTTGTAGAATATCTATGTACAAATATAATTAGTTCACTATAGACAATATCAAATATAGGGCATGTTTCTACACAACATAGCAATACAGGCACTTGTTCAGTTGGCCATCAGGCTTTAGATATTGATACAACAACTAGGGCACTGATATACATAGAGTGATATCTTACATCCCCTTCTACTAACAAATAAAATTATTAGTTCCAAATAACCATCCCTATCCAAACCAAAATTTTCCAAATCTTGATCTTACCAATATCCTATTTTACCAATCTTAAACCAATTCACTTTATTAAATCAATTTAAAAATTATAAAGCAACATAGTTTACTCACATATAATTCAAAATCAGACATTAGCATCACACTTATCAATAACAATCAAATCACATATCCCAAATACCATTTTACCAAACATATGCAACCTCAACATCAATGTCAAATTAACTATTTCTAATCACCCATTTACAACAAATATACCAATATACTCCAAATTCCATAACATAATATGCATGTTTTAAAATCAAACAAATATCCATATATATATAAGGAGTTTTCAAAACATATATACTGTATCAAGTATAATCAGTCATGAATGGGCATCACACCTTCACTCTCAGTCCCACTTTCCCCACCATTACTAGTCCCATAATCCACTCTATCACTCGATGGACCTGCACCTCCTCGAGCTACCACATGTCTCTTATGATGACTATCTCACTCTAGTAACCTACCATATTTCTCATGAAAGTTTGCATATCACCTCTAAAGATATATATATAATCATCCATGATCCTCATGCTAATAGAACCAAAATCAGGAGGAGGCATCCTATGCCTATCCAAATTAGCTCTCAGTTCATCTCTCTCTCTTGCTACCCTAATATATGCATCTATCACTATAGTAACCATGTGAAATAGATGGGCATGAATATCGGTCATGACCATTACTCACTCTATCAATCCCTCCTCCAACACATCATTAGGTACATGTCATGCGAGATCTCAAAGTGTTCACTCAATTATGGTCTCCTAGTAATCATCATCTCCACTTCTTACCCCAACCTATGTTTCATCTTGTACACCTCCCACTCACTTGCACATAAACAATGACACTAAGTTAGCTATATAATTTGAAATCAAACTAAGAATCACAAATTTATACATAATTTATATATAATCAATGCTTAACTACCATCACTAGATTGGCTCAGTATCTTCATACTCTGAAGCATCCCCTACCTCAATAAGATAAAATGGATCCCACCAATGCTTAACCCAACACATAATATATATATTTGTACATATAATGTCATCCACATCTAAAATATTTATGGCTACATCCTTCACATCTAAAGGCAATGGTGCAAGCTTAACCTCAGTAGGCCTCATATGAACTCCTAACCTCATGGATGCTCACACACTCTTCACCCACACAACACTATTGGGGGCACATCTTGTGGTACCCCAAACTATCTAGTCACATGCTCATACTAAAAGCACTCATATAAACCAACCCAGAGATCATGTATCCAACAACTGACCCTCATATATCATAACTGCACTCCGTCCTTTACCCACCTAGGAAATCATCTTTAAGGCCTCCATATGATGTCACTATCCATTAATCTATCTAGCACCCACCTATAATGATCAATCCTAGGGGATAAAATGGCCAATGTGCTCATCCACCACTCTCCAAATGGATATGAAGGTTCCCATTTTTCCCTCAGTAATTTAATCAGCCACATAACTGCTATGTGCTCATAGGCCCAATAATACAATAAGGCCACTGTGCTCACCTCACCACTGAATGAAACTTGAGTAAACCTATAAATATCCTTATATAGGTGGGAAATCATAGTATTACCCCATGAGAATATAGTGACATATACCTCCACACTCTACACAATCCTATGCATCTTATATGCAATAAATACTCCACTCCCATCCACATTATTAAAAGATGCCAACAAAATAACTAACCACTTCTACAAGTGTAGAATACTAGACTACACAATAGCTGATAGTAGCACATCATTGTCACTACCTCTCTAATGTATAACAAAGGGCACACCCATAAATTAAAAATATGCATGATCAATAACATCAACACCCATATCATCTTATACCATCACTCACTACCCACTAATTGATAAATGCAATATATGATACACATCCTCCAAAGTCATAATCATCTCCCTTGTAGGAAGCCAAAAAGTACATGTATCTACATTCCATCTCTCACATAAGGTAGTCATCAGATATCAATCCCATTGAACTATACCTAGGTCACACACATGACCCAACCTTGCCCTATTGATGACAAGCCTCTCATCAATAGATGATGGTAATAACCTTAATGTCTCAATCACCTAACCCCTACAAAACTCTCTCATCTATACCTCACCTTGTAAAAACACTAGAAATAACACATCTATTAGTCAATAATGCTAAATAAAAAGCCAATATAGAACAATAGTGAACAACAAAGCAACATCATAAAAGCATTATGCCCCTAAGACAATAATGTTGGATATAGGACAATAGTGCTAGACAAGAGCATTGCAAGCTAGACAGGAGCACTAAAACTTGGATAGGAGCACTAGATATAGGATAAGAATGATGAAACTATATTTTTTTTTCTTAGGCTACTTTTAAGATCTCAAAAACACCAAAACAAGCCAAAAAATTGATAAAAATTAGGCGTTTGAGCTGCTTACCAAGGTCACATCACCACCAACCCAAACCTGGGAGACCAACTACTTGAAATGAGTTATGATAGGTGCTCATCTCCTCAACATCTTTCTCACTCCAGATCTCAAAATCTCCATCTAGTCAATGCACAAATGAACCAAAAATCAATCTAATTTACTATATTAACCAACTTGATCATTCAAAACAAAATACCATTTTGCCCATAACTTGAACCCTATAACTCCATTCTTCAAACCATTTTATTCCATGGAATCATGACAATGATACCTTCCACATCACCCAAACCTTGCTCTCTTACTACCTTATTTGCCTACTATGGCATGAACATTTCTATATGTCTTTTATATCTAGACAGACACCTTGGTCATCACCAATCAAAACATGTTCCACTCTTAACAATGCAATCTAAGTAATCTAGCAACCTTTTAAGCTATTCACAACATACCAACCTTGTTTCTATTTTTACGCCACTAGTCATCACTTTTGGCTTAACCTCCTCTATCACAAATTTCATCCCTCTCCCCAAAAGGGGGGCATCATTCATACTATTCCTATTTCTACACTTACCCAACATACCCATCCACTCTCATAAGTGAACACACCATGGTTCTTACACATCCAACTTAGATAGGTCATGACATACAATGATTTATATTATTAGATTCAACTTAGATAGGTCATGAGATACAATGATTTAAATTATCAGATTCAATTTAGATAAGTCATGACATATACTGGTTTAGATTATGTGGGTCACTCAACATTACTCAAAACATTCAGAGAGATATATCTTTAGTTCAAAAATACATAAACTATTCTGAACAATGGTTTAGATTATATGGATTCATAGTGATTTTGATATAGATACAGGCTTAGAAACTAGATTTGGGGGCATGTACATACTACACATCTCACACATACAACTTCATATAATATGACATAGTTATAAAATCAGATAGTAGACTACAAGCATAGTGTAGAGCATAATGTTTTGGTCTCTAGTTTTGTAGATTAGGCATGGAAAGATATGTCATATCACATGTGGTTATATAAATTACTAGATTATATAGATGTGTCACTCACATACTAAATTTTGGGTCATGTCATAGATGTTCATGTTATTCATCAATCAAGATTATATAAATGAAATGGAAAGTCATGCCATTATCTTCTTACACATTGACCAGAGTTTAAAATTATACCCAACTATACCTAGGTTGGACTACATGACCATCTACAATGGTTGGTCCATTATATTACTCAAATCTAGACTATACGAGTTTATGTGGTATAGAGGACAAACATTAGTTTTGGGCCTCCAAGCATTTCTTAGTTCCATTTTAGATATTCAGAGTGGGGGCATGATATATTTTTATCTTCATAGCATACATATTTTATACACATTCCAAATTACATGAGTTATGTGGGACATATGATAGACATTAGTTTTAGGCCTCTGAGCATTCATCTTCAATCAAATTTGGCATAGGGGGAAAACATTGCCCTCCTTCCACATGATACATGGATTCCACATTCAAATTTAGTATAGGGGGCATTCACCCCATGGATTCCTTCTCTCCCCAGGCACTATTCATCTCTCCATCCACTTCCCTAGCCAGGAAATGAGTTGGATCCTTACATCACATTCACCTTCATGTAGGTAGGTTTAGGTACACATTTTATTCTTCTTTCTTTTACTCTAGTATTTAATTTTCATTACATCAATATAATAGGGGGAAAATGTATACACCCTAAATTGGTTAATAAACCACACATATCATGTATTTTCATACTCCTCTCAATAGGAGACTCCAACTAGAGAATATGAGCCTTGTTCACATTAACCATGTATTTATTTTACTTATCTTGGTCTTATTTCTTGCTTTTATCACCTCTCTATTATCTCAGTCAATTAACCTATACCCTTAGAGACCCCTAGACTTGGCCTGTGTCAGTCTCAGCCTAGTTTTTTGAGTCCTAAATAATAGAATTCTATAGGACTACAGTGCCTAGTACTCCTATCCTACTTAGTATTGTTGCCCAACAATCATTTTTTCTTACTTAATGGGTCCTAAACCCTTCTTATCCCCTCCCTTAAGTTTTATTTAGCTTTTTGATGTTGGATAATGTGAATAAACATACCAAATTCAAAATAAAGAGTCTCCTATATAAATGACTTCACAAGGCATTTTATATCTAGCACTTACTACTTTGGCACACTAAGTAATTAAAAATTAGTTAATAGTATAGCTCAAAATTATACATCACACATAGATTTGCATGCTTGATAAAGGAAGGGCCTATGTGAAAGTTCATTCTTTCATCTGTCGTACACATTGATTATGCATGTTACCTAAGGGAGAATGTCATGTCCCCTTTTCAGTTGACATCTTCAGACTTGATGATTAGCCTATTATGTGACCCTTGTAGGCTGAGAGGATGGATAGAGGGTCTTGATGGAGCTTGGTTTGGCTTTGATTAGCAAAATTTATATAGTTCGCTTTCATTCAGGCTCTTTCAAACATATTTTCCTGAGCTCCTATTATTTAGGGATATTTGACATGCAGTAGAGCACCCTTATTTTGGTATGGTCATGTGCAAAATCACTCCCTGGTTCACTAGCTTCAGACGGTTTGAGGATCCGACATGTATTGAGGGAGATATTAATATTTGATTGATTTAATCAAATATTAATTATTTGGCCTATTTTTAATTATGAAACCCTAATTAGGGCAAGCACACCTTTTTGGAGGATATAAGGGTTTCTTATTGGAGGGAGGCAAATTATCCATTGATCCATTGTTTATTGATATTGATTATTGCTAAGAATTCTTCTGTGAAGACTGAGCCAAGGGTTATAAGATTCCATTTACATTAGAGAACGTCCACTCTTCAGTGTGTGTGATTCAGAGGTTGTGAGAGATTAGCCGATCTATTGCCAAATTGAGGGATAACTTCATATATAAGTTATCACAGGGGTTTACAAGTTTGAGAGATAACTTCATATAAAAGCTATCACAAGGGTTCACAGATCTATACCAGGCTGTACTAGTGGAATCACAGATTGAATAAGGGTGCCATTAGTAGTTGTAGGCCACAGGGAAGTGCAGAGACTGACATCGACATCCCATATACTGACATCGGTAGACTAAAAACTGACGTCAGTAGAGTAGCCAACCAATAGTGACCGATGTCGGTAGTATATCAATTGACGATGACATAATAACCGACATTGGTGACTATGTTTTTGACACAGTGACCTGAGCCACATAGATCCAGGGTATTTTTTAGATTGCTGGAAGATAATCAAGTTTTTAAGACTATATTTGAATATTTCTTTTATATGCATGATAGAGGACATCTATTGTAATCATCTGGATGAATAATAAGATTAGTGATTTTCCAGTTAAGAGATTTACTGTGGTTTATTTGTTTATTTGAATTTATCTTGCAAAATCGCATCTTTATTCATGCATAAACATAAAAAGGCAAAATACAGAGAAATAGTCAAAAAATATTCAGTTTCAGATTTGAAGGGAAACTTGGGATATTACAGTGGTATCAAAACTTTTGTCTTTCTATAGTCCCTATTGGTTGGGGATATTACAGTGGTATCAGAGCTAAATTCTGCCATCCTGTAGGGTAGATTGGAGATTGAATTGGTTAGTAAATCATGGGTACTTCCAGTACTTAGAAACAGTGGGACAAGGATATGAAGAAGCTAAAACAAAGTTTGAAGAGGATGAATGAATTACTTTTATACCCTACATTCGAAGAGAAATTAACATAGAGTATTACATCCGTTATTAAAGGGACCACATCACAAAACAAGAAGGAAGAGGAGGTTGACCAATTTTCTCATGGGCTGGAGGATACCTAGTATTCCTTGGTGTGTACTCAGTTGGCTCTCCAAGATTCTGAGAGACACGTGGATGACCTATGTCATGAGGATTTGGACTCTCAGTTAGTTGTAGAGGATGAGGGAGCTGGAGATTGTGATGATGAGATAGTTTTAGCAGTAGCTTCTTTAGAGTTAGATGAGGATGAGTTTGATGCTTGCATTTAGAGTGTGGAGGTGTACTCAAATGTTAGTACACTGAGTGCTGATGGTCTTGAGGTGAGTTTAGATCAGGAGTTAGCACATGTGGTAGGGACTCAGCTTTCTTTTATAGTCAGGTCACATGTTGATGATGATATGAGTATGTCCTGCATTCACACTCTAGATTTAGAGAGTGTAGAAGAGTCCCAAGATCCGATTATTGCAGATGACACCCAGGAGAATGTAGTGGACAGTTTTGAGGACTTAGTTTCACTGATAGTTTCTTTCGATACGGAGGATTTAGATAGTGATGATAAAGTTTTGATACTCTTGATGTTGATATGAGCTTTGGAGTTGATTCACAGAGTATGGATGGTAGTACTCCAGAGATCAGTGATTTTGAGTCTAATCTCTTGGACCGTGCATCAAAGGAGGATTGTAGGAGACAATCTAGCCAGTGCCATCATGTGTTTAGTTAGTTGAGAGTTAGTGAGTGAGACATTGCTATCACTTGCAAGCATTTTGATGCTGCTCGTCAGTTATTAGTAGTTTATGGATGGGGTTCTCCTACTAGCATTGAGTGGGGAGGTAGTTATTTTTCCTTGATAGAGATCCACTCTTTATGGGGGCTATCCAGATTCTGAGATAGGATTATATTTAGTTGGTAGCTGACATAGATTATCTTATGGAGTGGGGCAGCATAACATATGATGCATTATTGGCTAAGGAAGATAAGGTGAGTGAGCTTACTCAACAACTCAAGGTGACTTCTGAGATTCTTGAGAGTACACAGTTGGCTTATGAGGAGTCACAATTTCATTTAGATGAGGTGACCATGGAGTTGGAGCATTTGTGGTCTTCACCAGCCCCAAACCCAATTATTTTATATACTGAGGTGGTTGGTGGTGAGTACGTTCCTGAAATTGTTGCTGAGGAGCATGTTGTTGGGGCTGACACACATGTTCAGGGTTTGGGAGTACCTGGTCCTGATGAGTTTGGGATACCAGTGGAGTCGAGTCTCCAAATTGATTTTTCTCACATAGATGATAGTGTGGTATAGTTGGTTGTGCCACCCTTACAGAGGGATCAGTTATGGGATGGATTGGCACCATCTTTTATAGATGGAATTGGTGGATGCAAGTTATACAACGTGCAGTATCGACACACCCAGGGCAGTTTATCAGAGATTGGAATTGGTGACATGAGGGATGATTTAACGCAATGGGATGAGAGTTGTGATAGTCATGGTATGGTGAGAGGCATTGGGGTTGACAGCTTGTTGGTGCATGACTTACATCAGAGATATGTTGATCACAGTAGAGGTATAGTGTGTGGATTCTCCACACTTGGCTTAGTTCCATTTGGGATTTGTTGCAGAGTTGGAGTGTGCCTTCCACATAGCATGGTGGAATGTGTATATGGTATTTGTAATCTTGGAGTTTGGTTGAGTTACATTTGCCAGTTTGATTATTGATTCCTCTTGGTTATACTTCAGAGGATATTGTAGGAGCTTGTGTTGATTGTCATCAGTATAGATCATGACTACATTTGGGATCCAGGTGGATTGATTGGTTTATTATTATGAGATTGCTTGGGGACAAGAAATTTTAGGAAGGGCAGATTGTCATGTCCCCTTTTCAGTTGACATCTTTAGACTTGATGATTAGCCTATTATGCGACCCTCATAGGCTGAGAGGATGGATAGAGGGTCTTGATGGAGCTTGGTTTGGCTTTGATTAGCAAAATTTCTATAGTTGGCTTTCATTCAGGCTCTTTCAAACATGTTTGCCTAAGCTCCTATTATTTATGGATATTTGACATGTAGTAGAGCACCCTTATTTTGGTATGGTCATGTGTAGAATCACTCCCTGGTTCACCAGCTTCAGACGGTTTGAGGATTTGACATGTATTGTGGGAGATATTAATATTTGATTGATTTAATCAAATATTAATTATTTAGTCTATTTTTAATTATGAAACCCTAATTCTTAATTATGAAACCCTAATTAGGGGGCAAGCACACCTTTTTGGAGGATATAAGGGTTTCTTATTGGAGGGAGGAAAATTATCCATTGATCCATTATTTATTGATATTGATTATTGCTAAGAATTCTTCTGTGAAGACTGAGCCAAGGGTTCTAGGATTCCATTTGCATTGGAGAACATCCACTCTTCAGTGTGTGCGATTCAGAGGTTGTGAGAGATCAGTCGATCTATTACCAAATTGAGGGATAACTTCATATAGAAGTTATCACAGGGGTTTACAAGTTTGAGAGATAACTTCATATAGAAGCTATCACAAGGGTTCACAAATCTATACCAGGTTGTACCAATGGAATCACAGATTGAAGAAGGGTGCCGTTAGTAGTTGCAGGCCACAGGGAAGTGCAGAGACCGACATCAGCATCCCAGATATCGACATTGGCTGACTAAAGACTGACGTCGATAGAGTAGCTGACTGACAGTGATTGATGTCGGCAGTATATCGATCGACGATGGCATAATAACTAACGTCAATGACTGTGTTTTTGACATAGCGACCTGAGCTGCATAGATCTAGGGTATTTTTTAGATTGCTAGAAGATAATTAGGTTTTTAAGATCGTATTTGAATATTTCTTTTATATGCATGACAGAGGACATCTATTGTAATCATTTGGATGAATAATAAGATTAGTGATTTTCTAGTTAAGAGATTTACTGTGGTTTATTTGAATTTATCTTGTAAAATCGCATCTTTATTCATGCATAAACATAAAAAGGCAAAATACAGAGAAATAGTCAAAAAATATTCAATTTTAGATTTGAAGGGAAACTGGGGATATTACATTGGTATTAGAAATTTTTTCTTTCTATAGTCCCTATTGGTTGGGGATATTATAGAGAACTACATTTGATCTGAGACCCTAGCTTGAGGGTTAATGTAGGTAATGATTAGGACAACAGGGGTTCTAGATTATGCGATCATACTTCCCCTAACCTATTTTTCCCCCATTTGATTTTGATGTGTTTGTTATTTTGTGTGTGTAGATAAACCTAGGGTTTGAAGATTAAAATATCTCTATAATGAGTTTCATTGATAATCAACACTCAAGATTTCATAGACAGGCTCATACAAAAATAACGCAAAGAACTTAGAAAGTTCAGGTCTCTTGGACTAGTTTGGAAAATAGTAGTAAGAGTGGAAAATAGTGCTAGACCCTAAAGTGTCCTATTTTTGGTGATCCTATCCTTTCACTAAATGAAATCTAGATTTAGGGTTTTGACATCTTCGCAGTCCTACACATTAGTTTTTAGCCTTTGAAACAATCATCTTAGCCTATTTTTCTAGATAAGTCATTTATCTTCCCAATGTAATTAATTTGATAAAATTGACATAAATCTACATTTTTATACATTTGATTATATTTACCCCTTAATATAGACCCTTTATTATTTAGGAACTAAATCCTAGTTTCCCAAAAATAATAAAACACCTTACCAAATGTTGTTTCTGATTTAGGAAGGAAAGTTCCTAAAAGTGAGGATATGTTGTTTATATTACCTCTTGAGAAGTTTAATTTAGCCATTTTAGAAGTTTAAGGTCTTTTTAAACTATTTGATTATTTTTAATATTCCATTCCAATCATCCCAGATCTAGGGGAAGGGGGCAAATGGAAGGTTGTGAGCAAAAAGAAAAAAGTAAAGGCAAGACAGAGATGGATCCACATATTATGACCCTTAGAACTCCAAAATAATATTTTTAGTAAGAGTTAATGATTTTGTGCATTTTATTTGGGTTCCTTTATAGGGTGGCATATTTTGTTCTTTATTTCTATACCTTGGTTCTATTTCTACTAGAAGAGGAGATTCATAGAGCTTTTATTATAATATCTTTCTCTCCATTGTTACAGTGATGGGTCCCTATCAAAACCTAGACTTTTACCATTAATAAAAACAAGTAAATTAAAGTCTAATATAGTGATCAACAAATATTTTAGCACAAAGTGTGGGGTTAGTAAACATAAAATTAAATATGCATAAGAGAATCCTAATTAAGCTATTTATGGGTAAAAACCTTATGCATGGAGAGAGAAATATGTTTAAATGCCATTACTTATGCTACTTCTATCTATTAAAAAGAGGGAAAAACTTAGAGATACTTACCTTAAAGATGAACCCATCGAGACTCAATCTCTCCTTTAGCCAATGGTGCTTTGCAAGAGGTTGTTTTGGTTTGTAAGAATCCCTAAAAAAGGACTAATCATCTAAGACTTCTCTATAAGATAAGATTGTTCTCTAATTAGGAACCCTAAAATAAGAATCCTCAAGTAGAATGGTGGAAGAATAGATTATAAAAAATCACAAATGAATAATTAAATTTTGTTGTATCTCTAAGAATGGTGAAATGGGTGTGTTTATATAGGTAGATCTAACCCTAATCCTTTCCAAAAGTTTAGGTCGATAAGGATGACCCAGTCGACCTAGTATCATTATTGACAAAAATAGATTAAGTCATGTTCTAGGTCATCCAGGGGCCAACCTAGACCCTAATAAGTTTTATAAATTAAAGTACAATGTCTATGGGGCTAACAGTGTAACCTAAACCATCAAAAATGGTTTTAGGTTAGGGAAGGGCTAATGAAGGTGGTAAATGACTAGAGGAGGTGTAACATAGGAAGAAAATCTTAGGGGAATGTTTTTAGGAGATGGTTAGATTGATAATAAGTTTTAATAAGGGACATAAATCCTACAAAGCACTAATGTTCTACCCACCCCTTTCTTGGTGCACCTTTTAAGGTGTGCAGTTAGAGAGATTGAGACTCAATAGGTTCTTGTAAGATAGAAAGCATCAGTAATTGATAAATTTTGAAAATATTATATGTATATAGTCATTTGAATGGACCCTATACTCTTTAAAACAAATGAATTAACCTATCTTGTTAGTAATTAATTCATTTTTTATTTTTATTACTTGATTGATTAGAGTAACACACATGGAATAAATAAGAGGTTTTTAATTTATCAATTTAGTCACACTATTTTTCTTTTTCACACACTTACAAACCACATAACATCAAAAAGCATTTAAAAAATTCTACCCAAGGCTTACTTACTTGGATTTAATCACTAAGGGGGAATATTACTTGGTTTTCTATCCAAGTATAAATATGTGGTTGATGGGATATATTGGCAAATCACCAGACATCCTTATCGATATAATATTATGAAGTGAGGGGGTAGGCACCAATACCAAGCTAGTACCATCTCCAATACAGATCCCTTTTAGCCTCAACTACCTAAAACCATACTTAGACTTATTTTTATAGTTCCTTATTATATCTAACTCTCTATCACATTTATTTCAAAAATTATTATAAATTAAAACATTTAGGAATGACCACTTAGATTAACATTTTTTGTTGTTTGCTCTTCAATAATTATATGTTGTATTATAAAACTTATATCAGGAAATGTTGGTGCAAGGTTTATGATATGTGACACAACTAGATCAATATAGTTGTTTGTGTTTCTATTTTAAGTATTATAGAAAATAAGGCTAGATCATCTACATTCATAATTGTCAACACCTATCTTTACCATTTAGAACATAGTCGATCTGTTCAACTGTGTCTCCTATAGTTTCTATCTTTTTATAGGAAACAATTGTCTTGTCTGACCCAAACTCTTATAAGTCAGTAAATTTTCAATATTCAAATAATGACATATATGTAATTAATATTTACCATGATAAATATTATACCAATTTTTAATATGTGAATACAACTAAAGTCATTTATCAATGTAAACCCACCCATAAAGATCCTGTCACTAAGCCAAAGAAACCATCATTCAAAGAAATGTTTTTCAAAGACATCACTACCACCACCATACCATATAACAAAAATGAGTAAATACTTCCACAATCCAAACCTCAAGCTACTTCTCTTCCTATTAAAAACATTTTAATCTCTAAGCCTCGCACTAGTTTTTCATATTCTAAATCTCATTGGAATTTCTTAGAGGAACTCAACTCTATGCCTTATAAATAACCCTCATGAAGTTAGTTCATACTTATCCATATCACTACAAATTATTAATTCAATAATTAAAAAACATTGAATAACCTCTTTCCTTTGAAGTAGAACAACCTCTTCAAGATCCTACACTAATATAAGTACACACTATTGAAACTATTTGTCCTTCTTCCAAGCCATCCTTAGAATTACTTGAATAAGATAAGATCAATGATGAAATTCTATTTCAAGCTGATGACCCACCTCTTTTCATTAAAATTTGAATTAATACCACCCTTATTTGAAAAGTCTTAGTAGATTAAGGGTCAAGAATTAATGTTACATCCCTTTGGTTAATTTAACAACATGGGTATAATAAAGATCACCTCAAGTAAACTTGTCACACATGTCATAAATTTGACAAAATGAATCAAAAATCACTTGGTTTTATTTTTCTCCCCCTCAATATTGGACCTAATACCATATGCACCAAGATCATGGTTCTTTATGTACCATTATCCTACAACATACTTCTAGATCATCCATGGACACATTGCATGAGGGATATTTCCTCCTCACGTAATCAATATATCAAATTTATCATAATTGAAAACATTATAAACATGAGGCTAATTCTAATCCATGGAGTATTCAGCTACCCAACCCCAAATATTAGTATTGGATTCCAACCATTCCTTGAATTAATAGTGCACCTTTACCCTAATTTATCAACATGAATCCATATTTACAGGTCACTCTTACTAAATTTGATGATGATGAGCCAAATGACTTGCAAAACACTTGAAATTTTACTTACCTCCTTATATTTGGAGGTGGCTTCCTCCTTTGGTACCATATGATCATACCATCCCTCTTGAGATCACTATACTTCCTCCTCTATGTAATGCACATGAAGCTTCTTACACAGAAGATGAGTTTACATTTAATGAATATGGATTGGACAAGTTATTTCAAGACCCTTTAAACATTTCACCTCATAAATTTAGTGATCTAGGTATAACTCCTTCTGATGCTCCTCTAAAGACACATGCATGCAATATTTATCACACCTATGATGACAACTATATCATGGTTCAAGACCAATCATGAGATTTGGACATACAACATTATCAATAAACCTTAGCTAACATACATGATTTTAACCATGATGTCTATGTAATTTAAAATGATAGTGAGTTATAAATTTAAGGTTATGTATCTATAATTAGTCCTCTAATTATTGATACCCCTTGGGTTATTGAACAAATCTTATCTCTTGATAATTTGAACATTCCAAAACCTTCTATATCATCAATAAATCTACCAAATATCCTTCATTCCAATGATTCTATAAATACCACTGAGGTTATCCCCCTTAATTCAACTAAATATCCATCTACAACATGACATAACACACCTATTATCAATCCAATTGAATCCAATCAACCTTTACCAATAATTCCACCTACACATAAAATTACCCTTGATGCTAATACAATAGATGTATGACATATACATTATAAATATGATCATCATGGTAATAAAATAATTGATCTCAAATTAGACATGGAATATTATGGACCCTTTCCCATACTCCCTATTGATGAAGCCATACTTGAGTTACTCCATGATAGATAACCTCAACTTCCATAACAACATCATAAACTTAAAAACTTCAAATGAAAAGCTCCTCATTTTAATTCTTAATTGCTAGTGTAAACCCCCCCAAAAAAACTTTTTTCTTCTCTTCCTAATATTCCATATTATTTATAAGATGATAATGTCATTCTCATTGAATAACCAATAAGAATAGTATATGGTACATCATCATATCCTCCACCCATAACTGTCTCTAAAGAAATCATGCCAAATGAGCATGATAAGTTTAGCTTATTATTCACTAAATATTGCAAAACCATTGCTTGGTCATATGAGGATATGCTTGGTATCGACATCATTTTACATAACATCATCACCTACCTAGATGTTAAACTCATCCAACAAAAATAATGGAAATTTACACTGTATGCCATAGAGAAATTATCAATCTTTTGGATGCAAAATTTATTAAATTTATTGACTATTTTGAATGGGTGTAAAACATTGTTCCCATCTATAAAAAATTTACCATGGTCATTCATATATACATTGATTTATGTAATCTTAACCTTACATGTCAAAAAGATAATTTCCCTTTACCCTCAATAGATGCCATCATATATTGCACTTTTGGATATGAAATGTTGTCAATTATGGATGGCTTTTCAAGATATAATCAAATTCACATATCCCCTAAATACCAACACAAAATAGCATTTAGTATATAATGGGGAACCTATTAATACATCAAAATGCCTTTCAAACTTAAAAATGTTAGAGCCACTTATCAATATTCCATGACTCACATTTTTTATAATCTTATACATAAGATTATGGAAACCTATGTTGATGAATGCATTACCAAATCTAAGAGTCACAAAACACATCTCACTGATCTAGCTATCATTTTTGATCAATTAATCAAGTAAAAAGTTAGAATTAACCCATACAAGTGTGTCTTCAACATCACATATGGTAAAATTATAGGTTTCCTAGTATCTCTTCATGCTATTAATTTTGATGACACCAAAATAAATTATATAGTCAACATGACCATTCCTCATTCCATTCTTGACATTTGTAATTACCTTCACAAGCTTGGGGTAGTGCGATGGTTCATCTTAGATATAACTTATCACATCTACTCTATTAATTCCATTATAAAAAAAGGTAATGCTCTAAAATGTATTTACCCATGTCAAAAATCATTTGAAAACATTAAATACTATTTGATCCATCCTCCCACCCTCTGATCACCTTTCAATGATCATCCTTTAATTTTGTATAGCATCTCTACTCCCATATCAGTTGGGGTAATGCTTACCTAACAAGATGATATCAATAGAGAATACACTCTTTAATATATTATTTGATACCTCCTTGAAATGTTTTACTAAGTTATAAAGTGATTACCCTGCTATCTACTTTACATTTAAACAACTCTGTCACTATATGCTTTATTAAACCACTTATGTCATTGTCCACTTTGATCCACTTCATCATTTATTATCCAAAAAATTTATATGTGGAGATATAATTAGAAAATATATGGTCCTCTTGATGTAACTTAACCTTAAAATAATCACACAAAAATATATCAAAGGGAAAGTCCTCACCAACCAATTTATAGTGACCCATATACCCAATACAAATCACCTTCAATATAATATACCTGATGATAACTTTCTTTATATTAAAGGTCTTAACCAAGATATATTCCTTAAATATTATTTCCATAATTTCAATTCTAATTTAGAGGTAAATAATCAATAATATAACAATATCATTCATAACATAATTAGATCCAAAGTAGTTATCAAGGAGCACTCTAAATTTACCATTGATTTGCATGAAGACACTTGGACCCTCTACTTTGATGGTGACAAATACCTCCAAGGAGTTGGGATAGGTTTTATTCTAACAAAAAATCATGATAAGATCATCCCTATAGAATTTATATTAACCTTTTATGTTACTAATAACATGGCCAAATATGAAGCTCTCATATTAGGTATGAAAGCAACACTTGACTTAGATATCCCATATCTACATGCTTTGGGTGACTCCCAACTTATCTGCTACCAGGTTAATGGTGATTATCAGTGTAAAATTAAAAATATAGTTACTTATCATCAAATTAAAGACACACCTTCCAAAGAGTTTTCTTCTTTTACCATTTATCTAATTACAAGAGATCATAACTCTATCACTAATTCTCTTGTTTCTTCAACATCTCTATTTCATCCTCATCAAGTATTTAATGATTCCCAATTTCTTATCCAAATATGAAAATCACCTTATTCCATACAATCAAATGATTAAATAATTTTTAATATTGAGGATGTCACTATTTGACAAATCCCATGCTACAAGAACATCAACTAATTCCTTGAACATCAAACATATCCTCCATAAATAGATTCTCTTGAAAAGACTAGAATACATAAGTAAACCTTTAAATATGTATTTCAATACACCACCCTATGTTTTCATAATTAAAAAGGTACCCTGATCTATTATGTAATGTAATAATAGGTTTATCCTCTCCTCGAGCAAGTTCATTGGGGCATCTATGGTGGTCACTATAGCAGACATGCTGCAACACATAAATGTTTACGTATGGGATATTTTTGGCCTACTTTAGAAAAGGATGCTATAAATTTTTGTAAAAAGTGTAATCCTTACCAAATTCATGATGATATAATCCATTCACCACCATTTGAGATATAAACTATGGAATCTCCTTAGCCATTATCCATGTGGGGATTAGTTTTCATTGGTAAATTACCTCAGTCACAAGATGGCCATATTTTTATCATTACTACTATTGAATATTTTACTAAATGGGTAAAATACATGCATATTATCAATGTCATGGGAACAAATATATCTAAATTTATCCTTAACCAAATCATTTATCACTTTAGAGTTCCCTACACTATCATAATGATAATGGTGGCAATTTCAAAAATAAGGACATGAGACAGAAATGTGTTAAATTTAAAATTTCCCATATTTTTTTCACACCTTACCATCTAAAATGAAATGGACAAGTAGAGGCCACTAAAAAAATTATCAACAAAATATTATGAAAAAACCATTCAAAAAACTGGCACTAATTGGCATATCTACTTATATCCTACACTTTAGGCCTATCATACTAGTATACATACTGCCACTAGGGCAACACCATTCTTGCTAGTATATGGTTCTAATTTTGTCTTACCATTAGAAGTTGAAATCCCATATTTACATGTATCTCTTCATGATATCATTATATATTAAGGTTTACGTGAAGCCCACCTTCATGCCATAGACCTTCTTGATGAACACCATCTAGCCACTCTTCAACATAACCATCAATACAAGGCTTGCATTGCCAAACAACATAGTAAAAGGTTAAAGTCTGCACTTTTAATGTTGGTGATATAGTACTTAAATTAGACTACACCTATTATAAATAATGCAAATATTCTCAAAAATGGCGGGGCCCCTATTTAGTGAAAGGTATTCTTGGTCCTAACACATGTTGCCTACAAACTAATGAAGGCAATATTTTCAAAGAACCCACTAATGCATAATTTTTGAAGAAATATTTTGCTCAAATATTTCCATTCTTATCATACTTTTATATACTATCTTATTAAAACTTATTTCATGATTTATCCAATGATATCACCCTCTTTCATAATCTAACTTAACCACAAACCTGAGTTCCCTCTTTTGGTCCTTTGATTTCTTTAAATTCATGAGTGGCATTGTAATATCACGGATAGGACCCAATTTTCCTCATGAATACCTTTTCCTTTAATACATGAATTTTCATATAAGTTTTTTACTTTTCAATGATTTTTACACCCACTTGGGTTTCTATTTTATGAGTTGTAATGTAAGACCATGGATATGACTAGGCTTTCCTCACAAATATCATTTTTCTCTTTTTACACCCAATTGGGTTTATCTTTTGTGAGTTATAGTGTAAAACCATGGATAAGACTAGGCTCTCATCAAAAATACCATTTTTGAATTTTTACATCCACTTGGGTTTCTCTTTTATGACTTTCAATGTAAGATCATGGATAAGACTAGGCTCTCCTCATAAAATTTACATATTATTTCAAACATTTTTACCACATCGATGTTATTTTTAGAATGTTAAGACATGGTTACAAGTTTATGATCCCATATTCTTAGCCTTGGTTCTTATTTATTTTGTAGATAACACTTGTAAAATAAACTGTGTTAGCATGTTTACATACACTTACATTATTATGATAAGGAATCATACTTACTTGTAATTATATCCTTGTTCACATTGACAAGTTTTTTGTGATTTAAAGTAATTTAGATTGTTTCATGTTCTTGCCTTGATTTCCATTCCTTTCATTCCATTTTGGATAAAACAAGGTTTAAATCAAGATAACACTTTTATTTCACATGAATAAACAAGACTCTTAGACACCATGATCTATAAGTCCTCTTTCTTAGCAACCAAGTCCAAACTTTTCAAATGGTAGTTTTTTTATCACCCATGTTTGATTCTCTAAATCCATATGGAAGAGGAATATAAAAATCCATCAAAATTTAAAATCTAAATCGTTTAAAATAAAAGGCAATGGTCAAAAGGTAATCTGAAAATAAAAAAAGTCAACATCACACCAAAAGACATGATTCATAACACATCTCCTATCTCCAATCAAAACTCAAATCCACAATTGGTCTCATCATAGAGCCAAGGTCCATTGGGGTGTGGTAGGCTAGTATATTGGGATAAGAGAATTCAATAATAAATAGTACTACCTACTTTATCACATAAGTACCCAGTCTTTTTAATAGACCAATAGTTTTGTAAGAGGTCCTAAGGAATGAGGAACATGTTGTGGGAAGGTAAGTCCAATTTAATTTTTATGCATATAGTCTTCATGGGATGAGATTGATACTTCATTTGATAACCCAATATTTGTGTTGTTAGGAGAATTTTTTTAGAGTCCTTAATGTCAAAAGTCCTCTTATTTTTCCAAACTTAATTTTTAGTGTATTGAGTTTGATAAAGTTTTTCTGCCTTATTTTTTCCTTCATTTCCCCCACCACCCATTTTTTCTCCCTCTATAAGAAAGTTTGATTCTAAATATATTTTCCTACTTATATATTTCTTCCTTTTCACATCTTAAAACATTCTAACACTACTTTGTTTTATTTTATCTATTTTAGAACATAATCATATGCTTAAGAGACTATGGATTATTTTATTTACACTATTGCTTTACATTTATAGAATTTCCTTGGTTTTATTTGAATTTTTTTCATTATCATTCCTTTTTTGGGACAACTAGATCTATTTCTATAATTAAGTACTTTTTATATTATTGAGTGATTTAGGATTATTACTTCTCACTCACCAATGTTGTTTTCCCTTTCATGTACTTTTTTTTATTGATGATTGAGTAAGGATTGTTACTAATCGCTTATTGATGTTGTTTTACTATTTATTTCTCATATTTATTTAAATAAGGATTATTATTAATTTCATACTGATTTTAGACTATAATTTTACATGTATCCTTAGTTTGATTTGGTTTATTCACATTTCTTATTTAAGGTTTACTTATTTGAGTTTTTCGGTCATTTAGTAGTTATATTTTTAGTTACTTGATGTACTCTAAATTTTGGCTTGGTCAGTTAGTCCTAACTTAGCATTTATCACCCTAGTTTACCAAATTTACAAGTGCATCATTATGACACATTTTATCTATCTTGAATTTCTTGCATTTGTTTGTTTTTGCTCTTTAGATTTTGTATCCTTAGGATGTGTCCAAAGCAGTCTCTGTGCTATCCACAATCAAAATTAAAAACCCAATAGACAACCGTTTAGTGATAAAATTTATTCAAGGTACACATTTATTTATTTATTTTATTTATTTTCTTTTATCCATTTACTTTCAGTTATTTTATGTTTTAAAATAATAAAAATTATTTAGCTCAAATTGTGTGTTGCTATGTTCTTTTCTCAAAGCACCTTCTCATGTTATAACTGCATGACATGTGATGAAATTTGAGTGGGGCATATATATACACATAATATTTTTAAACTTTATAAATTACTAATTCTTTATATCTTGTAAAAATACATCGAATCTCAATCTCTCCGAGTGCACGCCTTAAAGGGTGCATTGATTAAGGGGTAGGTAAACCATTGGTTCTTCAAAATATTATTGTTCCATATACCACCACTTGAAACTAATACAAATATATAATATACATGTACATAATGTTTGACACCTCCCTTACACACTCCATCAATCAATTCACCATCTCAAATAACCCCTACATAAGCCAAAACTTCTTTTTGAATTTTATCGAATAAAGTCAGCCTAGGCTGACCCTATACATAAAATATATGAGCATATTATAGGATTAGGTTGACCTTGGTTGATGTAATTTAGGACCTAATTACTTTATTAATTAAAGATACATGGTCTATTAGGTTGACTCTATTGACTAAAATTTTGGAAAATTTATGGTTAGATCCAACTATATAAACACATTATTTTCATCATTTTAGAGAGAGAGAGATAAGCGTTAATCATTATTTGAGAATATGCTTATCCACCATTCTACTTAAGGAGCCATTAATTAAGGTTTTAATACTACACTTGGAGATACAAATCTTATCTTTTGGGATAAGTCTTTTGGATGCATAGGAAAAGTCATGTAGCCTAGATCTAACCTATCTTTGTTATCCTTACAAACCATAACAACCTCTTATAAATAACCTTGGCCAAGGGAGAGATTGAGGCTCAACAGGTTCATATTCAAAGGTAAGTATTCATAACTCTTTGTAATCTTTATTAAAGTAGATATATTTGCATTTTTTAGCCTATATGTTTCTCTCTCCATGCATTAGGATTGCCTATACATTAACTTGAATATATTTTTTCTATGCATGTTTACTTTTATGTTTATTACCCCCATTTTAAGCCACATGCTTTGGTGAGCACTAAATTATATTTTTCTTTAATTTATCATTTACTTGTGATAATAAAATATAGGACATAACTAGGATTATCACATGGTAGTAGCTAACTAGAGGCTTTGGAACCATCTCTAATGATATTTTTATTGTAAGGGACCCCTTGGTTAGGTCTAGTAGATCCATATGGTCATTACCTCAATTGTCTAAATATACCAACAAGCAGAAGGGCTAGTGTGATTTATCTTCTCCAAGATAAGATTGATTTGTAGATCAAATTCAATTTTCCTTTTATACACATGGTATCTATATCATTTTTTTAGATTTAGTGGGGGCATGCTTTGGAAGTATATGATCCAAATTTATTCAATATAGGATAATTATATGAGTTTTTTAAATTTAATGGGGGATGATTTGGAAGCATGTAATCGATACCTATTCAATATTCAACATATCCAATTTATAGTGGGCATATTTTTTGGAAACAAGTCCTTCACATTGGTACTTATATTAGTTTTTAGATTTTTTCATATACAATGAGGGCATGCTTTGGAAGCATTTTATCTACACCTACACAATTATCTGAATTGTCCAAAGCAAATAATTATATGATTTAAATTCATAGTTGTGATAGAATTCTATACATTGGTATTATTATTATACAAAATTTTAATATGAGACATATATAAGGTACATATTCTATGTAACATGTTCCTAATATAATAAAATATAGACCATTTTTAGATTCTAAAATTTATTTTATGGATAATTACCATACCACAAACTTTTTTGTATTGATGCCCTATAAAAATTTTATAGGCTTTTATTGAGCCAATTTATTGTAGTAGTTTATTTTCTTTTGGTATGGTTGAGGTAATAAAATCACTCAATCTTACCAAGCTTTTAGGTTGGGCTTGATCATCCAGCCTTTTCAGGTTATAAGTATCATTAGGTTGCATGGTTGATTTAATCTCAAATTTTAGGTGGTAACTCACTCTAATCCAAATTTGGGGGCATGTGCCTTATAATATATCTCTCTATATCTCCTTGGATATATGCACATTAAAGATTCATATATATTTATCCTAATCTCAGTTTCATAGCCTTATAATGATACATCTTTTTTAAAACAAGTTTCTAATAGGTAAGGTGTTTAAAATGACATATAGGTGTACTCCTAAACCTTGCTCTTTTAATTTAAATCTATTTCAAGTAATTTCAACCCAAATTATATGAATTGATTTTATACTGTAACATGCTCTTGGTTTCAAGTTAGTCACTAAGAAAGCACTCAAGTTGGGCACACACAAAGACAAGGTGTACATACACACCCAAGTATGCGTTATTTAATTTAAACTAGTAATTTAATTACTCGATTAAAGGGGGGGGCAAATATAGATGATATTTTATGATTATATAGAATATCAATCTTTTACACTTAGAAAAATTAGACCTTAGCTATTCCTCTTAGTTATTCACCTTTTCCTACCTTCATAAGTCTCACATTTACTCTATATTTGTGCCACTTAGCTTATATATCTTAATCTAACTAGTCTTATGTTGATGACATAGGTCTTACATCTTGCCCAAAATTATTATAATGTATTTATCTTCCATCTTTGCATGTTTAAAACATGTACCTACATTCTTTCTCCTTGGACACTAACATCTAGGATAAATAGTAGCATTGACGTTACTGCCCTATCTTGATGCATGTGTTAAGTTCCCTAAAGTCATCCAATTTTTAAATGAAATTTATCCTAATGGTTGAACTATGTGCTTTAATTTGAGTTATTAATCTAAAGGGATTGATATAAATAAAAGATCAACCCTCATTCATTCCTCACCTAGAAAAGACCAAAGAGACCAAAGCAACTCATCAAAAGCACTTTATCAAGAATTCAATTGAACAAATATTTCATTTTTATTCTTATTTTCATATCAATCATATGGAATACACATCTATAGGACTGAAGTACTAAAGGAGCATCCCAAGAACCCAATTTTCCATGTTACAATCTAGATCACTATTTTACTTAATTTGCATATATTGTATGAATCACACATAAGTCAACACATAGGGGAGAATTACATGTATCTAAGGCCCTGTTTGAAGTATTGGCTATGTATCCATTACCCACTGATAGTAGGGTCTTTGGGTTAACTTGACACCGCGTGCACACTAACCCATTTCCCCCTAAGATGATATTAACGATGGAAAAATAGGGTTTTTCAATTTCATAAAGACAAACAGTCCATGACATAGATATGAATGCACCAAAGTGAAGGCACAAAAAATATAAGCATCTAGGTGGTTGCATCCTATTTCAGTAGATATTTTATATAAGACACTACCATCAAACCTAGATAGTAATATTGACGTAATCATCCCAAGCTAACATTACTATCTAGAGAGACATAAGCATCATAACTAGACTATGATGATTGTTATAGAATATACTTTCCACCTAATTTTTCATCTATTCTAGATCCAAAGGTGCATTAGTATCAGAACAAGTTAAGTACTTCACCTTTTTGTCATTTCTATATCTAACATATTTATACTTTCCATATTTAGAATATCTCAACATAATAAATTTAGTGTATACTTATATCTAAGTTTAGCATTTAATTGGGATGATATATATCTAATTATCACCCTTGTGCCATTTCATTTCTATATACCCCCTTTAACATCTAGATAATCCCAATCTATATCATTTTAGGAATAAATAGAAAGATAAGTAAGAAACCTTTCCAAGGTGATATATATATATATATATATATATATATATATATATATATATATATATATATATATATATATATATATATATATGGTACATTTTTTTGGTACTTGATCGAAGGGATATTACATTGTGGTATTAGAGCTCTAGGTTCCACACTCAACTTAATGTGATCATTGACGTCTCTAAGATACATAATGTTGTGAAAACACATTTTTCATTTATAAACTAATGAAGTTAAAAACTTTGAAAAAATTTAGACTAAATTAATGATTTGTGTGTGAAGGAACATGGTGAAAATGAGACTCAAATTATAATCATGAATATTTTAGGAAACTCTTAAATCAACTAGTTTATATTAATCTTAGGTCTGGATTGCCTTAAAACTTGTTTAACGTGATAGTTTGATGTATGGAAAATCATGATAAAGGAGGGGGACTCTAAAAAATATAGGAAAACGTCATAATAAAACCTAAGTTATTTGTAATCATGTGGAGATGAATATAGTTACCTGATCTTAGGAAGTTTTCCTTGAACATAATCTAAAATAAATATTAGAAATGATTGCAACATGTCATTTATAGTATGAGTAAAATATAACTTCACATAGACAGTATGGAATTTTCATGTGATATGTTGACTCGTGTAATTTTTGGAGATCATTAGGTTATGAAGAACTAAGGGATGAGTGGCGGACTAGGAGATTGAGTACTAAAGGATGATAAAAATCCTAGTTAGTCTCACAATGACTTAGTAGTTGCTAAATTTAGATACGACAAGGGGAACTTATCAAATCCAATATTATGGCTTTAAGCATGTATAATTAAGAATGTTTATTCCTTAATAAATTAGTAATATATCATTTATAGGTATTATTCATTGTTTTACTTGCTAGGAGCTATGAGGAGTAGGGGCAAGATTGACTTGTGAACATTATCTTTTTACAAATTCTTTAACACCTTTCTCGGGAAAGGTTAACCACTTTCTAGGTGGAGAGATGTAATAGGGAACTATGATAATTTGTGGAAATATCCCTAGAAGCTTTCTAGATTTAATAATTATCTCATGTGTTTTGATGCTTATATCAAGGGGGAAAATTACTAATAATGTGAAAAAATATTATATAAAAGGACAATCAAATAAAGTCTTGTAGATAAAAGGAAAGAATTTTGGCTCAATACACTATAAGTAAGATTTTTAACTTAAAGACAAATATGAACTTATTAGTTTCCATTAATGAGAATTAAAATGCAAATAATTCATCTAATTTTTATAAACTCATGTTCTAAAGGTACTGCTTGATCAAAAAAATTGTTGAAAATTTATGAAGAAGTCCTGTAAAAATTTTCCTTTGTCTTTTTAATCAATCCTAAGTTGACTAAGCCATTAGGACAATGTATTTTTCAAGGGGGAAGATGTAACATCATGTTTTACCTATTTTGGGATAGGTAAATTATTGGTGATTAACACCAAAAAATATAACTAATACTGTTTAGTTTCTATGCAATTAGGGATTGATTTTAATTATATGATTTATATGATTTAGTTCATTTATATTATCATGTTTTGTTATAAAATTATGTGGAATATTTTTTAGTATCATTATTTTACTATCATATGATTTGGATATCATGACTTGGTTTATTGTCATTTGTTCACTTATCTATGCCACAAGTACAACCCTTAGTGTGAGGGAGAACATAGTCGGAGAGGAGGAACTAGATATGGACTATGGCCAATAGAGAGGTAATCTCATAGAGCAATATATAATCTTGATAATGAAATACATGTACCCTCATTTGCCTTGACATAATTGATGATAATCTAATTTGATGATTCCTTATTTTTTCTTAGCATTGTTTTGTTTTAAGTTTTAGATTATGATTATAGATACATTATTTAAGGACTTTTATGAACCTTATCAGGTTTACACTTTGGTCAACAAGTCTCATTGACATGCATTATTTCATTCTACAACTAGAGAATCCTTACACTATAGATCAATGGGATTGTAACCCAATGCACCATAAAATTAAACAATAATGACCATTAGTTAATGTATGATGGTTGACCTAGTTGTGAATCAAAGATATTAAAGTTTACTTTTGGATTTATGTTCTGTAGAAAATTTAGTGAGTGGGTTCCATTTTGAAATCATTTCATGATGTAATTTTATGGGCTACTTATTGAGTTTTGCCTATGACCACTTAACATTATTCAAAATTGAAATAATTTGTGAGTATTTTTCATTATAAAATGATATCATTAAATAATTTAGTTTCAATAGTATAACCTATTAAATATAAATTTAAAACAATAATTATAACTTATGGAAACGTAATAAATTTTCATAACATTAACAACCCTCAAAAAGGAGGTAAATGGAATGGTTTTGAATTTGATAATAGTGTTAAAAAAGTGTTTGTTATTCATTCTACTTCTATGAACTATGTCCTTTCTGGACCATAAGATGCCATAGCACTAAAGAGCAACCTTGAATAAGGTAACTAGAATTAATTGGCCACATGGGATATTTAGGAGAAAAGACAAAGCCCACATGGATTATACAATAATTTTTAAATGCAAAGTATTTGCATCCAAATTGAACTATGCCCAACTTTGAATATTTTCAACCAATTCAATAAATGCTACTAGCTACAATTACACCTACAATTGAATTTGATACACCTATGCCCCTTCATAACTATTACACCACATGGAGAAGGATGTTTTTAGAGAAGGATATTTTATGTTGTTAGAGACTACCTTTTTTTGTTGAAGGAGGAGGTAAACACCATATGTAATAACAATGAGATCAAATAAAAATATTCCCTTGCTAGAGGAAATCCATTTTAGTGAAGAAATGAAGGAGATTGACAGTCATATGAAGCTTTTCCTTCAAATAACAATGCTAATATTATTAGGTATGCCATATAAATCCATGATTATTTATAGCTATGTTTTATATTTAG
This sequence comes from Torreya grandis, assembly GCA_037957365.1. Taxonomy (NCBI): domain Eukaryota; kingdom Viridiplantae; phylum Streptophyta; class Pinopsida; order Cupressales; family Taxaceae; genus Torreya; species Torreya grandis. Next base: position 214,515 of record JARHVA010000791.1, read on the forward strand.
GAGATGAGTTTTAAATTTTTAGAATGATTTTTACATTGAATGAGCTACCTTTTATTCCCTTTAGATTACATTGTAGATTCTCTTAATTGTGTTATGTTTTTTAGCTACTATTTAATATAAATGATTTATGTTCTACTTTGTAAATTATCTTTCTAGACACGTGTAAGACTGTAATGTAGTTGTATATGAGTTATAATAAAATTTTCCTATCCTTTGGACTATATAATCATCTTGAATTGAGATATGTGTTTTTGCTTGCCTTTGGGATTGAATTATAAATATAAAAATCATTTGCTAAATTGGGTCATATCTCCTAATCTAAAATCTGGGTTTTCACTAAATGTTTTGGGTTTGTTAACTTTTGAGTTAGCTAAAACCTATCAAAATTTTATCCAAAATTAAATAACCATTTGATATAAATGAATAAAATATTATCTTCCTATTTTCTCAAATTATGATTACCAATGGAATATTATCTCATTTGGAAAAATAATAAAGAAAGATACTTAAATATTTCAAATAGTTGTTGATTTCATAAGAAAATTTTCATATATGTATTATGTTCCCATATGAATCAATAATATTATATTTATGGGTTTAACGATGTTATGTTTAAATTATAAATGAAATCTCAAATGAAAGTATGTAATTTTGATAATAATTGAATTATGTACAAGACTAATCATGTCATATTTGAATATCCTAAATTCTTTATTTTAGTCTAACATAGTTGGGCATACATTTAGCATGCCAACATTGACTTCTCTTCCTTTTTATCAATAGTAATCTTTTCAAAAGTACTCAACCTAATTATATATAATTATCTTTCCATTTATTCATATCATACATCAAATCTAAGGGGCTTCTGATGAAAGTTATAATAATATACCTTAAAAACATACAATTTGAGTACCAACATTGGTTTGAGCACCTTGATTTATTTTGATAACAAAAAGGCTTATAATAATAGGGTATCCTTAATAATCATAAATGGATGAGGCAAATTTTAAGTATTTTCCTTATAATATAATTTAATTTCCATAGAAGTTTGGGTTCTTTCAAATATTTAAATATTATGGATGGATTTTTTTAGACAATTGGATAATTAATATCTAAGCTACTGAATAAGGTATATTAGTTTATCCTTGTTGGAGTACTCTTACCTCTTGTAATCATCTTCCACTAGTTTGGTTCGATAAAAATAATATTACACTTGTCAATTAGTTGGAGCACTATCCTAAATACAACTTTTGAGCTCCCAATTATAATTAAAAGATTGGAATTTTCTCTTTAAAATTTAGAAATAATTTGTAATAAATAGGAATGTCCACTTAGATGAGATATTCAAACTAGTAAAGTAATAATGTTATTATCTTTAGCTAGAAATTAATTTGGGTTATTTTACATCAAATGCGATCTGGTAACCTTGTGTTTAAATGTGATATTAAAGTATGATTTTAGGGAAACTTTAAAGGGAATTGAATATTGGATATAATATATTAAACATTGTAAAAGGATAGGTGTCTTTTAATCATGTTATATGTTTTGAGTTATGGACTTTGAAATGGGTTTTACCATTAAAATCAATTGAAACCTTAATTTGGATATAATAACAACCCATGCATTGGTATTATATAATCCACACCATCATAAGTGGTGTATAATGATAACAAGATATGTTGTGATTAATATAATCATATAGATCTAATGACATTCATTCATGTTGAATACAATTTATAGAATATTATTTGAGCTAGCTACATCTACTCTTATGTCAAGATGTGATAATGGAATCTCAATATGTCATTGAAAAATAAATTATCATAGTTATTTAAATTCTCCTTATCAAGGGATCACCTTTTAAGTTAGTATGGTATAATATGTCCTTAGCTTTGTGGATTCTACATGGAAGATTTTTTGATAAATGGATCTACATTATGGTAGTAATCTCTTAATGGGTAACCCACTACTTTCTGGATGATGTAAGGGTGATGTTTCTAAGAATTTCATAATATACCTTTATTATTTTGGCTAATTTTTGATGATCTTAACAAGACTTTATTGAGGAATGTTATCCTTGCAAGGTTGTGGTTTTTATTAGTTTACAAATATTCACTTTCATATACTTGTGACACCTAATAATGATTATAGTAAGATGGATAACTTAGAATTCTAAAAATTTGTTGTAAACCTAATACTATGACATATATTTTGATTTTTTGTTATTAATGTAGTCTTAGATAAAAATTAACTAGGAAACCTATTGCATCCTAGTGTGTTTCATATGAAAGCATGGGTATTTGATTATATACACTAGTTGGTTCAAGACATGATCTTTTTATGTCACGATTTAGCTTACCTTGTAAAACATGGTGGGTGACCTCACATTGAATGTATGGTTATATTACCTTATTTCAAACATTTTTGCAAATGGTATGTGACACTTACAAATTTGTTACTCAATTAAAAGACACTCTTTTTCTTCAAAGTGGTTTCTTAAATTTTGGTTATGGGGACCTATAAAATTGATCTAAGATAACCTCAGATCTTAAGTTGATGTGAATCATGGTTTTACATCTTTAGGATAATCATGAATCTAGAAGATAAATAAATTATATATTGATACTTTTATAATGGGTTCTAGACTTTAATGGTTGATAAGATCTTACACAGGATGTTGAGACTCAACTAACTATTATATCACGATTTGGGGATAATGAATCTCTTATAATATCAAAAATTGATTTTATGATTGATTTAAATATCATTGGGATGAAAATGGTATTGGATGGTTAAACTTTCATGAACCCTAGGGTTGAGAATTAAGGTTTGGATTTGGGTATGCTTTATCTTTGCTTGAATAATTGATAATCATTTGGGTATGTTTTATCTTTGATTGAATGATTGATAATCATCTATGTATTCTTTATATTTACTTGGTTGATTGATAATAATTGAATTATTAAAAAAAATGTACCTTTTCTTTAAATATAAACCTTAGTATAACATTTGGGGAATTGGGTGTTTAGATTCCTTATGATCCTTCATAAATAACTATAGAAGTTAATCATTCCTTACTATGTATTATAAGATGTTCCTTTTTAGACTATCACATTCTCTTGTATAATGATTATATATTGACAATGTTAAACTCATTAATAATAGTCCAACACTTTTGGATATTGAATTACCTTTAGGATCCAAACACCTTATGGTAAAATTGAAATGCATATTTTATTCTAAATTGATTTCTTGCATGGAATAATAGGTTTAACCAATATACTATGTGTAGTATTAGGCCCAACTATTTTTATTTTGAGGAGTAGTGGGTTAAGCTTATTGTGTCAAAACTATTTTTACTACATGAATCAATGTGCTAAATTATCTCCACCTTATAGGATTCTCTCTACCTATTGATCATCTATAGATAGCACCTTCATGGAAGGGAAGGGACACTCTCAATAGATGAGACAAGTATGAGGAATCCAAAGGATATATGGTTGGAGGACAATCCCTCCAATGATATTCTCTCTCTGATGTTTCTCTTTTGGTCTTTAATGACAATAAATGACCTCATAACTCTAATGGATTTCATTATGAAGACTTATTCACACATCTTAAATAGACAACTACACTTATTAAGTCTTGTATTGATTACTTGAGAAGAGAAGATCATGAGATTGTAATAATGTTGTATACATTTTATTCTCTTATTTTTTTATGATCATATTATGGTTGTATGTTATTCAAAGATAGAATTTGGATTAAAAAAAGATGATTATGATTTGTATATTTTGATGTTATTGCTTTTGTATTGAAAATAAAATAAGAATATATATTTAGTCATTTATGGTAAAAGTTTATTTAAATTATTATTATGAGCAAAAATATACATTTTGACTTGATCATTAGTTGTACATTTCTAATATATTTTATTATACTACCTCAAATTAGGAATAAGTGTGAATTTTAAGTGTACAATGTAAATGTGTAAATAAACTTTACAATTATGGAAATCAAAACAAGTAAGGATTATTTTCATATATGATAATTGTTTTAGTACAAGGCATTCATACAATCATGCCCATAAATTTTACTATATTCATGCAAACTTGTTGAATAATAATAAAGGATAAGCGAGAAAATTATCTGGGGTGATAAATAATATATACATACATAGATAAATGGAGACACACACACAAACATATATACATATATATATATATATATATATAGATATATATACATACATACATTTATACATACACACACATATATGTATACATATATAACACGTATGTATATATATACACACATATACACATACATACATACATGTATACATACATATATATACACACATATATGTATATACACACTTAATATACATACATTTATACACACACAAAGATACACATACACACATATATCTATGGTATGTTTTTCTAGTACTTGAGTAGAGGGATCTTACGTTTTGCTATCAGAGCTCTAGGTTTGATACTCAGCCTAATGTGCTTATTAATCTCTCTAAGATGCATACTATTGATAAATCACATTTTTTAGTATAACCTAATGAAGTTACAAAATTTGACATACTTTATACTAAAGGAATGATCTATGTGTGAATAAACATAGATAAAATGAGACTCAATTTGTAACCTTGAATCCTTTAAGAGACTCCTAAATCAACTAGCTTATATTAAAGATCTCAATATTGGATTGCCTTAGAAGCTTTTTAACAATATATTTTGATGTATGGAACATCATGATAAAGGAGGGGGACTCTGAAGAAGATGAGGCAAAATCATAATAAGACCTAGTTTATTTGTAATCACATGGAATGATGAATATCAATAGCTAATCTCCAAACATTTTCCTTAAACAAAAAAAAATAAAAGAAATATTAGAAAGGATTGTAGCATGTCATTAGTAGTATGAGTAATATATCACCTCACATAGTTGATATGGAGCATTTATGTGATATGTTGACCCACGTGCACTTTTTGGAGATAATTAGGTTGGAAAGACCTAAAGGACAAGTGGTGGACTAAGAACGCGAGTATAAAGGATGGGAGAAATCCTAGCCAGTCTCACAATGATTCATTAGTTTATGAGATTGGATACGATAAGAGGAACTTGTTAAATCCATTATTTTGGCCATAAAAATGTATATCTATGAATGATTATTCATTAATACATTAGTAATATATCATTTCTATTTCCTATTCATCATTTTACTTACCAAGAGTTAGGTAGAGTAGTGGAAGTATTGACTTGTGCACACTGTTCTTTTGTAGATTTTATGACAACTTTCTTAGGAAATGAGAACTACTATTTAGGTATGATAGATGTAATAGGGAACTGATATACTTTATGGAACTCTCCCTAGCTAAATTTTTCCTTGTGTTAAGGGGAAAAAATGCTATGCATGTGGATAAATATTGTATAAAGGAAAAATCAAATCAAGTCTGATAATTTTTTTTAGATAAATACCCATAAGTAAGTTTTTTAACTTACAGACAAATATTAACCTTTGTTGGTTTCCTTTGATGGGAAGTCAAATTGAAAGAATGCATCTATTTTTTTTAAAAACTCATGTTCTAAAGGTACCACATGATCAATAGTACAACTATAAAATTATGAGAAAATGCTCTAATTTTTTTCCTATAGTCTTTATAATCAATCCTATGTTGACTAAGATAATATGATGATGTATTTTTCAATGGGGGGAAGGATGTAATGTCTCATTTTACCTATGCTATGATTTAGGGAACTTGTTGGTGATAAACTCCATAAAACATAACTAATAATGTTCAGTTTATATGTGATCAGGGATTGATTTGCTAGGTATGATTTATATGATTTGGTTCATTAATGTTAACATAGACACAGGAAAATGACACGTGGTGGTTTTTAATATATCATCTAGATCTAAATTGACAAATGGTGCCTCCATTAAATTCAAAATTTGTTTCCTTTTCATTGTTTGGTATAATATCAAAGAAATTTGAATATGATGTATTACTAATCAAGTTAGTTATGTGTCATGGTGGTGGGGGTGTTGGTAGTGATGTTGGTTTCTTATGAAACTATATATGGGGTAAAAGAGGAGGTGTAGAGGACTGCAAACATAACCAAGGATAAAGAAGATGTAGTACTAATAAAGTTGGTTGTGTGTGGTGGTGGTGTGGTTGTTGGTGATGGTGTTGGTTTATTATATAACTGTATGGGAGGTGAAAGAAAAGGTGTAGAGGATTGAAAAAATAACCAAGGAGAAGGTGTAGGAGGCCAACAAGTCTTTAGAGTCATGGAATAAAAGGGCCAAGGATAATATTTATTCCTTTGTCACCATTGTTATTGATTTTATTGATAGAACCTTAAAACATCATCTGGATTGTCTCCGTAATAAATGGTTTGATGCAATATGAGGAAAGATGAGTAGAATATGGCATTGAATTTATTTTGGGGCATCATAACATATATTATGTTTTCATTACTATACTATCTGTTAGGAATCTAGAACAACAAACATGCTCTGACTCAACTCGTTAGGATCTTGCTCCTCAGAAAGAGCACAGTATGATTACCAAATATAAGCAATTGAATATGCGGAAATAACCAGAAACACAAGTAACTAGAATTCACCAATAGCACAGAATATGAGAGACAATACACTATCTTGTATTAACACTATACAGAAAAGAATACATCAAAGAGCCGCCACACTCTTTCACCTTACAGAGATTCGCCACACCTCAAGTGTACAGTAATTCTTCTCACACACACTCTCCTACACAAAAACGGTCCCAACAACCAACTCACACACAGAATTGGTGTTCACCTCACCAACCAGTCAGTAATAACCCTGCCGATACATCAAGCACTCTATAGCACTTCAAGCTGATCTCTCATGAACCTGCAACCTGCAATTCAAAGACCAAACTTACATGTAGATCCCCAATGAGCTTGCAACAACCTGCAACTCATAGATCTTACAACTAGAAGGAACTCTTCCTTTCTATCTCATGCATTAAACAATACATGCCAATGGGTCTATAAATAGATCCCTAACTCAAACAATAACATAGACTCTTAATTTAGACAATTATCCTCGCAACCCAAGACTCTGGCTGGTCTTAACATGCAAACTCATCGTTCACTTAACTAACTATCCGTGAAATGAACACTTCAGGAACACACAGGCGACCGACGTCGGTCCCTGCTGGTCTGGTTCTGCCGACGTCGGCCGACTTCCTACCGTCGCCGGTTGCCTTCTGCACTGGATTCTGCCGACGTCGGTCATGCTGCCGACGTCGGTTCCTGTAGAACTCAGCAACCATCTGTTCCTAGTTTGCAAAGGTTGAATCTTTTAGCTCCACAACCTAACACTATCTTCAAATTTTATGGCCTAATTTTTAGATTGATCTAGGGCAACTAGGTTTAATTATTATTTATTTTAAAATACAATAGTAGATTATTAAGGTGTAAACAAGCTTCAATTCATCCATTTATCCCTTTTGTTTTAAATGTAAATAAGCTCACATCAGATGCAACATTCAACTTGATGGGTGTGGTTATGGTTGCACATGCTCATGCCCTGACACTCTTCATAGTGGTCTCTATCACAACTAACATCTTTGGCAGCCACATCAACCCAAAAAGTATTTTTCAAGTCTATAATTGTTATTTTTAGGTCATGAGTTCAATTCTCGACAAAGAGCAAAAGGTGATATTTTCATTTATTTGAAGGGTTGCTTAAATTAATTATAATCTATATAGAACTTACAATCATATATCAAGTTTAACCTAAGGTAGACAATAACATCATTGTTGTAAGTTATGAATCTTATGAATGTTTTAGGTTGTTATTTCTCTTATTATCTATAAGGACTATGCATCAAATAAATTTTTATTTGGTTTGAGCTTAGGGTTTCTATGTCAAAGATGAAGGTGCCACTAATAAATCTAAACTTCATTGTAAATCAATTATATATATATGGATATATATCCCTAATTTAACTATATAAATATTATATTTAGATTAAATGGTTGAGATGTCTAAATCAATTGAATAATATGCAATAATTAAGTGTTAATTTGTTATGGATTTTGACTTCTTTTGAATTTTTAAAAATAATAATAAATATGCTTAAATAAAAAGTTATCTAGAAAATGACTATCATGGATGATTTGGGTTTTAAAAAATAGATTCTAAACAATTTTGAATGTTGTCAACATGGTCCCAAGATATATTTACTCACTAGATAGTAGTACCTAACCTGGATAGTAGTGACATATTGGTGGTGTCCTAAAAATGGCATTAATGTCCTCTTTATAGGGTTGTTCTTATTTTATGAGAGCACTTGCACCTATTTTTCTAGGTCCTATTCCTACAACACATGAAATTTAGAACTCTATGTTGTGCCTGGAAAACCTAATTTAGTGTGCAAACCCTAATCCTCCATACAAGTATAGCATGGGCAATAAATGTGTGTTCATTAGTAGGATAGGCTGGACATCTTTAACACCCCACTATGAAGAGATTTGCCTACATACCAATATTTAGAGGAGGGATTAAGACTAATGTAATTATCCCACCTAGTGTTGGGTGTAAGTGCAAGTGAATTATAGAATGAGAGTGGTCTTAAATGCCTTGAGTGTGCTTGAGCTTTGAAATCTAGGTTTAGAGTTATTGTAGATGGTAGTATGTAGAATAGGGATCAAACACCTTAATTTTGCTCAACTTGCCTTTTGTTTGAATAGGCTTTTGCATCTATTTTCCATCTAGTAAATATAGGTCAAATAGACTTGTATTTATAGAGTTCTATAGCTTGTGTGGATAGTAAAATGTACTTAGGTCGACCTTAGGAGGGACACACATTTGGAAAAATATATGTTTAAGAGAGTTATAAAAAAGGACAATATCACCCAATTAGGGACACTAACACCATGTAGATGTAGTGTCCAAAATGTGGTGCTAATGTCCACCTCATAGATTGTTAGGCATACTAGGTTAGGATCTGGGAAAGATATCCTCGGACTATGTTTGAGCTGATTGTAGATGTTTGGTCTACACAATGGTTGAAAAAGTGTGGCAAAGGATATAATATAGGTCTAGTGCTAAGATAAGAATTTTTTAACTCAAACAACACTCTTGACATCCAAATACCACTTTTAGGTGAATAAATTTTCCCCCCTTTATGTTAATAATGTAACAAAGCAAAATGAATAGTATAAATAAAAAATAAGTGTACCTAGACTTACCTTGGAAGTGTAGCCTGTGTAGCTAAGTCTAAGTATGTGAATCTGGGTCTGTGTATATGAAACATGATCCAAAGTATTTAAGAACAATGAAACATGTAAAATTCAATCCTTACTTAAAAGATGATAAAAAGCAAAAGATTATGCTGAATAAAGTAATTGAGTAAAGCTGAGTAAAGAGAGGAAAGGAATGAATACACCTCATTAGGTATGTGAACCAATGCATAAACTTGGTGATAACCTATGTGTGTGAGTGTACATAGTGATCATATTATTGAATATCTTGGACTGAGCTAATAGCTTGCTCAATCCTCATATGTGTGTTTCAAAAACATAATCTGATTTTGACTCCATCATTGCCAACCCCTATTCGATGGATCCTAATCTATGAATAACTTGGATAATACTGTAAGTGTGTCTAATATTATCATGTGGGTGGCTCAAGAACTCAAGTATCCCATGAATCCATCATTTCCCACCCATGTGAATTAGATGCATCTATAAATAGATTATGCAAAGCACTGAAAGTATCTAACTAGGTATGTTTAATTGTGTATGTCAGCTTTGTGGCCACTCAGGTATATTAAGTGGCTCTGGGTCACTCGAGATGCTAATCACTGAAAATGGAGTAAGGCATGAATATGGAAACAACTTGGAATGTGATAGAAAGTGCATATAATATAGATAATGACATGGAGTTTACCATTCCATCTGATCAACCTGTGTGGAATTAAGCATATGGAAACTATGTGTCACACATATGCCCCCAATTTGATATCTAAGTATACTAATTCTAATCTGATTATGTAATAATTGAATCTGTGTCACTAAACTAAATGTGGGAGTGATCATGTTGTGCATGATGCCCCCAAATTTAATCAATTGATATGAATATGATCTAAAATAAATATATATGAGAAAAATCTAAACATAACTATCAAGCCTATGACTATATTTATGCAACTTTATATTGTACCTAGTCTACTACTCTGGCTAATCTAGATTTACTTAAAGATGGGGCTATTGGATAATAACACCTGGTAATGGATAGTAATGCCTTATGGTGCTAGTGCCATAATCTAGGTGCTAATGTTTGTTTGTTCTGATATCTAGGTGGTTTGAATTGCTTATTGAGTCTCTATTTTTTCATTTGTTTACCCTATGTCTAATTTTTGAAACTAAGCTTATGTGTTAAAATTTATCTATTAATATAAAATTAGGATCCTAATCTCTAAAAAATGTGTACTTTCACCTAGGCCCTTCCTTGATAAATCATACAAGTCTAGGTGTGATGTAAAAAGCTGAGCTATATTATTGACTAATTTTTTTAACTGTGTACTGTGCCAAATTAGTAAGTGATAGATATAAAATGACTTATGAAGTCCTTTATATAGGAGACTCTTTGTTTTTAATTTGGGAAATTTATTAACATTTAGCCAACATTAGAAAGACAAAAAAACTTAAGGATGAAGATAAGAAGGGCTTGGGACTCATGAATTAAGAAAAACTAACCATTAGGACTCAAAATATAAAAGGACAAGAGTGATAGAAATGGGACACCCTAGGGTCTAATGCTATAGTCCAACCCCAACACTCCTATCCTATAGGATTTGGACCTAAGGGATGGAATTATCATGGGAAATAGAGTTTGGTTGAGCTAGAATGACCATTTGGAAGGCTATGGATGACTGACAATAAGAAAAATTGTGATTCAAGCATGAAACAAGACCAAGATGAGAAAAAACAAAAGACATGGCTAAATGCAAACAAGGCTCATATTCTCTAGTTAGAGTCTCCTATGAAAGGACTATGAAAAGACATGATATGTGTGGTTACTTGACCAATTTAGGGTGTATATACATATCAATACTCCAAGGAGGGATCAAGCCTAATGTAGTTCTCTCACCTAGTGCTTGGTACAAGTGTAAGTAAATGCTATAATGAGAGTGGTTTTGAATCCCTTGAGTGTGCTTAAGCTTTGAAATCTTTGAAATTTGGGCTTAGGGATACTATAGATGGTAGTATGTGGATTTAGGCTAGAATATGGATCAAATAACTTAATTTTTCTCAACTTGTCTTTTGTTTGAATAGGATTTTGCATCTATTTTCCATCTAGTAAATAGAGGTCAAATAGACTTGTATTTATATAGATATGTAGCTTATGTGGATAATAAAATGTACGTAGGCTGACCTTAGAAGGGGCACACATTTGGAAAAGTATCCATTCAGGAGAGTTAGGGAAAAGAATAATAATGCCCAATTGGGGACACTAATACCATGTGGTTGTAGTGTCTTAAAAGTGGTGTTAATGTTAACCCAACATACTATTGACCACACTGGGTTGGGATCTAGGAAAGCTATCTTGGGATTGTGTTTGAGCTGACTGTATATATCTGTGGTCTACATAATGCCTAAAAAAGTATGGCAAAGGCTTTAGGAGAGGTCTAGGGATAAGATAGGAATAGGCTAACTCAAGTGACACTCTTATCATCAAAATACCACTTTTAGGTGATTATAATCCCTAAAATATTCTACACAATGAACTAAGTACATTATTTTTTTATTTTGATGTTATGCATAAAGATAAAATAATTCCATGTTAATGGTAATAAAGATGAAGGAAAGAGTGTTAATCATAGTGCAAGTAATTACAAATTATAGATTATTTAAGAGAACAACACATTAAATCAATATTTAAATTTGAAATGTATGTCAATTATTAGTCAAGTACAATAATTAGTGATAGCAATAGCAAACAACTATCATTACTTCTACCTTAGGTGGTAAAAATTTGTAAATTTTATTGTGATAATTATCATTACTTTTGTTTTATGTGGGTAATATTTGTAAATTTATTTGGGAGGGTAATGTATTTTAAATTTTATGATAAAATTTGTACAACATAAAATTTACAAATTGATTGGTGGTTCTTTAAATTCTATATATTTAATGGAAAATACTGAAAACCATTGGGAATATAGTCACATTGACTTTGACCCATCAATAAAATATTCAAATATTACTATTTTTATTAATAAAAATATTCTTCTAAGAAAATTTATTTTAAACATTTGTTTTGCATGAAGTTTAATGCAAATTAATTGATTTCATTGAAAACAATAGTATTACTACTTGTTAATAGGTATTAATAATTATGTTGAACCATCAGACAATGAGAAGAAAAGGAGATGAATAAAAAGAAGTAGAAGATTTATGAAATGAGATTTTTTAGTAACTAATTCCTAGTTTATATAGTAATTAGGGAATTGAAATAGATGAAGATATAAAGATGATTATAGATTAGGGTCATTTTCAACAAACACATTGTGTGGCCTAAATAGTAAAATTTATGAATGACCATAGTGTTTTCTTAACAAATTATCTACCTTGAACAAAATAGTAATTAAATTTTATACTAATTATAAATATTAATAAATTAGTGTATAAAAAATTAAAATACTTTAACTATACTATAACTAAGTTTGAAGGTGATCAAATGGTGATGTTAGGGTTAATGAGAGGGTTATTTGGTATGAATATATACTTATAGGTATAATGAAGAATATCCACACATTAAAAATTAAAACATTTGAAAACTAATTATGTGATAGATTAGTGAAGCCTTCATTGTGTAGAAAATTCTATTAGAAAAAAGTTTGCAAATATATAGTCTCTAGTCACAAACCCATGCTAACTAGAGCAATTAGTTAACAACACAAAGCCCAAGTTAAGTTATCTTACATTGGAAATGTTTATTCGTAACCTATATATTATAAATTGTTATTCCCCTAATGGGAAATACATGTAATTGATAAAAATATCATTCCTTGATTACAAAGAGAGAAAAGAAGGCACATAAACAATGTGTCATAGAAAGAGACAACCAAGTCCATTTGATATTGTTGGCCCCCAATTTTGAAAAGTATAAGCATGTGCCAAGTTATGAATAAATCAGGGCATGTGTAAGTCACATGCATTTTGGGGAAGAAAGCATAAATACGATAGGTTATCAATATAAAAATAGGCTATGTTTTGACTATCAAGTATACCATGAATATAAGAAATAAAAATGCAAGGATGGGTAGCTCAAATATACCTAAATACCTAGTAGAATTCAACTGAGGATTGACCAAGTCATTCAAAATACAAGATTATGTATATGCTTTCAAATTTTCCAATTTCAAAAACTTAAACAATTTTTCTCAATTTCCCATAATTTATGTTAGAATTTAGCTTTAATAATAATAATTATATTTAAAAATGATTAAAAGCACAAGTAAATAAAAAAACACAAAAGTATGCAAACCAAGGTTATCACCAAAGTTCACCCTTTTGGGGGCTACATCTCTAGGTCTAAAAAGCACTTGAACCGATCTATAAATGATGCAAAATCACATGTACAATATTTTTTACATCAAAATCACCTTTGGTTTGTAAGATAGTCATGATTTTACCTCTAAGAAGTCTTGGGTAATCTCTGATTTTCTTCTCCAAGTATGTTCTTGAACTTCAAAAACATATACTTACCTTTCTCTTTTTACAAAAGGTTAACAAATTATATTTCAAATATATTAATATCCTTTTTATACTATTTCAGTATGGGTGGCCTGCTGGTAAAGGGGTTTATCATTTTACCTAAATTGAGGAGTTCAAATCCCTCCTAAAATGCTTTTACCATGCTTTATTTAGGCTTAAATCCCACATTCATGGGTGAAATGGAGTGTTAAAGGCTTAAAATAACCTTTACAAGTCAATCTCCATAGAATAATGACTAAATCTTGTCTTGTATTTACCAAACTTAGGCTTAGTAGAATTGGTAAGACCCAAAAATATAGATGTAAAGTCATGGGTTCAAGTCCCCTTTGTCCTTTTTAAGTCTTTTTGATAAGTCTTGACCCAAAATCAAGATAAAACACCATATATTTCATTTGATTTCCAAAATTAGGCATAAAATATGTGGTTAAGAATCCAAATTAGTTTGGAGGAGGTTAAGAGGTCGAATCACTCGTCTTGGCTAAGTTTAACACCTTTTTTTTGGATTATGTTGGAAGATTTATCCCACATTGATGAGAATAAAAACAAGCTTAATCTCTAAATGGAGCCTTCTATCTGATTCTTGGTCATGAGACCATTTTAGACTTACCATTGAGCATATGCATTGGCCAACTATCTTGGGAGCTTGTTGGGACATGTGGCAAGTTTGTTGAAGTCACCATGTGGAAGTTTGGATGAATACCACTTGTATTAGGTGTCACTCCTTTAAAAACATTAAAAAATTTAGTCCTAAGTTGGTTTTAAGGTAATAATATGAAAGGTTTATATATAAATTCACCACTATAACATAATGAAGTAAAGGTGGTAAGATCCCCTTCCTTACAAAAAGAGGACCCCACTGATTGAAGGGTCCCAATTGATAAATAGTGTGGGTCCAAAATACAAATATGTACATTTGTCAAAGAATGAAGAAAAAAACCAAACAAACCCCTTTATTTATCTCTCCACCACATGCCACCATATGATTGGTCCATGTGTCAAGCTAGGATTGGTCCAAACACAAGCCCAGTTAGCATGTTGATGACACCACTGACCTGCATATTTTTTCCTATTTACCCAAAATTTTATCAGGCCATAATTTTTGCATACAGTGTCAAAATAAATCCATTCAAATTACATCAGAAATTTCTTAGTGAGCTCTTCAATGTGCGTGCAGTTTTATGAATATTATAGATCATCTAATCAGATTAGTGTGGGGATCCTCTTAGATCACCAAGTTATGGATTATGCCTTATATGACATATTAGTTATAATAAAATAGGAAATAATATGGTTTATGAGGAGGGTGCATAAACTGAAGATCACAAAAGAAGAGTTACAAACCAAGTTGGTAAAGTGATTCCATAGGAAAATATTAATACAAATAACATTGAGTTGATCTAGTGCATCATGGTGTAAATCTAGGAAATAGTACATTTTAGGACATTAAATGTAAATTAGTTATGATTATTATTTATAAGAAATTATTGGGTGTCTTTAGCAGTGCACATTAATGAACTATAACTAAAGGGGTGGTGCTTAGTGAATATAAAATCCCACCTTATTTCATTAGTAGGAGAGAATATAGTTAATAATATTATTCTATTGGATTAGTGAGTGAAGAATATTTAGGTGATTATCTAAATGATAACTTTGTACTAGTTGTAATAATGGAAGAGAAGTAGTAATTGATATATCACAAGGTAAAGGCTAATGAAGAATACAAATTTGTTGTTAAAATATCAATCTTTGTCTATTCATGTAATGGATTAAGTATTAGTTATAGTTTGTTACCAATATATGTTTATTTGTGTAGAAATTTAATATGTTGGTTATGTGAGAATTATTCATGAGATCTTTTCTTATAAATAATGATTTACACTATAACATAGATTAGATAGTTATGCTCTACCTATACATATAACTCGATTCCAACTTAGTGCACACTCCCTACACCTCAAGTGAGTGCACATACTCTCTACATGACATGCTGATGTGGCTAGAGTTAGTGTCGGGTATGCTCTAGTGGTGAAAATTTCCCTCTAAAATGTAAATAAAAAATACCCAACGTTTTTATTTCATTAATGTGTTCACAGTCAAACTTGTTGCTACATTGGTGAGTGAAGATGATTTTTAAAATCTCATTGGAAGAAAATGAACATGAGTTGGAGCATGTAGAGTGAGAATTTGCATTGCACCATCCTAGCCTTGGTAATTAGAAACCCAAGAAGTGGGTGGAATAAAATCTACAAGATCACCTTTAAGAGGTATTATTTTGTGAATTACAAAGACATTTACACATATATCTTATTATGTATGTAATGGGAAAAAGTAGAGACTTCAGTTGTAAGCACCCTTGGATAGAAGATTTATTTGAGCAGTTAAGATGTGCCAACATATTTTGGACAAGAGAAATTGACATGTAGTGATATGGTACATTGGAAAATTATTTATTAGAATTTGTAGTGTCTACATATTCTAGGATCCTAGAGGAGGCAACGTACCAGTTTATATGTGAACCAAAGGATTCATATATACCCCAATTACCATTAGAAATTAAAAAACTAATAATGGATTTTGAGATTGAGAATTTTCCTATTATTGGCTAAGTTTGTTTTGTGCATGGGATTCATAAACAAGAGATAGTGAAGGGTGGGAATAGTTTGAATCCATTGCTAGGAGATACATTTCAACATGGAAAACCTAGATGCCTATGAACTTAGGTAGCAAAAATATGATAAGTTACATAAAAAAGGGATTACCTCCAAGGACTTGAGGGGAAGGGAAGAGCCAAATTTGGGAGGTACCATGAGGTCCCACCTAGGATGAGGATAATAATTGGATGGATATTGTATCATGAATATGTTCTCCATTGAAGTTGAAGCATGCACCAATAAGTATACATAAATTTAGGTAAGGAAGGTTGAAGAAGTTTGGAGCCCTAAAGGCATGAAAAATAGTGTTGATGAGGAAGTGCCTACCCATGGTTTATTTGAAACACAAGACCATATGCCTATTGACCAGGTAGAAGCTAGTAAGGATTGCATTAGTTTACTAAAAAGTAGGGAGTTTGTGTGGAGGGAGCTAGAGGGGAGTGTGTTACAACAAATAGTTCCATATAAACCATTAGGATGATGAGCATAAAAACATTTTGGGAAATAAGGTTGAATAAGTTTGGATCCCTAGAGACATGTGAAATAATTTTAAGGAGGAAGTTCCTACCCAAGGTTTACCTAAAACATAAGACCATGCACCTATTGACTAGGTAGAAGCTAGTAAGGATTGTGTTAGTACACTACAAAGTAGGGAATTTATTGAGGGAGATATAGGGGAATGTGTTACAAAAAATATTTTCATATAAACCATTAGGACCTATATTACAAACAAAAAATCAAAAGAGTCAAGTAATATATATGATTCCACAAATGGGGAGTGGAAATCCATTCACACTAGTAAATAGTAATATTTCAATAGGTGTCATGGTTATGAGTGCAATAACACATACATCATAGATGCAAAGTACCAATTATACCATCATGCAAGTTGATGTGGGGACTGGAGGAGCTATGCCCTAGGCATGGGGTAATGTAATTGGCATAGTTGGAAATATTAGAGGTAGCCAAATCTCAAGAGCATAAGCCACATTGAGTACATTAACTATGCATGTATAAGTCATGCCAACATAAATACCCCACTAATTGTTTTATAAGATGTCATTGAGTCTACTTGAGTATAGAGGTGTCAAAAACACTAGATGAAGACATCCATAAGTGTGAACTCATTTGGCATGCCAAAGGCATCATTGTACTATACCATAAGGATAAATTATTTACAACCACATCATTATATCACACACATACTTTGTATCAGAAATATGACCCTAATTAGGCTATTATGGATTATGACTAATTGAGGGAGGATTTTCTAAGAGAGTTCAACATTCTAAATTTTAACAACAAAGTATTGATGTGATGAAGGAGATAAATCAATATTTAACTGAAAGCATGTGTGCATATGATGAGAGATTCAAGACCCTAATCTCAAATCTCTTATTTGAGATTACCTTGTTTAATATGCATAGTTGTGTTTTTGGAGAGTTACACTTTATAGACACACCCTTTCTATAAAGACATTTATAGAGCCTATAGAATATTTAGAGGCCATGGTAAGATTTAAATCTATTAGAAGCATAGATACTTGGATCAATGCATATATGGAAGTGCAAATCACTTTAATGGCCTCTAAGTTATAAAATCTAGTTATAAATAGTGCACATGATAATGTTGATACCTAAATCTAGTTATAGGTACTTGAAAATGCTAATTATTAACATATCTTAAGCCACATGACTTACATTCAAATATGTGATTTTTATTTTCCATTCTTTTAGCCATTTATCTATATGCGGGCTTGATCCCTGTGTTTTCTATCACTACTACACAAAAGTTTATATGTCATTAATAAAACCTCTTTATATCACTCTTCGACTGCTTTCAACCTCAAGATAATTGTCCCTAATTTTTTAGGACAGGTCCACATTAGGTAGATAAGTCCATTTTCACAGACCTATCCACCTATCGTAACCTTATCTTTGCACCAATTAACAACTAATTTTTGAAATTTGAAATATTCAATATGGGTTATCGAACACATTTCATAAGTTGTCTATAAAAAATTATTCAAAAGGATCACTATATAAGAAAATTAAATGTAAATCATTAAGGGATTGGAATGGACTTGATTTATAGCATAACAATATTTATTAAGAAAATATACATTGCTATACATTGATACAATCTATCCTATTCATCCCAATTTCAAATATCATTCACTAGAAGTAGCCAAAAGGCATGTCTAAAGGATTTCAAATCAAGTCAAGAGATAACAATGCTAAGTATCAAATCCAAATTTTTATTTGCATACATATAATCAAGGATAAACCTTTCAAAATCACTCTAGGTGGGAGTAATACATGTGGATTAATTATCTCTTTGAAGTATTTGGATATGTAGGTAATGACCAATCATCAACGAAGGTGATTGGGGTCAGTTTAGCCCTTTACACTTCCCCTTATTTTTTAAATTTTCTTATTCTCATAAGTACCCCTAGGGTTTCTAAGGCAAAGCAATTTTTTTTTTAATACAAGTCATTTATATAGTCACAATGTCTTAGCCATCTCATTAGACATAGGCACATGCAATAGAGTATTTTTAATTTTGTCATAGTCAAAGCATAAAAGTCTATAATCAATAGACAAAATCGACATGCATTGTTGTATTAGGACCGTGAACTTATCTAGATGAAATTATAGAATTTTATTTAAAATTTGAGCTATCATAATCTTATTTCATGTTATTTATCAATATCAAACATCTTTTATAAGAAAACATAAACCAAAAAATGCTAAGTACCTTACTCTTGGTTTTACGTATTATTTATAACACATACCACTTGTCAATAAATCTCAATTAATTTTGGTTTACATTCAATTTTATGCTTAAATTCCATAATCAAAATATATAAATATTTCAAAGTTTTATACATAATAAACATTATTAAATAAAAAATAGGGTAAAACATATTGGTGAACCTGTTTGTTGCTTGAACATTGTTTTTAAATTTTTTGTTTTAGGGTTCAACTAAAGCCATAATTCCCATACACAAAATAAATATAATCATCCTTTATAGGATTTGTTTGAGCATTACTCTAGGATTTGTCTTTGACATAGCAGTTTTGTATTGAACTCATGATTTTCATTTTAAAAAATCTCTTCTTTTTCTGGCTTTAATTTCATTTTTATTATTTTTTTACTTTCTAGAATTGTGTTTTGGTAGTTATAAAACTCATAGGAACTATCATTTTGGAAAAAATGGTCATCATTTCTACCTAAGTCATAGCATGGGGTTTTTATATAATACTCTATCCATTAGAAAATACTATCTACAAACTAATTTACACATACCTCATGGTATATTGGAACACACATGGTTTTTGATTTTTAACCATAGGAAGTATTTTAACCATTTCATTTTTTAGTGCACTGATAAGTGGTTAGCTCTAGTAAATTAATCTCAATGTACCTTAGAGATGAGATAATGTCTCTACAAGACAATATAATCCTCCATAGTGCCCCTATGGACCTTGTTCACTATTTATGAATGGGATTAATATATTTGAGAGCCTAAAAATGAAACACACATGTCTAGTTGCCTCTACTCTATCCTTATTCTTACACATTTGCATGATTATCTCTTATTCCACCCAATAATATTATCTCCCTTGTTCCCCTAAGGTGTAATACTTAATTAAATAGAATACATATAGAGCATATTTAGATCCCTTTGATCTCTTTTAAAATGGACATTACATATATTTTTGATCAATTTGATAATACAATTATTCAAAGTTATGTACGAATAGAAAATGATGTTGATGATGAACATGATAATCAAGATAATGAAACTAAACATGATAATCAAGATAATATTGATATATTTGAGATAATTTATCCCAATGAGATTAATGGGGTATATTATGAGTAAGTTAAAGAATTGTGTTATTTTCATCAAGGAATTCATTAATATCCCAAATATGTGGATAAGATTATCAAATTACTTCTAGCATATAAGAATACAAAATAAGGTAATATTGACACATCCTAGTCACAATAATAAGAGGTGCCTTTTTAATTTGTTAATAATTCCATTTCAGGTGTTCCAATTACTACTATTGCTTGTATTCCTATATCATCACCTCTAGTTACATATGTGATATCATCCCTAGGTATGGAGGCATCACATGGCTTATAAGAGTTTAATATGCCTATTAATGCATAGGAATCATACACACCTAATTTGATTAATATGCATGGTCCACCACCAATATCACCTAATGTACATTCCCTTGAGTAGACTATTATATCCCTAAATGCTAAGGTGTTGCAATTAGAGGAAGGTGTCTCTAAAGCTAGTCATTCAATTAATTCCCATACTTTGAATCTTAATATTTTAGAACCTAAGATAACATCTTAATCATTACCAACATGATTTGTAACTCCTAATATTCCACTCTATGAAGGTAAATGTGATCTTGAACAACATCTTTGATCATTTCATGTAACATGCTTGGATTATGTATACAATGATAGACTATTAACCAATCTATTTCCATGAAGCCTCAAATAATATTCTTTATGATGGTTCTATAATATTATAATCTAATAATTTTAATCACTCAACCCTTTGGAATATCAATTTGTATAATATATTTCTGTTAACATTGGTGAAAAACAATCTTATGCACAAATTACTAAACTCAAGCAAGGGTCTAATGAGCTAATTAATGAATATGTTTTTTGATACAAAACTATATTAGATAAGATGACCAAATATATGGAAGATAATGAGTTACTAGATATTGATTTAATTTTAAATGTTCACCCATTGATAATATAATGTTTCATGGAAATAATGGGACACCTCCAAGGTGTGAGACCTTTACGCTCTTTGGGAAGAATCTAGAGAAGGCTAACTTCCTCATAAACTAAGTGCATCTGATTTATGATCAACATACATGCCTAAAAAGAGCTAAAATAATCTATTGCTACTTCTAAATATAAATACTTTTTCAAGGAAAAGGGGGAGAGAGGATTGTTGAAATGTAAAAAGGTGATGCACCAAGATTAGAAAGAACACCCATACATGTTTAAAGAACACAAGACAAATGCTAAAAACTAAATACTTATACACAATATCCAAAACATACAACCTTATCACATAAGTGATTTTCATGGAGGTGAGGAGTTAGATGAAACATTAATAAGGACAATAAAAGTCCAAAAATAATGTCTGCATAAGCCTCATTTCACACAACATACGACCTATAAGAGAGTCTAATTCCACATAGAGCTAATAAAGGATAGATGATAGTGAAAGGGAAGATATATCCATAGACAAAGATCAAAAAACATAAAAATGCACACAAAATACAAGAATAATGAAGAAGGTAAATTTAGTTCTCATTAGTTGTAAGGCTCAAGTAGTAAAGGGATCATGGAGGGAAATTTTTGGCAATATTTTTATGACTAAAAAAATATATTGCTTTTTATAATAAGAGAGATGGTATTTTATAGGTGAGGGGAAGCCCATGGGCCAATAATTATAATAGAGAAATATAACTAAGAAAATTAAATGAACATGAGAACTTGAGGTACATAAATATCTCTATAGATTGGATAGGGATGAACCAAAGTTAATTGGGATCCTGATTACATCTTTGAGGATAGTGATGATTGACTTGAGTTCAAACCTTCCAATTTGAGAACCATTCTCATTGATTGTATAATAATAACATTAAATAATTTATCATACCAAGCTGAGTTGAAGTGATTCTATGTATAGGAAGTGGTCATGGATATTTTGAGTTACTACCTTAGAAGATTTGGGCCTGATTCTACCACTTCTATCGCTTCTCTTCATTATCAGCCCAACTATGTTAATTAATGCATGCTCTAGAAGTTTAGTCTTCACCACCTCTTCATTTCATAGCTTGACACATCACATTTTAATTAATCTAATTTATACTTGGGTAATGTTATTAGATAGGTTCCACTCACTCTAGAAATGTTGACACAGATTTCATTTTTTTCCCTACAAATTTACTTTGCCATTGTGCCTCATGTTAACAGCTCATTTGTCATTACACTGCTAAATGGTCTAGGTATGATGTCTTCATGATAGGTATATTCTCATAGTTTTCAATTAATTTTATAACTAATATCCCCTAGGGATACATGATAATCATTTGGGTTTTTCATACTTTCACACTTTTACTCTTTTTTAAGTTTTCAAGATTTTTACTAATGAGTAATTGTATAAAAAGTGTGATAACTACTCAGTCCTCACTCTTTACATATTTTTGCATCATGTGTTTTGGTGTGAATTTTGGCACAATTACTCTCGCCTTCACACTTGATTCTTTCACACTAATCTTGTGACAACTATTCTCACAAAAAGTGTGAAGACCAAACTTTTTAAGTCATTTGCACAAATACCAAACTTTTTGTAGGCATGAAGTCTTTGATTTTTTATTTTTGGACTTAGGCTATTTTCAAACTTTGATTGAGCCAATATGAATCTTTTATAAACTTTAACTACAACTCAAATCTTGAATCCAATTTATGACTTGGGCCCTCAAGCTAAAAATGGAAATCCTAAGAGTAAGGTGACTTGAGATTCAATGTTCAGGTAACTTCTATGGGTTGCTTGCTTGTTAAGCATGAACCTAGTGTATTTTGTCAATCCATTAGGCATGGAGTCATGGGAGTCTCAAAACTTTTCATACTCTAAAATTGAAACCTCTATATGTGTAAGAACCATGTCTTAGATTCATGTGTGTGCTTTCATTCCTTGATCTTATGAGTGCTTGGTTGGTTGTTGAATAAATTGAATAACTGAGATCTACTTCAAAACAAAATAGATAAAGTAGGGAAAAAGAAAAAATGTGAAAAATAACTTATAGGAAAGAGAAGCAACTAATTAATATATACAATTTTGAAAAAAACTTTAAGAGTAGTGCTTGAGATGGATCCCATTGACTGGGATAGACAACTCTTCTCCATTCAGCTTTGAGAGATGAAAAGCATTATCCTACTTACAACCAATTATGACATATGGGCCACTCTATATGGCATCAAACTTTGTGTGCCTCCTAGCCTTCACTCTATCCTCATCCCACTTGAACATGTCTCCTTTGAAAATTCTTTTAGTAGCCCTTTTATAAAAATCTTTCTTTATTTGACTCTACTAAAGCTCCAAAGTTTACATCACTTGACCTATAATCTCTTCCAATTCCATTAGTTCTATTAGCCTTGTTTTCATAAGATCATTTTCAATTAGCTCCAATTTGTGGGCAAGCTCTAGTGATGGCAACTTAAGTGACATAGGTAACCTTGCTTCTATCCCATAAACTAACATGAAAGGAGAGTTATTTATTACTCTTTTTGAAATTAACTTTTTTTCCCATAGGGTTGCTTTGAGTTATGTGTGCAAATTCATTTGATTCTCTTCCATGGTTTGATTGATGATGAGATTTAGATGATTGTTGTTTGACTCAGTCAAACCATTACCTTGAGGGTAATAGTTTGAATAGGTTATCAAAAATATGCCATAGTTGATATCCTATGCACTAATTCTAGTTCCAATAAAATCCATAGCATTATTTGAGATAATGGTGGTTGGGACACCAAACCTAGTGACAATACCTTCATAAAAGTCTAGTATAGATGTTTCATTTGCCTATTTGAGCACCATTGCCACTATCCATCTTATGAAGTAGTCTATGGCCATTATAATCCACTTATGTCAAAATATTGAATGAGGGTTGATAATTCTAATGAAATTTATGCCCCATTGAGTGAAGGGTTGATCAAATTATATTGGGAAAAGTGGAAAAGATGTTAACCTCTACTTACCAATAAAGAAGTCACAATTATTATAGATCTTTACCCATTTATTAACATATTTAAATAAACTTGGATAATAGTATCTAACCCTCATTATTTTGAAAACAATAGTTTTTTATGATTAGTGACCTCTTGACAGCCCATTATGGAATTCTAGAAGGATCTTGTTAATCTCATCTTATTCTACACATCTCAAGAGAACTCCACTAATGTCTTTTCTGAATAATACATCATGAATAAACACACATGGAATAAATTAAAATCTAAAATTTATTCTCTTTGATTTATCAATCCCTTGTGGATACTCACTTAATTGAAGTAAGACTTTCATGTTTTGAATCTAGCTATTAGAGGCACCATGATTAGCTAGTTGTTCTTCTTGTAACACAAGGACTATCTTGATTTCAAATTCTTTATTAACTATTAACTGCTCACACAATCCTTTTCCCCACACTATCTTAGTGACCTTAATATCAATGTAATAATCCATGACTTTGGTAATACAACCTACTCTCTTTTCATTGATGTCTTTGCTTAATAAAAACTCATTCACACTTGGAAGGGAGACCATCAACTAAATTAAATTATTATAAAGCACGTGTCTAATTTTTTTAATGACCTAATGAAAATAAGCACTTGTTTTTCCATGAAGCTATATCTAAAATCATAGTCTTTAATTGCTTGAATAAAGAAAGAAATAGGCTACTCCATTTTATCATTATTTTGTTGTACTAAGATTATTGAGATGCCTTCATCTCCTCTATAATCATAGAGGATGAAACCTTTATCATAACATGGACCACCACAAGTGTAAGGGATTGAGATATTTATCTCTTGATCACTTAAAAGTTTTTCTTTCCATTTATTGTATAGATAAAAGTGGTATTATTTTTAAGCATGAATGTGAGTTGCTTGAACAAGGAATCAAAGTTTGGTATGAACCTCCACACAAAATTTATCTTTCCCAAAAAAATTTGGAGACCTTTCTTTTAGATTGGAAGGGAAATGGATATGATAACCTCTACCCTTTTCAGATCAATAGTCAATCCATCTTTATAAATAATGTGCCCCAATAACTTACCCTCATGAATAACAAATAAACACTTGTTTGAGTTCAAGGACACCCCAAAATCTCTACACCTATTGAAGACTTATTTCAAATGACTAAAGTGATCGATTGCATGCTTGGAGAAAATAATGATATCATAGAGGTAGACTAGGATCATATTATTAATGAATCCTTTGAAGGCCATAGACATATCTCTTTATAAGGTTACACTAGCATTAGTCCATCCAAAAGACAGCTTCCTATATGCATAGGTTCCCCATTTAGTCATAAAATCTATCTAGAACTGATCAGACTCCTATACAAGTATTTGGTTATAGCTGAAATAACCATTTATAAGTGAAAATATTTCATCCCCTACTAATATTTGAAGGATTTTATCCATAGGTGGAAAGGGATAATGATACTTGAGGGATGCTCTATTCAAGTCCCTAAAATCCACACATAACCTAATCTCTCCATTTTAATTTCTAACTGGGATGAGGTTGGTTACCCAAGAAGAGTACTCAATCAAGAATATGATATTGGCCTTTATGAGTATAGATAGATCTTTCCTCATCAAGGGCTAGAGATTTAGATTTATAGGTCTTTGATTTTACCTGATCAGTTTGGCATCAGGGTCTATCTCAATTGTATGCTAGGCTAAGGTTGGGTTAAAACCTTTAAGGTCCTGGTAACTCCATGAAAATATATCATCATAATTTATACAAAGATTAATAAAATATTCATTTTTACGTTGAGTACATACCTTCCCAACCTTTATGAGTTTGTCATTAGAGATGACCACTTTCTCATAATTATTCTTCTTGACCACCATGTTCCTCTTCTCACCTTTGAATTGATCATCTGAGTTAAATTTTTTTCTATCATGACCAATACTTTATTAAAATTTCTACCTTTTAGTTAATTATTTGATCTTTGTACTGTGATTGCAACCTTAACTAGTTTTTGGTAGAAAACTTGGCCTCCTCTTATAGGAAATTGTTGATTTTCTCATTACTTTCAAACACTTGCCTATTATTTATGTTATTTGGGATTGTTGGTCAAACTATGAGCTTAACAAGCTACTTTGAATCTTTCATAACCTATTGAGGTAGATTATATTGAGAACCCATGGTTGAAAGCCCATCAACATCAAATTTTTTCACCCTTGGTACAACTTAAACACTGAAGGCATCAAATCCTTTAATGAGGTCCCACACTCTATGTTCATAAACCTCTATTAGACTATTCTTGGATACATTTTGGGTTTTAATCTGATTTATAACCAACTCACTATTTTTAAACACTTGTAGCACCTTAATCCACTTCTTTTATGCCAATTAGAGGATTTGGATTAATGCCTCATATTTAACCACATTATTGGTGCAACTAAATTGTAGCATGTATGTGTGAAAGTACTTATAATTTTGAGGAGAGATAATCATAACACCTATTCTGGTTCCATTTCTACTTCTAGATCCATCAAAATATAGCTACCATGTTCCTTCAAGGTCCTCTTGAGTCTTCATGAGGTTTGACAAAATAGAATCTTCCTCAAGAATGCAGTAAGTGCCTAATATTATCTCTTTTATGTAGTCATATGGATCAAATACATAGTTTTCATTAGCTAATCCATCTAGTATATGGTCTAAAACCTCTTTTAAAGGTGTGGTGGTCTCATGTATGACTAAACTATCCTCTGGGTCATGCATCATGTAGTTCATGCCAATTAGATTAGGTGAGTATGGCTCTATATGATCTCTACAAATAGGTTCAACCTTGATAGTCACCTTAGTTCCATATCTAGTCCTCAATAACATGTGTGATTAGTTTGATGACAATTACCCACACATTTTTGTAGCGAAGTCTCTTGAAAGGCAAATGACAAAATAAGGAGGTAGATTTATAACAGAGACATCTTGGGTGATGGAAAGGCTAGGACATGCATCTAGAGTAACATTTAAACCCTTAATGACCCCTATGGTTTTGATAGTTATACCATCTAGTTAGATAATTCCTTTTGAAATTAGGGTATACTCTATACCTAACATATTAACTATCTTCTTAGGCATGACCAAGCTACTTGCACCTACACCAATCATACAATTATGCACAATGTGCTTACCTATGATCAAGGAGATATAAAATGGTGGTGGCTTACTATTCTTTCTAAGCTCTCCTTATTTAGGTTGACATAAACTTATGGAAGTAGCTAAAGTGGATTTTGTTGCCTCATGCAGATGGAAGGTTTTCAATGTTTTTTTCAATAAATTCCTTTAAGAAGGAATGGATAGGGCATCCCACATGCTCACTTTCAAACTTGTCTTATTTATTTATTCCACTATGTTTAAGGGAATTTGAGCTCCTTTTATCTAAAATTTTGAGATAGCAGCATCCTCATCGTGTTGAATAACTTGAGATTGATTCTCCTTTTTGGTAGATGGTATATTTGTGTTTGGGTAGTGGAAATAGTCACCTTATCTTTGACAACTTCATGTGGAGCTTGTGAAATAGAGGCTTAGCATACTAAGAAAGATTGATCATCTTTTATTGCCCTTATTTTAAACCTTGTATTATAAGCCATGGATTGCTAACTACTTTTGGTACTTGGTTCTAATTTATGCCAATGAGGTCATTATCCTACTAATTCACCAAGGTGGATTCATCTTGCATTTGAGTTTATTCATGTACTTCCTTTCTTTGTGAACTTGGATCATATGGCTACCCTTGATAAAGTGATAGGATTTAAACCATCAAGGCTTGATTTATCACTCCATTAGGACATGTAATCTAGTAATGAGGTTGGTTACATGGGAAACACCACTCATATTCCTAAGTTATGTTATTTTGAATGGGCATAAAGGATTTAGAGGTGTTAATAGTATTAACATTATATGTGTTAGATGATCTAGGTAAGTAAGCTAGCCTTGGGATTGTGTATTACTTTGATAAGGCTACTTAACATTTTGATAAGACTAATTAAATGAATGGTATGGTCTATAATGTTGGGATTGTTGCCTCTTTAAAGCTAATATCTCATTCCCAAAACTCTACATTAGTTATTTAACTTTATGTAGATCATTAAGAGGATTAGTAAATATAGTTGGTGGGATAGCTAAAATAGGGATAGGTATAACTAAAGGTTGAGGAATAAGATTATTAGGTGTAAGTTCAAGAAATAAAGGCATTAAATGTCTCAAAGTAATCTTATAGATTAAATCAGATAATTCTCAACCCTCACATCTATGTCACATGCATCAGGCAACAAAACACCTCCCATGGACTAAATCATGAAAACCAAATCACTATTTAAAGCTCTAAAGTAATATAAGAAAATAATATTTGGATAGGGTAAAACCAAGGGTGGTATTCTATCTCAAACTCTTTGGAATCTAAAATTAAAGTCAACCATCAACTCATATGGGGATCTCTTAATGGTGGTGATTTTTTCCATCAAATATAAATGATCACTTTTATATTCTAATTGCTTGTATAACTACTCTCCTAGCTCATACTAGTTATGAATGGAATTAGGCCTCAAAATTTTGTACTATTATAGATATTTCCCTTTTAAAGAATTGTATGTAACTGAACTACCACATTATCTTCAGTGACATGGTGGATTGAGAAAATGTTAGTAATTTCTTATATGTGTTCTGTAGGGGTAGTTGCATTCTCACTGATAAAATATGATAATATATTAAGAGCTAAAAATGGAATGTCATCATACTATGTTAGAGATAAAGGATTCCTCCATTATAGGTCATAAACAACTAGTTTCTTTAGGTAACCATGAAGGGAATGGGAAAGAGTCTTCCTATAGGTTAGGTAAATACTTAAAAAGGAGTAAACTGATTTATATGGGATTATTGTTTTGAATCACTAGCTCTCCTAATAGGTGATAAGAATGTTCTAACTATTCTTGCACTAATTCACATGGAGGTGAGGAGCTAGATATAACATTAGGATGGATCATAAAATTCCATAGATAATACCTATATAAGATTGGTTTTACATAATGTATGACCTTTAAAAGAGTCTAATTCCATGTAAAGATGATAAGGGATGGATGACGTTGAAAGGGAAGATAGATACACAAATAAAGATCAAAAATGATAAAAATGCACACAATATGAAAGAATCATTAAGAAGGTTAATTCAGTTCTCATTAGCTGCAAGGCTCAAGTAGTAAAGGGCTTATGGATGGA
This sequence comes from Torreya grandis, assembly GCA_037957365.1. Taxonomy (NCBI): domain Eukaryota; kingdom Viridiplantae; phylum Streptophyta; class Pinopsida; order Cupressales; family Taxaceae; genus Torreya; species Torreya grandis. The sequence goes on from JARHVA010000791.1 coordinate 244,028, forward strand.
AAATTTTGGTAGAATTTTTGTACCTAAAAAATATATACCTTTTTACTATGAGAGACTTGGGATTTTATAGGTGATAGGAAGCCCACAAGCCATTAATTATAGTATAGAAATACAACTAAGAAAATTAAATGAACATTAGAGCTCGAGGCACATAAATCTCTCTATATATTAGATAGGGATGGGCCAAAGTTAATTGGGATCCTAATTATGTCTTTGAGGCATAGTGATGATTGCCTTGAGCTCAAAACCATCAAATCAAAATCTTTTCTCATTATTTGTGCAATAATCAACATTAAATCATTTATCAACCCAAATTGAGTTGAAGTGATTTTATGTATAGGAATGCAACTATGGATTTCTTGGAGTCATTATTTTAGAATATTTGGGCCTAATTATACTACTTCTATCAGTTCTCTTCATTATTGGCCCAAATATGTTCATTAATGCATGCTTTAGAATTTCAATCTTTGCCACCTCTTCACTTTGTAGCTTGACATGTTACCTTTTACTGAATCTGATTCACACTTAGGGAATGTTCTTAGACATGTGCCACTCACTCTAGAAGTGTTGACTTAGATGCCATTTGTCACCCTGTAGACTTCTTTTACCACTATGTCATGTGTTAACACCTCATTTATCATTATGATACTGAATGGACTAGGTATGATGTCTTCATGATAGGCAGATGCCTGTCAATTTCAATTCATTACATTACTAACATCCCTTAAGGACATGTGGTAGTTAATTAAGTTTTTCATCCTCATTCACTTTTAATTTCCTTTAGGTCTTCTCAATTTTTGATGATTAGTGATCACACAAAAAATGTGACAATTACTCATGTGGAGACATGAATCTTCCCTCTTCATATATTTTGGAGTCATGTGTTTTGGTGTGACTTTTGGCATGACTACCCTTGCCTTCATGCTTTATGATTTCGCACCAATATTTTGACAACTCTTTGTAGAAAAATCATGAATACCAAAATTTTTAAGTCATTAGAATGAATACAAAACTTTTTTGTAGGTGCAAAGTCTTTGATTTCTCCTTTTTGTACATAGCCTCTTATCAAACTTTGACTAGGCTAATATGAAGATTTTATACACTTTAATTACAACTCAAATATTGCATCTAATTTATGAATTTGTACCTTGAATTGAAAATGGATATCTTATAAGTAATGTGACTTGACAATCAATAAATATTTCCATGAAAAGTCTACTAGCATCACTTCATGAGTGTATCATGTTTGACAATTTTAAATCTTTTGATAGGCTATGCCATATAGTCAAAGAATAATAAGTCAAAATAATAGATTTTAAAAAACTTAAGTATGCACCAAATGCTCCAACTACTAAAAATAATAAGCTTCAAAGTAAACCAAGCTACAATGTCAAATCTAATGAAATAAATAATGGAGTAAAAGTAACAATCAATGCAATATCAGAACCAATGAATAAGCTTCATTTGACAACTTCTTGAAGGAGATAGTTTTCACATATACCATCATTTCCTCATATTTTTTTACCAAAGTTACTTGAGTGAAATCTCATATCTCTCCCTCCACCATTAAAAGTTAATACTTTATACACAATTTTTTTCACTTTATCATTTACTAATGCTTTCTCTTGTAGCGATTTGTGGAGCATCAATCTCTTTGAGTGTTTGTATTAAAGGTTACACTAATAAAGGGGTGGGAAAGGTTTATGGTGCTTTACAATATTTTTTTCTATTATATCATTATTACACCATTCCTATTATCAATCTAGCATCTTCAGAGTATCTTTTCATTTACCTCTTTTATCTTAGCCTTATTCAATTGTGCTAGATTCCTTTATAATCTAAGATATGAGCCAATATAATATTGTCTATTTAATACTTATTACATTTTATGTATTTTATCAACTATCCTAATATTGTTTTGAGTCTATCTTTTAACATATGTATTATATCGACCTGGATGATATTATTCTTTATCAATCGATTTGTTTCAACTATATCAGCTAAGTTGATATCATTAACTTAGAGTTTAGGGTTGGTTTTAGATATTGTATTAATATATATGGGTCATATATTATTACAACATATGATATACACTATATTTTCTTTTATTTCACTCACACATATACCTTAAGTCATATTTGGATGAATTTGTAGTCTGGAACCTTATCTTGAAGAAGCTTGTCTTATGGTGTCTTTGGAGATCAATATGATGAGTCATTAAGACTCTTAGTCGAGTATATATTATGTCTTTATCCAACCATTTTAAGTCTTCAACCAAAACATCTCTTATAAATCTTGACTTGAGCCAAGAGGGAGATTGGTGCTTGATGGTTCTACTCTAAGGTAAGTATTTATAACACTATAATATTTCCTTTATTTACTTAGTAGCTAGATGTTACTTGTTGCTTAGTGAATCAATGTGTGTGTATCCTTGTCTAGGTTATCTCTACATTGAATAAGTTGGTATGGCTGTAAGATTGTTTAGACTTTCCATATTTCACTCTAGGTTCCCTTGACCCCAATTTAGCTCACCATGGAACATTCCCCTTAGTTTATATTAATTTACTTATATAATTAATTTCATTTACTTGCATGGTTAATTTCATAGAGGTATAATGAGAGATACATCCTTATGTCATAGGCTTAGGATTTGGAACCATTTATTATTGATATTTATGACACAGGCAACCATATACTAGATCTACAAAATTTATTGGTCATTTCCTAAAAAAATATCACATGATCTATTTGATTGACCTTATTTAAGTCTGAGCCTATCAAGATAAGATAGTTGTAGGTTAATCCCAAACCATGCATACATTCTGGTGAACCCAATGTGAATATTATCCCACATTTTTTTGGATCAGATTCATGCTTTTATTTTTACATTTTTAGCAAAAAATATTTCAAGCCTTCAACAAACTACATCAACCAACCTAAGATAGTAACGTGTCTTTCCTACTGCATGATCTTGTCTAATGTAGTTCTTTTGTTTTCAAATACCACTAACACCACCATTTCTTCAAACTATATCATCTTGACTAATACATTCTATTTTTATAGACTCCATAACCAACTATATTAGCCAATGATACTACGGTTTCCTATAACTAATATTTTTCACATCAAATTTTCTTTGCCACCATTGTAGGCAAATCCTCATGGTACAATTATCCTATAACTTTAGAAAAGGCTAAGGATCTTAATGATGATCTTCCCACTTATGATGATACTTCTAGTGAGACTAGAGATTTTTAATATGGTCCTCCCATTGATAAAGATCCATATGACGATCCTAATGATATCATATTTGACACCTCTAGCATTGGAAAAGATCTTTATGATGATATTATTCTTTATGACTCTACTAATCCTTATTATCAAGGTGAAGACCCCATTATCTATCTATATGATCTTGATGATCCTTACAATCATAATAATCTTCCCATTGATGATCCATTTTTTATTTTTTCTAATTTCAAATCAAGCAATGATGAACATGGTTCCCTTGATGTCTACCCACCCTCTACCTCACCCTTAAAAAGCCTTAGAAGGATGAGTCATCAAACCTTTACTCACATCCAACCAAAATTTGTCAATTCATTAGTTTACGAAGAAAACCTAATCTAATTGCTTACCACATTACACATTATAAGTGATTATGATCCTCGAGCATATAATAACATTTATAACTATTATGATTCAAATTCTCCTAAATCACCACCATAATTATTTCTCTATAAATGTATTAGACAAATCAATACCATCAAGTTCCACCCACCTAAAAGTAATTCCATTAGCCTTGATATATAATGTGTTGATATAATTTTTTACTCCAATAAAATATATTTGACATGACCTAGAGTGTGCCAATACAATTCTTTTTCCTCTAGCTAACTACATTAGCCATGACACAAAATGTACTGATATAGTTCTCTCTATTATATTCAAATGCACTAGAGATGAACTAGAATATGTTGATATAATTTAATTTACTTCACCAAATTATATTGACATGGTTGATATAGTTTATTAAAATTCCATTTCATCATCAAACTATGTTGATCTAGTTTTAGATTACGATAAAAGTAGGTTTTGAAGGGACCTCGAAACCCTTTAACAGAATCAAAAAAGATAAAGCATTAACAACCACCAAGAAAAGCAGTTCTGAAACCTACTGAAGAGTAGCACCAAAATCAGGTTTTACAGGGACAAAATCAATATCCAGTTTATGAATACTATTCATCCCCCTAATATTCCAAGTAATGATTTTCATATCTATTTTTTAGGGGTAAAATCCAGAATAGTTGCCTGCCTACCATCAGCAATATTCTACATACTTTCTAACTCTCTGGTTTTCTTAGTGGATCTTCTTCCAGGTTTGTCCGGGGAACCAACATTCGGTTTCACTTTAGAATGTTGTTCAACTCTTTTTCCATATTTATTCAGAATAGAAGCAAGAAGTTTTGCCTTAGTTTGTTGATCTATTTTGCTGCTTCTAGTTTCTACCCCCTTAGAATTGATCTTTTTTTCAGCCCTTTTTCTTTGGTTTAGTTTATGCTTTGAGTTTTCTCCATTATCTTTCACAAATTCTAGGGGAGGAGGCTCATCCAAAGGAAAGTCATTATCAGCTTGAGATAACACCTAGATCTCCCTGGACTGAGAAAAAAGAAGATCTCCCTCCTCTAGTTTATGTTGATCTAGTTGATATAGTTTATTTTAGTGTTATTTCATTAGATTGTAATGCCCTGGCTAACATAATTCCTTTCAGTCTTTTTTCATCAAAGTGTATTGACCTAGATGATATATTAAATTTAAATATTGTTTTTCCAAACTATATTATATTGGTAAATAACATCCATAAAATTTTTCTATCACCTCCCAAATATTTAACATTTCCCTAGATGCCACATTTCCTTTTGTAACACAAAATTATACAATTTTTGATGTCATTACTAGGTATATCAATATCGAGGTTAGCTACATTATAATTGTATCCCATATATTGGGCATATTATGATGCCCATCCTCTTATTATCACACATTTTGGCACATCTTGTGATGCCCATCTTTTTCTTACTACACATATTGAATCATTTTGTGTTGCCTATATTTGAGCCTTTAGGGCATCTTACAATGCTTATCCTTGATTTTATACATGCATTTGGGAATATTATGATGTACATCCTAATTATCTTAGCTTACTGATATCTCATACTTACCATGAGGAAACAATAAATAACCTTTATCCTCTTACAAATAAATAAATTCAATGCCAAGAAATCTTCTGAGACACGCATGCTCTTCTTCAATATAGTCATTAGCATAGATTTTGATTGTTATTTTGTCTCATGTTTATTTGTTTGTTTAAATTTTATTTACTTTACCTCTTTTTTATATTGATTAATTACATTGTTGATTCATTTTTGGTTTGGTATTTTTATTTTCAACCTTATATTCACTTGATGATCTTAGGTATCAACTTTGGGTTTTATATCATTTTCACTTACACCATTATTTCCTTTTTGGTTCTTTGGTATTTTTAATTTTGGAATTTTTTTACCTATTAGATATTAGGTATTTATTTTTGGTTTTATTTTAATTTTATCTTTTTTTCCCTTGTGGATCTCAAGTATCACCTTCAAGTTTTATATAATTTTTATTTTTAGGCTTATATTCTCTTGTAGTTCATAGGTATCACCTATGCATTTACTTGCTATCACATTTATCAAATTTTTATCATAGTTTTATTATGATTCTTTGGACCTTATATACTTTTCCCCTCTTTTTGGATGATTATTTATTATCCCCCTCTTTTGGGATGACTACTAATTTCACCAATGCTTATGTTAAATCCATTGTAGGTTAGTGTAACTTCTCTAGTGACATGATTATCATAGAATAACCCCATTCCTTTAAAATAATTATTCTATCTACTTGTGATAAACTACAATAATATTCCTCTTTTATTTTCACCAATGCTTATGCCATATCCCCTCTAGGTTAGTGTAACTTTTCTTGTGACATGACTATCATAGCATAGCCCCGTTCCTTTTGAAGCATTTTTTTCCCTCCTTGTGATCATATATAAGCATATTAATAATTGTGTTATTTTTATCATATGGATAAACCTTCCATGATCTCAATTTATCCCATATTTCCTTTCACTTGAGGCACATCTAGGTTAGTTTTGAGATATCACACTTACATGTTGGAAAAGTTTAAGAGTCTGTAGGTTCTCCCTTATGAAATTCCCAATGTAAGCTCACTTGTGTTATTATTTATTTCATCCATTTTTGGTTTTATGAATCCATATGGATGAGGAAAAAATTAAAAAAAAATTACTATCAAAATAAGAACAAAAGGTAAATTATATCACAAAGCTAGATCAGACCAAAAGATGTGATCTTTGTTTAACACATCTCCTATTCTAGTCAAATCTCAAACTCCATAGTTGGCCTCATGATAGAGGTGAGGTACATTAAAGTGTTATAGGCTAGAAGACTAGGGTAATAGGTATTATATAATTACATCATTATATCTTGCTACATTATAGTTTCACCTCATTATATCTTGCTACATCATTATATCTTGCTAATGATCTTGTAAAGGGTAATAATGAGTGGGGATTTAATTTCATGCATATATCCTTCATGGATATGTGTGTGTGTGTGTGTGTGTGTGTGTGTGTGTGTGTGTGTGTGTGTGTGTGTGTGTGTGTGTGTGTGTGTGTGTGTGTGTGTGTGTGTGTGTGTGTGTGTGTGTGTGTGTGTGTTTCACCTATTAGCCTAAGATTTGTGTCTTAGGTCCTTGATGTCATACTTCTTAGCCTTGCCCACTTGTCTAGAGTGTCGCATTCCTACTAAGGAATTTCACATCACTCATATGGTGCCTTTAATTTATTATTTGCATCATATCCTCCATGATATACCATTGTTGGGTATCAATTTTATCTAATAGAATCCTTGATCACATCTATATCATGTTATTATCCTACTTACACCACTTGGCTTTTAATTTGTGAGTTGAAATGTAATACATGGGGAATCTAACTAGTCCTTTCTCATAAACACCCATTATCCTTTTCTTTTCACACCATCTCATTGTCATTCTTATAGGTGATTATAATTTCCTACATCACATTTTAGAGAAAACACTACTTTTGAATTATTATTATTTATAACTTTTTATTTTTCATTTTATCCATCATGTTCTTATTTGATTTTTGTGGAATTCACTTATCTCACATATGACATTTTGCATACTTACATGTTTTTATTTATGTTTGAATTGACATGCTTATCTTATATTTTATATTAAGTAATTTATTTTTTTTCCATGTTTGATGTGACATGTTTATATTATATGATATCACATTCTATGTTTGATCTTTATTACATTGATATTTCACTTACAATGTTTTACTATCTCATCTTCTTGTGACATGTTTTACATTCATTTTTATCATTTACTTCATCATTTTCACTTCTTTTGTTTGTTGATTTTATATATTTTTTAAGATATCATTTTATTTATCTTATTTTTTGTTCTTTTTAACCATGCGAGAATAAAAAATACACCATCATCCTTAGCATCATCATTGTGAAGCTTTCAATTATTTACCACAAGATTATACTTTCACCCATATCTTTGTTTATATAGGTATTTTTCACCAACTAAAATAATCCTTATAATATTGATGATATAGATATTTTTTAGGTTGTAATATCCCCAATAGGATTGAAATACTTAAATTTGGATTTTTCCTTAATCATATTTACTGGAAACTATATCATTGATATTTTCACCAAATTTTTATGAACTTAGAAAACTAAATAAAATATAACAAATTTTTTATTTTAAATACCAAATTCTTGATTTATATCTTAGATAAATATTTTGAATAAGAATAGTCAAATATTCAAAGTGAAACACAAGTGTAACTCCTGAAAGAAGTTACCCGCTAGGCTTGAAGGGTTTTATTCCTTGGGTCTAATTGTAAATGAGGGTTTTCATCCTCAAGTCTATTATTAGAGTTGATACTCAACTTGGTGTATTTATTGAATAAAATATTATTTTTATAATCTACCCTTCCTCCTTCATCTTTCATTCATATTTACCTTTATAATGTCTTTTTCCAAGGGAGGCAATGTCCCAAAGGGTGGCACCCCTTGGTGTTTAGGTGGGTGTGCCTACCTATGTAAGTTTTATTTTTTAATTAAATATGGTGCTCCCCTCAAGAGGGGTCATTATAATTTTTACACTCTCCTTAATGGTTGTGCCTTTGTCTTATGCTTAGAAATGGATATTACATAGTAACTAATAGAATTATTTTGAAAAAAATTTAGAATTTTATGTTATTTTTTAGGTCCACCTCTCATTTTGCACATTGGGTGCCTTCCATCACCCAAAAACATATATAGCCTAATCTACAAACAATAAGGTAAGTGAAGGTACAAATTCTCATTTTATATACTTTAATTTAATTTTAGTTATTTCTACATTTAATTTTAGTTATGTTTTTTTTGTTATGTTTCTTTCCCAAATCACCATCCCATATTATACTATTGTGACACATGATGAGCTTCAGGTGAGGTATATGTATACACATAATATTTTTTATTTTATCATTTATTGACACTTTATCTTAAAATTACTTGTCAAGTATCTATATCCTTGATTGCATGCCTTCAAGGGTACACTGAGAAAGGGGTAAGACTTGTGATGCTTTACAATATATTTTGTTACTATATTGTGATTAAAACATTCTTACTATCAGTCTAGCTTCTTTAGAATCTCTCACTATTTACCTATTCTATTTTATCCATATTACATTAAACTATATTCCCTTATATCCTATGAAACTAGTTAGGCTGATACCATTTATTTAGTTCTTATTACCCTTCATGTACTGAATCAACCAACCTAATATAGTTCTAAGCCTATCATCTAACATTATTCTATATCACCCTGGTTGATACCATTACGTGTCAGCTAACTTATTTCAATTGTAATAATTGGGTTGATACCATAAAATTATAGTTTAACATTGGTTTAGGGTATTAGATCAATATATACATGGGTAATATTTTAATCCAACATATCATATACACTCTATTCACTTTGATTTTGATTATAATTTTCCCTAAGTCATAAATTAGAGGAGTTTATACTCTAGAACCTTATATTGAAGAAGTTTTTCTTGTGGTGTCTTTACAGATTAATAGGAGTCATTGGGAGTCCTAGTTGAGGATATATTAGGTATTTATCTAACCATTTGAAGTATTCAACCCATAACATATCTTGTAAATCTCCACTTGAGTTAGGGGGAGATTGATGCTGGATATATGCATTCCAAGATAAGTATTTCTAACCCTATAATATTTTATTTATTTACTTGGTAGATAGATGTTGTTTATTATTGAGTGAATTAATATGTGTGTATCCTTTTCTATGTTATCTCTACATAGATTAAGTTGGTGTGTCTATAGTATTTCTTAGACTTTTCATATTTCGTAGTAGGTTACCTAGATCCCAATTTAGTTGACAATGGAAATTTCCCCTTAGTTTAACTTACTTTACTTACATAATTACTATCATTTGCTTTCACATTTACTTTTATAGAGTTTTAATGAGAGATACATCCTTGTGTCATAGGCTTAAGATTTAGAATCCTTCTCTCTTGACATTTATGACAAAGTATGTGGAATTCATTAGTCAATACTAAAATAAACTAAGTATTGTAGACTCTATTTGATTGACCTTATTCTAGTTTGAATCTATTGAAATATGATAGTTTTAGGTTAATCCTACCCCATGCATAAAGATATGACTAAGCCTTAACATAATGGATTCAACAAAAACTCATATTGTGATTATCATAAATACATTAAACATTATGTAAAAAAGTGTTAAAAGCTAGTGCATAAGATAGAAGATTGTATTGATGAAAATACTATTAATTAAGCACACCCACATAGGAGGGTAGACCATAACAAAATGAAAATGTAAAGTTGAAAATATTTAGTAATCCATTTCTAAACCATAACACAATATAAAAGACATATATTCATAGGTACACCATGCATACAATGCACATCCTCCTTAAACATATGGACATATAATAGATGGTATTATTGATACAATTAATATATCAATGCCACATCCTATGATCACATTTGACTATAGTGAGATTTTTGATGATGATTTAGATAGACACACACTAATTTTATCTTAAATAAATAGAAAACCCATACATAGTGTCATGATAGACAATAGGTCAAGTGAAAACACATGTACAATGATACTTCTTCACACTCTTTGGTACATAAAGTAGGATTTAAAAAATACATAAAAGGTTTAAAAAATATTTGATGGATATATACACAATACTCTTGGTCATATAGTGTTACTTATTTAGTTTAATTCAACAATATTAGATACTCCATTATTAGTCTTAAAAAACTCAAGGCTCTTTGACATGTTATTAGGATGCCCTTGTATATAGAATATCTATGAAATTCCATCCATAGTACATAAATGTATCAAATATATACATTATAATTATGTGGTCAAGGTTTAAATAATTTAATATAAATACTCTCTAGGTCAGTGATATCTCCTCCTCCTCACCCACCACCACTATAATTGGTTATTACACTTATTCAAGAACATAGAGTAGAGATAGCTGTTACACCTATATGAGATCTTTAAATACAGTTAGTTTATAGGAGAAAAGTACACTATCATAGACAAAATTTCTCATATCAGATAGTTATTCAAAGTTCAAAGAGATCTTCATCTTATCTAATTCATCCTAAGGTAGTACAATAGATAATTCATCATGTTTCACAATGATCACATGGAGTGAGACCTTATCCTACTATAAAATGGACTCCATTGAGTCCTATGCCTACTAGAGTTATGCATCATGAAAAATATTCCATGAGTAGTGATTAGGATAGTTAAATTACAACACCTGATTCCTTTTTAGTTTTTGATTTATCTATACATGGCTCTTTTTCATTCATAGAAAGTCATCCTCACATCTTATTAGATATGAACACACTAGGGTCCTCATATTTATTAGATAGACTAGTTTTATTTTCAAAAATTTCAAAAATATAAAAAAATCAAAATTTCCAAAAATATAAAAACATTCAAATATTTCAAAAAAAAAAAAAAAAAATAGAATATTTTCAAAAATAAAAAATCAAGACTTGAGCATGACTTGAGTTATTAGTTTACTTCATTACATATGTTATTTATCACATATTTTGGTAGATGTCATATTATTTTTCATACACACATACATTCCATGAGGTATGATTTTGATGTAGGATATACATATTATACATGGATTCATAGATGTTGGAGTCCCTTCTACCTAGTGTCCACACCTATATTACAGGAATATTATTCTATACGTTAAATTATCACACAACATATCTATCTATGACCTCTTTACCTTGTTAAACTACACATATTATAGGTCTTGCTATTTAATTATATCTTACATTATGCTAAATAGATTTTCTACTTTTTTGTGATGTGACATTGATACATATGGATAGTGTAGATTAGTTTTAAATTGTTATATCCTCCTTCGATGATGTTACTTTCTTGCATGATAAGATATACATTGCTTACTTATTATGTATGTCCACTTGTTCTTGTGTGTATAACATATTTATGCCCTTATTTTTTACATTTTTTATGTCCCTTATGTGTGTCCATAAAAATTAGGACCAAGGGCCACACATAAGGGCCATAAAATCTTGTTGTGATATGATCATGTCCACTATATGTGGCCCTTAGCCTTATGTGTGACATTTCATGTCATTTTGTGTTGTGCTTTTTGATTTTTATTAGTGGTACACTTTTACTCTATAGTCTTATTTAGAGAAGGTTACTTTACTACATGCCTAATTTTAATATCTATCTAGACATGAAACATATATGCCTCACATTACGCATATCTCATAATGCTTCAATGACAATTACATTACCATGATAACATACTCTCCACATGTTGACATGATTATAAATTATTATATATTAATCACATGATACATTTAACTCTTCTTTTGAGATGAGTTACTTGTAGATTACATCCCTCATCTTCAAATGTTGGCATTATAGTGGGCTTATCTTAGAGATTCAAACCTCCATGAACATAAAAATATGATTTTGTGACAAAGTATAGGTTTCAAAGATTAAAATTAATTAGAAAAATAGACACATAGATATTTACATGTTAATAAAGATTATGGGGGCATATGACACATATATGCACTCAATTTATATATTATTGAGTGCCAAATAATACACACTTGGCTTCATAACAGACATATGAAAACACAATTAAAAGATTTTTTTTCATATATAATTATAGTTGAACATATAAATGCATCGAATTATATATCATTTGATAGAGATTTGAGGCACATGATTCTGACTCATGGATATATATATATATATACATTTTTCAAATTCAAAAATGTATGAAACTCATTCATGCACATGCGATATACAATATAGTTTTTTCATGATTTAATGGCAAATGGTTATTATTTGATTTAAAATCTATTGATATTGTAGTCATGATGGGGGCATGAATATTATTCATTATTTTTTATCATGAAAATAAAATCTAGATCTTTTGCAATAGCATGATTTTTCTATTATGTTTAATATACATTCAAGTCCAGTAAAACTCAACAAACTTAGAATTACTTCTAACAAAGCCATTGTGTGTTTCCATTTTCAATTACAAGTGATGTACATTTGAGTCTACTGACACTCATTAACCTTGGCATCACTTCTAGATAAACTCTTATGGTTCCACCTTATTTTATATTAGTACATTAGATACTGATCATTCATGAGAGTTGGAACGTGCATTTTTATAACTCAAGGGCTTGGTTAACTAGTAAAAATTGGGACTTGGTCACTCTTAATTCATCATTGGTTTAACATGAGGTACCATCTCTCCAAGTTCTTTGACAAGGGGGAACTTTTCTCCAATGTTTAATCATATCCTTCAAATTACATGGTAATATGATTACATTTACATATAGGTGTACTCCTTTGCTATCCTCTCAATTTCAATTTTGGAAGTTTAGACTTTCAAATTTTAAATATAGACATTGAATAGTTCATGTGTTTTTGCATGGTTTGATAAAATGAGTGCCTTGTATAATTAGAGTTTCCTATCAAAAGATAAATTTTATCAACTCAGGTTTATCTTTATCATTTAATCTAGAAATTAAATTATATGTGTTTAAACCTAAGTTAGATATAGGAACCCTTAGATAGATAGGGTTAAAAAAATATAAATGATAATACACAAGGGTGATGATTAGATCTATAATAGGCTAATTGGGTGCTAAAATTAGATATAAACATATATTAAATTTATTAAACTAAGATTGCTACAAATAGTAATTAAAATTATGCTAGATATGGAAATGATAAATAAATAATATACTTAGCTTATTTTGATGCTAATATAGTTATGAATCTGAAACAAGTAGGAATTAGATCGAAAGAGGATTTTGTATTAGTCATCAAATTCTAGATTGAGTGCCTATAGATATATGGACACTAATGTCAACCAGGATGATTAAATCAATACTCCTATCTGAACTCGATGTAAGTGTCTTGTATACAATACATGATGGAAAAGGATATGAATGCCTATATGCTTCTAGGTTTGAATTTACCTCATTTTAGTGTATTTAAATATGGGTCATGAACTATCACTCTTCATGAATTTACAAAACCCTAGTCCATATTCTTCATAATGACTTTGATAAAAAATGGGTTAGTGGGTATAAGGAGTTGAGTTAAACCCAAAGACCCTTTCTCAGTGAGTGATGTCTATATAGTCAATACTATGAAGAAGGCCTCATACTAATGTAGTTCTCATGTACGTTTTGGCTTATGTGTGAATCATGCAATATGTGATAAACAAGTACAATAGTGACCTATATTGTAACTTGGAAAATATAGCTCTTGGGCTGCTCTTTCAGTATTTTATACCTATAGATATGTTATCCCTATGATTGATATAGAAATAGGAAAGATTTTCTCAATTGAATGCTTGATATAATACTTTTGATAAGTTTCCTTGGTCTCTTTTGGTATTTTCTAGGTGAGGAATGAATGAGGGTTGATCTTATATTTATATCAATCTATTTGGAAAAATAAATTGCATTAAAGAACTTAGGCCGATCATTAGGATACATTTCATTTGTATATTAGATGTCTTTTGGGCACTAGACATTTGCATCAGAGTAGGATACTAATGCCAACATTGGTGTTTATCCTATACATTTGTGTCCAAGAAGCAGGACAGTAGGTATAGACTCAAAACTTATAGAGGTGGAAGATAAATAGGTTTTAAGCATTCTAAGTAAGATAAAAGGTCTGGATCATCAACATAAGATTGGTTGGACTAAGAGATAGGCTAAGGGGCATAAGATAGAGAAAATGTGAGACTTTGGAAAGTAGGAAAGGTCCAAAATTTATAGGAACAACAAAGGTCTGAGTTAACTAAGTATACAAGACTAAAGTGCTATATATTTTAGAAATAGTGTCTACATTTACCCCCTATTAATTTAGGAATGAAATTACTAGTTTAAATGAAAGGAATGCATACTTGGGTGTGTATAACACACCTTATTTTTGTGTGAGCCCAACTTGAATGTTTTGATGGTCATTAACCTATAGCCAAGATCATGTTATAGTACATAATCAATGCATGTACTATGAAATTGATAGTATTTAAAAATATTGAAATTGAAAGAGCAAGGTTTAGAAGTACACATGTGTATTGATGTAACCACCTTGCCTATTGGCAAGTTGATTTGAAAGATGTATCATTATAAGGATATCAAACTAAAATTTGGATAAATATATGTAAATTTATAAAGGACATATATCTAAGGAGATAGATACAAATATTTGAAAGTGCATGCCCCCAACTTTGGAGAAAAGGTGAGTTGCAAGTTGGCAATTTCGATTAGCTCAACTATGCAATCTAATCATACTTAAAACCTAGTGAGCATGAGTGAATAAACTTAACTCATACTATCAAATTGGTAAGGTTGGATGATAAAATCAAGTCCAAATTAAAAACTTGGAAAGATTGAGTGATTTAATCACCTCAACCATACCAAAATTGAACCAAATATTGTAGTAGATTGACTCAATATAGTCTGTAAAATTACATCCTAGGTATCAATGCATAAAGGTACATTTTGGTGGGTGATGATAGTACTTGAGAGTGTTTTGAAATATGAAACTAATTTATATTTTGTAATATTAAGTACACATCACATAACATATTCACCTTAGATATGTCTCATCTTGAAACTATATATAACAATGATACTAATGTATAGAATTCTACCACAAATGTGAATCTGAATCATATAACTATGTGCTTTGGCTAATTCAAAATTATGTAAGTGTGGAGAACATGATTCTCAAGCATGCTCCCACTATATATGGATAAATATAAATACTAGAATAAGTACCAATGTGGAGGACATGTTTACAAAACATGCCCCCCACTGAATTTGGGTGTGCTAAATACTGAATAAGTGTGAACATGATTCTAAAACATGCCCCCACTAAATCTAAAAATTGTGAATATATGGAATCTGTGCCTATATGACATGCCCCTACTGAATCTTAAACAATACCAAACATGAAGATAATTTCTCTATGAAATTCTGCCATTGATATACCCCCCTTAAGATGAGGGAATAATAAAAAAATTTAGTTACCTCACCTCAAAAGGATAAGACAAATATATAATTTGTGCAAGGAACCATGTAGCATATAGAAGGAACATGTCTAGGTAGATATAACATTGAAACACATTAAATAATATGATCACATGAAGGTTTAATATGCATGATAAGGATCATAGTGATAGTACAAGATAAACAAGAAAATCAATCACATACATAGGATCACTCAAAAACAAGTCAAAAGGCAATGGTCTAAACAACCCACAAATAAGGGGCATGTTCTAATTCCACACAATCAAAGGGACATGACTTATTCAAATGTACATATAAAAAATAATGACAGATTCAAATGTCAAAGAAAGCATACATAGGCATAGGGGACTCAAACAAAAAAACATAGTCAAATGATCAAATAAGTAAGACAAATATCAAGGTAAGACATTCAAGGAATTGCATAAAGGAAAACATAAACAACCAACATAAACATAGCATAGTAGCACATGGATCGAATGTGTTAGCAAAAAATGTTAAGTGCATAACATATCAAGTACCATGCATAAGAAATAATTATGGATAAATACATGTGTAAGTACGTATATGAGCTCAAAACATAATAATGTAGAGTGGACATAAAATGATATACCCTGTGTGTATCATGATCATAAAGGTGGATTCCCCCAATGTCCATAATTCATGAGTAGAGAAAAGGCCCAACATTTAAAATAAGAATATATCATGTATTTGTGTATACCTATATCACACTTAAGTAAAAGTGTGACACACATGTGTATGTAGGAGTAACTGATATTCCATCCATTAACATGGAGCTAACACATAGATGTCAAAGAGCCAATAGAACATGTAGGTGTCAATTTTTTTTTTGAATTTTTGAATGTTTTTTATTTTTTTGGTATTTTGGAATATTTGGAGAGACTAATATATGATCTCATCTAATAAATGGTCATATATCTCCATACTCGATGCCTGATAACATTAAGTTGGATCTTTTACATTATTTGCATCATGACTTAATAATTTGAAAAGGTACATATCATGTTCCTCATCACATTTTACATGTATATTAGAAGATGTAGACATCTAAAATTTGACACCAATGGATTTATACCCAAATTTAGACTAATTATTACCAACCATTGAATATCTAACCTATAAATTTCTAAATGTCTCAAATTTGGCTTCATAATAAACAATTAAATCAATTTGGCCTAAAAATCAATTAAATAAGACAAATGCACACATTGAATTAAATAAAAATCTCAAACATTGAAAAATATTAAAAGAGATTAATTAACATTCAAATCCCAATAAAACCCTAATTGAATTCATCCTTGAGAAATTAAATCAATTATCAAAAAGGAAAATTCAAAAATCAATGAATATCCTAGGTTTTCATCATTAGCTTTTGTGAGTTGTCAGTTTTGGAAAATATCCCACCCATGCTTATTCCATGCTAATCATGACCATTTGACACTTATAAACCCTAATGGGTTTAAAACCAAGGTTAGGATTTAACCCATTCTAAGTTGATTTTAAAGCCTATAAAATCAAGCTTATAACTCTTCATTTGGAGAGCTTGGATAGAGTAAAGTTATTATGCAGGAATTTGAGCATGAAATAAATATGTAGAGTTATAATGCCAAAATTCTAAGACAAGACATCAATCCAAGCATGGACATAGTTCCAAGAGGATATGGAGATAGCCAAGCCCCATTGATGAAGACCTATTGAGCATAATTCGAGAAAGATAATGAGCACATCATCTTAGAATAATCAAGGAAGGTAAGGAAAGTTGTCATTTCTTTGAATTTTAGTTGTGTCTTCATTTGGTTTGTTCACTAAGCTCCCCCCATGATCTAGGCATATATATTTTAGCTTGTTTAGTGTGTTTATTTCATTTTTTTTGGAACTAATACCATACTAACCTCCTCTCTTGAGTCAAATTTGTTGATCACAGATGGCATGCCCAATTAGACCCAATGCATCCCACATAGCAAGGAGATCATTATGAAAATTTTAAATCTTCATTTGGATGCTTAAATCTCTCTAAAATTGATTTTATAACCTTGTTTTGGATGGATTTAGTTTTTATAATATCACTCAGATATATAAAATGACCACCAATGATTAGGTGAAATCACTAATGGTTAGGTCTTAACCACTATGGATTCTATGTAACTACTGAAGATAAGGTTGCAATGGAAAAATGTGTTTAAATCTTGCATTTTGATTCTCTTTATAACTTCATATTGAGTTTTTTTGGTTTTAAATGATATTAAATCACTAGACTTAAGTTTATCTTGTAGGTTTTCTCGATATTCAAACTAATCTAAGCCTAATCTAACATGTTTATTTCTTAAGGTTTTTTACTTCAAGTTCATAGGTCTTCATCGATGGTATTTATTGACCATCCATGACTTTACTCAACCATTGATGGCTATCTATTAACTGATTAGTTATGGTTACGTTAAAACCATCAATGGTTGTTTGTGGTCATCGACGATTACTATGTGAAATTAAATCTAAACTCGAAAGCAAAAATTTAAACCTCATTTGCTCAACCAAGGAAGTGATTCTAAATAGGGGGTTATAATATAACATTTTTAGGTTGAAGGATTGGTTTGAAGATAAAATTGCATATTTTTTACTAATCACACATTTTAATTTGGGTTCCAAAAAAACTTAGTCCAATCATGCACATTTGAATTTAGGTCTAAAATAAACATGTTTAATCTCACACATTTGAATGTTGGTGCTTAAAAATAATATATGATTGGCTAAGTCTTAGAAACATTTTTATTTTTAGTTCTTAAAATGAATCCCAAGTCTTGAACATTTCTAATTGGTGCTTTAAAACAAACCTAGGAAAAATCTTGAACATTTAAAATTTGGGCTTAAAATGAACCTAGATGTTTTTATTTCATTTGGTTTTGTGTAATTATTTACATTTTCACACTTAATCTAAGGGGCCAAACTTCACAACACATTTAATTTTGGTGCCTTAAAATGAACTGAACATCATGTAGTTTTCATGCTTTTAAGCAAGTTTACTTTTATGCCATGTATATTTGTTGATTGTTATTTTCATAAAAAGGATAACACATGTATGCTCTCCCCTCATCCCCTATAGGGAAATCATGAGATCAAAAGAACATTTACATTACATTTTAGTGCCTATTCTAAGGCATATAAATAATGTTGCCTAAGCTCTCCCTAAAACTCACATAGTATTGGGTGATCTAAAAGCAACCCTAAAGTCTTTATACTTATCTTTTATTTACATGCATCTTGAATTGTGAAGGGGATGTCATTACCTCTCACAAATTATTTATGGAAACATTGACCTATGGATTCATCTCCTAGTAGTGTTTAATCCATCTCCACAAGGGGTATACAAAGTGGGATCACCCCACTGGGATGGTGGTTAAACCATATCCATTAGTGATAGGTTAATCCCAAGATATATGATCGATATGGACATCATAATACACTAATAAAGTGATGGATGTAGTGGTTATGAAAAGGACAAGACCTTTTCATAATAAGTCGATCAATGTAGACTCAATTGACATGTTGCTTCTCGTGTGTGCATATATGAAAGTGTGTACATATGGGATCAATCTAGACTATCAAAAACTTGTAGGTTTTAGTCAACCCCACTTTGCCACACCTTGATAGGATTTAAGATAATATACTTAGTTGTATTTTTTCATTTTATTTCTTGGTGTGTTAGAAATAAAATTTGTTGTTTAAACCATGTCATGAACAAGTCTTGTTTCCAACATCACTTCATTATTTGAGGAGGTGTTATGTCATCCATTTAACACCTTAATTTAAACTTAGCAAACTATTGTGTCAAACATTATGAGTAGCACTTAATCAAAATGGGTAACATTATGCTATGCAAATCATTTCAAATCTTGTGCTTTTGAACTATTTGAAACATTAAAAATTGTCACATATTTTGGGAGTGATAATGACATTACGTCATCCAAATTATTTCAAAATACTTGTCTTTTCTTGTATCTAAATTATCATTATTTAAACCAATCACTTGAGCCTTACTAGATATTTGTTTAACATAGTCACACTATTCAAATTCACCTAGATTGTTGGTCATAAAAACCCTAGTTTACCTTAGTTGAGTCTTTGATTAACTTTTCTAAGTTTAGATTCAAACATTGATTGATTTTTGTTTAATCCTTGACATGTAGGTGCTAATACAATGATCTTTCTCTTCTGGGTTGCATAACTTAGGTTAATCCATTACTCACGTTTGGAAACTTTATTATGTGTGCCTTTATTTTATATAATTAGTAATTTTTTACCCAACACCCCCTTCTTTCCATAATAAATGAGGACCCACCTTTTTTTGGATTATAGTCTTGACTCTGAGCCCCTCTTCTATATGTTTTTGAAAAATTCTAGAAAAAGACTGACTATTGGCCTTTCATACTTTGGCAAGATGGAATTGGTGTTGTGTTTTCATAGACTATCTTTATAATTATTTCATACTTATTCTATCAAGAATTTTATCCAGTATCTCTTTTGGGACTTATTTACTTTATCATTTCAAACTTATTTATTTTGGACT
This sequence comes from Torreya grandis, assembly GCA_037957365.1. NCBI lineage: Eukaryota > Viridiplantae > Streptophyta > Pinopsida > Cupressales > Taxaceae > Torreya > Torreya grandis. The sequence continues at coordinate 264,401 of JARHVA010000791.1, forward strand.
TATTCTATTAGAATTTTTGTAGTGGGATTTTTTGCCTCAGCATAATTATTTCAAACATTTTGTTTAATAGAATTGGGTATTTAGCATATTTATTTTAGACATTTTATCTGATGAAGTAGACCATTCAAACTTTTTGTCATGGGCACTTTGACCTACGAAGTAGACCCTTCAAATTTTTTATAGTTGGCCTTCGATCTTTTTGTTTCAGCCATTTTTCTTGACAAAATGACTCTTTGAACTTTTTATAGATGCTATTTAACCTATTTTTTGTGGCCATTTTTATCAACATAATAAACCTTCAAACTTTTTGTAATTTCCCTTTTGCCTTTTTTCCTGAAAGAATTTCCCTTTGACCCTTTTTAAAATGACCCTTCAGACCTAATGTACTTACTCATTAGGACTTTTGTCCTAGACATTTTACCCTATGAGCCTATCCTTTAGGACTTTTGTCTTGGAATAATTCTTTTTATAATTTTTCCCCATACCAATTATTTTGTAAGTTATGTCTCAAACATTTTATCCAATAAAAATAAATTGTGAGTTTTGTGTCTCAAATATTTTGTCTGACAAAAATGTATATTCTTCAAAAGTTGTGTTTTAGACATTTTGTTCGATAAAAATCAGGTCTCCAAGATTTTTATTTTGGGTTTTTATAAAGATTATCTCCAAATAAAAATCCTAAAATAATTCCCCCACACAAAATGGTTAGAACAATACCCTACTGCCAAGATCAATAGACCAAAAATCCCACAAAATTGCCAAGTGGCACCTATGATTAGAGAGCATTTTATTATGTTTTGAGCTTAATTTAAGATTTTATCCAAGGTTTAAATAATATTTCTCTATGATAGGTCATTTAAATTAATGCAGGGGCTCTTTTATATATTCTAATCCTAGGCCCTAATTGTATTTTATTAATACAACTAAGACCTTAGGCTAGAATCCTTATGCAGAGTCCTTTATATTAACTTATGTCCTTTATTATATGCCTGTAGATCTAATGAACCATGTTAACTTAGGCCTATTTAATTCAATAAAATGAGAGAAATGGTTGAAAATTTAAAAGACCTACTGAGCCCCACAAGGGTGATAAGTGTCACCATCATGGGGGCCCAGTAAAGAGATCCAATGATGCATGGGAAGAATCAATGTCAATAGTTAAGAGCTTAGAGAAGCCATGGGTGCTAAAGTGAACCAAGAAATGATAAGTGTTGATCTCATAGGGATTTAATTCAATTTGATGGTTGTGTAGATATCTTTAATATTTGTGTGAACATCAAAATCAAGCTCAAAAATAAAACATTAGGGGATTAAATTATGATGGTCATATCGCTGTCATTGATAGTCATGAGGACATCATTGATAGTCATGTAGATGTCAAATTTAATTTTGTAAATTAGTTGTTTGGATTCAAATGTTAATGGGCCTAAGTAGATCAATGGTTAGCATTAACTTTGGAATAAGAAAATCAATGGTGTGAGATTGACAAAGACTTTTAAGAGGTCTCAAGACAAGTGAGAAGCTACCACATGACACAAAAATGTCCAAACAATAAAAGGTACTAAGAGATATCATGGATCTACCAAGTGGCATGCTCACATTCCATCATGTAAAATATCTAACAATGCGAGTCCTATATGGACTTTTCAAAGATCCAGACTCAATGAGAGGCATGAGCAACATGTAATGAATAATTTATGTTATATTAGTCATAGTTAAAAAGCATCACTATTTTTGAAGCATTGGTAAAGTGATACTTGTTTTTGACGCATGTTTGAGTTCTATTTGAAGGCAACTAATCTAAAATATCCAACAGGTTGTTCTCATAACCTATAAAAGGTATAATGTATAGTTTTGGGAAATAATGCATATATTTTGAATTTTTGCATGTAATTCAAGCTATAATTGTAAAAAATTGCTTTCATCTTCACACACATGCACATGTTGCATAGTTTTTTGCAAAAGCTATTTTAAATTGATAACTGCAAGTAGAATCTTATATGATTTGTAACCACAATTAGAACTCATGTTCTTACTATCACATGTAATGACCTTGTATGAAATTTGAGGATAAGGTGACCCCTTCCTTGAGTCTATATAAATAATTGTAATCCAACTTGGATTTTGGTCAGAGAATTTTGAATACAAGAGCAATATCAATTTTGATTATCAAAAAATGTGTTTGTCTATTTTCTTTCCAATTTATATGTAATTAATTGTTACTTTTTCTTGTTGTATTTTTCAATAATCTTTAGTGTGCAATAGCTATGAATGATTCTTGATTATTTTAATTGATGTACTAATTTGTAGATGTGTAATATCTATTGAAAGATTGATGAAATACATTTATTAGGATAATTAAGTTGATTGATTCATAATTTTGAATGTGCATGAGTGAATTCTTTGATGTAATTTTCTATGTGTGTATAATAGTTGCCTCAGATAATTCACTAGCCTGAGCCATAATCTCCTGAGTAAGAGTGTGCAATAGCTACCCTAAATGAAGAAAAATATATCTAAGAACTATGAATTTCTTGCATTAGTATCTCCTTAGACTTCTTAACCATGCTTTATTATGTGTGTGAAATTGCTTTTATAAATAGTCAAAGGTTCTAAGATCACTTGTCTTTTTAGAAACCAGCTAGGGAAGTTATTTTTGAAAACCACAGAAGCTTTGTTTTCTACCTTACCCTTCCCTCCTTTATTGAGTTTGTTTTGAGACTTTCCCAGTCTATATTAGAAGCCATCTTCCCATACAATTCATGTAGAGATTCACAATCATTTAGGGATCACACCTCCATCCAAAAAACCTTGCCAACAACCTGCATGCCCTACCAGCTATCCCATTAATAATTTGCCAAAGGCTGCTTACCTAAAACTTATGCCATGGAATGGATTTTACCTCCATTGAGATATTAAAATGTTAGAGGCTACCTCATTAAGATATGGTGTGGATAAAACCTACATCAAAAATTTTATCTTCAAATTGCCTTTTGTTTAGTGTTTTTCACCAATTAGATCATGTTTATGTCTAGAATCAATTGTTTAGTCTTTGCCAAACTATTCCAAGTTTTTTAGATTAATCATTATCATCATCCTTTGTTTTAATCTTAAATTTTGATGTTGCTTGGCCAAAATTCTTGGCATAACCTATTTGAGCCTAGATTTTGACTCCACGTTTGGATAAAAAACCTAGAAGCATTTCCCTTTCCTAGTTTAGACCTATTTAGAACATGTTTTTGTTAGGAATAAGTGATTAATTATGTAATAAAATGCAACATATAATTCATTCCTCAAAATCACAGTAATAGAGACATATGGAAGAAAATTCAGATCTAAGTAAATACAAACATAATATTAATATAAAGGGGTTCACCCAATGTGATCTACATCCACCAAGAGGCTTTCTATAATATTATAAACAAGATTAAAAAATATCTCTCAACAAAAAACCTCTTATAGAGATAACTTTTTCCAACTTGAATTCACATCAGAATTCTCGAGATGCTAATCTAACTTGAAACCCGATCACACCGACTAAAGATAGAATTACAAAGCTCAAAATGAGATGCAAAATGCAATGAATAATCTATTACCCCTCACCCCTATTTATAATTTTTGAACTACCTTTAAAAATTCTCCATAATAACTATATCCCCAAAAAATAAGGCAAAAAATAAGGGATGTTTCAACCACATAATCCCCTGATTCTCTCAACACCTTAGATCACACCCACTTCTACACTAAACATTCCAAAAATGGTGGAAGTGGTTGACACACTCAAAAATAAATCCAACCATTTTTTAAAGTAAATATTTCATGTTAAAAATGCCTCGGTAATTTTATTTTTACCTTTAGGGTGAAAGGGGCTCCATATTTAACAATCTCCCACTTGGAGTTTGTTTCTCCTTGAACAAAATTTAACACTCCTCCATGATATTTATGAATACCAACCAAACCTAAACATAACCTTAACTTCTCCAATGTGACTACCTTGGTCATCATATCTGTAATATTGTGGCTTGTATGTATCTTCTCTAGCTACACCATGTTTTCCTCTAAAGTTATCCTAATGAGATGATACCTTAACTGTATGTGCTTCATCCTTGAGTGGAAAATGGAGTTATTATATAAATATATATCACTCTAAATATCACTATGTAATCCCCCAAATTTATACTTATGCCCCTACTCATTAAGTAATTATTGTAACCAAATCATCTCTATGCTAGCCTCTATAGCAACAACATACTTAGCCTCTATGGTTGATAAAGCCACAACCTTCTATATCTGGGAAATATAAATAACCAATTTATCCTCAATATTAAATAAATAACCTATTTTAATCCTCTTATGATCAACATCCCTAGCCATATCTGAGTCCACATAACCATGCAAAGTGGTGTCTGATCTACCAAAACACAATTGTGTACCCATGGTTCCTGTCAAATATCAAAAAATCTATTTTACTGCTTGCTAGTGCTCATAACCTAGATTAGTCATGTACCTACATACTACTCCCACTTCATGGGTAATATCTACCATAATACAAACCATAACATACATTAAGCTACCAACCATCGATGAGTAAGGTACCTTAGACATCTTGATCTTTTCTTCTTTTGTCTTGGGACACTACTCCTTTGATAATTTGAAATGGCCTACCAAAGGAGTCCCAATTGGATTAGAATCTTGCATACTAAACCTAGCCAAAAATTTATTTATGTACTCTTCATAGGATAAAATCAACTTCCTCTCCTTCCTATCTTGAGTTATCCTCATACCAAAGATTTGCTTTACTGCACCTAAATCCTTCATAGAAAAGGAATCACCAAGCTACTTCTTGAGTACTTAAATCTATTGCATGTTCTTTCCTGCAACTAACATGTCATCTACATACAAGCATAGGATAATATAATTACCATCCTCAAATCTCTTGACATACATGCAATGGTCAGAATGACACCTAGAGTAACCCTGTTCTAACATAAAACTATTAAACCTCTTATACCATTGCCATGGAACTTGTTTTAGGCCATACATACTCTTCTTTAGTCTACACACCAATTTCTCCTTTTATTCGATCTCATAACCCTATAGATTCTCCATTTATAATTTCTCTTCCAAATCACCATGAAGGAATGCAATCTTCATATCTAACTATTATAATTTTAAATCCTCTACTACAACTATACCAATCATAGTTCTGATAGAAGTCATCTTAACAACAGGAGAAAAAATATCATCAAAATCAATACCTTTATTTTGTGTAAACCCCTTAAACACTAACTAATACTTGTACCTTTTGCTTCCTCCATCCTCTTCTTTTATTTTTTATACCCACTTGTTCTACAATTCTCTCTTTCCCTTGGGTAGTTTCACCAAATCCCACATCCGGTTCTCTATGAGAGAACTATGTTCCTCTTTCATGGCTTGGTCCTACTTCTCCCTACCATTCACCTACATTACTTCCTCAAAAAATTTAGGTTCTCCACTATCAGTAATTAACAAATAACTCAAATATGGGGAAAAACACTCAAGATATTTTCTTACCCTATAAGACCTTCTTACTATAGGAGTTTGGGGTTCTTATGTAGGAGGTTCTTGAACTATCTCCTTGAACACCTTACCATTCATAATATCATCCAACACTATGTACTCTTTTTGTTCTTGTTTTGGCAATTGATCCTTATACATGAATTTTATTTAAAGACAACATCCCTAGACTAAAATATTTTCTTATCTCTAAGACTCCAAAACCAAAACCCAAATTCATCCTCACCATAACCAATAAATGTGCATCTCTCAAACCTAGCTTCTAACTTGGTCCTATCTTTCTTAGCAACATAAACAAATACCTCACATCCAAAGACCCTAAGAAAATAATAATTAAATTTATTACCAAACTAATCTCACTCAGGTATGCCTCCATCCAAAGGCACTGAAGGTCCTCTATTAATCAGATATACCATTGTGCTAACTGATTCCACCTAAAACATTAGGGGCAACCCTGGATGAAACCTCATGCTCCTAGCATGCTCCATGATTGTCTTGTTTATCTTATCTGACACTCCATTCTCTTGTGGTGTCCCTAAAGCCATCTATTGCCTATGAATTCCATTTTATGAACAATAATCATCAAATTCTTTCCTAAAATACTCACCTCCATTATTCAACCTGAGACATTTAAAATTGAGACCTATTTCATTCTTAACCAAAGCTTTCCATTTCTTTAATGTTTCAAACACGTCATATTTCTTTTAATGAAATAAACCCAAACTTTCCTAGTTGCATCATCAATAAATGTACCATAATAATTTGAACCACCAATAGAAGATACCTGAGCTAGCCCCCATACATCCAAGTGAACCAACTCTAACTTATTCTCCTTCTTCATAGGTCTAACCCTCAATAACTTAACTCACTTCTGCTTCTTATACACAAAATCATCATAAAAGTCTAAATCAACTTGTTTCAATCTGGGTAACTTATCTTTCAAGATCTCCATGCTCTTTAGGCTAATATGACTAATCTTATAGTGCCAAAAAGTTGTATCTCTATCTAAAACAAATAAATTACAATGATCAACACTACTATTTAAATAAAAAGTTCTTATTTTATTACCTCTCGCAACCATAAGAGCACCCTTGGTAACTTTCCAAGAGTCTATTGTAAACAACATTGAATATCCCTCATTATCCAATTATCCCACTGATATTAAATTTTTCCTTAACTATGGAACATGTCAAACATCCTTTAGTAACCATGTGCTCCCATTCTACAAATTCATCTAAAAACAATATTTCCCTACTATACTGTATGGTTCATCATCACCAAGATAAACATGTCTAAAATCTCCTTTAACATAATTAGTAAAATGATGCCTATGTGAGGTGGCATGAAAAGAAGCCCTTGAATCTAATACCCAAGATTCAGAAACATTATCCAAGGAAATAATTAAATCATCCTAACTAATAGTACCTATTGTCATATTTACCTCCTTGGTCTCCTCATGTTTGGTATTCTTGTCCTGAAGTTCTCAACATTATTTATTTGTGTGTCCACTTTTCCCATAGTGCCAACACACCATATTAGCTTTAGATGTAGATCTTCCCTGACCCTTTAAATTTCCATGGTTTCCTTTGCTTCTATCCTTTTGTCTCCCTCTAGTCTCCACCATTAAATCATTCTCTGAAGATGATTCCTTAGTTATATTCCTTCAAATTTCCTCACTAAGATCATACCTATAACATCCTTAAACTTTAAACTTCCCTTATCAAGGATGGCATTACTCATAGCCATAACCAGGCTATCCCAACTATTAGGTACGAAACACAAAATCAATAAATCTGTAACTTCATATTCAAATTTAATACCAACAAAAGTTAACATACAACCATATTAAAATCATTCAAATGATCAACTATAAAACCATTTTAAAACATTTTCATATTAAATAACCTTTTCATCAAAAATATTTTATTATAGGTAGAGGGTATTTCACATAACTCCCCTTATTTATTTATCAAACCAAATGTGGTCTTTTCCTCTAAAATATTGAAGGCAACTAAAGATGCAAGGCACAATTGTATAGCTCCCAATGCTTTCCTATCAATAAAATTATAATATAGATGATCCATAGCTAAAGGTTAACCTATTTTCCCCATCAAAGGGAGATGAAGATCCTTCTAAAACAAGTAATCCTCCATCTACATCTTCTACAATCTAAAATTCTGCCCATTGAAGTTTTCAACTCTAGATCTACCATTACTTTCCATAGCTCCCACTCAAGCTAATATCTTTCCTTGTGATTCACCACTTTAGAAAAACCACTAAAGCTAGCTCTCATACCAATTGTTAGGAATAAGTGATTAATTATGAAATAAAATGTAACATGGAATTCATTCCTCAAAATCATAGTAGTAGATACATATGGAATAAAATTTAGATCTAAGAAAATACACACATAACACTGATATAATTTGGTTCACCCAATGTGGGATACACACACCAAGAGGCTCTCTATAATACTATAAACAAGAGTAAAAAACAACTCTTAACAAAAATCCTCTTACAAAGATAAATTTTTTAAACCTAAATTCACACTAGAATTCCTGACATGCCAAGATACACCTCAAACCTAATCACACTAACCGAAGAGAGAATTAGAGAGCTCAAAATAAAATGTAAAATACAATGAATAATGTGTTACCCCTCACCCCTATTTATAATTTTCAAAATAACATTAAAAATGCACCATAACCATAGAGATAACCATATCCCCACAAAATAAGGTAAAAAATAAGGGAGATTTCAACCACATAATTCCTTGATTCTCTTAACACCTTAGATCATACCCACTTCTCTACAAAATGTGCCAAAAATGGGGAAGTGGTTGACATACTCAAAAATGTGTCCCACCATTTGTGAAAGTAAATATCTCACGTTAAAAATGCCCCAGTAATTTTATTTTTACCTTAGGGGTGAAATGGGCTCCATATTTAACAGTTTGGAAATTATAGTTGACGTCTTATTTTTAGGTCATTTTGATTGACCTTGTTTGTGTAAAACATTTAATAAAGACATTTGATGTTATATTATTTTTTCCAAATCTTTGCATCAAAATTTTTGGAGATATAACCCCACCCTTGACCAAGGTAGATCATGTTTGAACCCTTTGTGTTTTTAGAGTTTACAAAACTCTAATTGATTTTGTTGAGAAATATTTGTCATTTGATTTGGCCATGGATCACTATACACATAGTGTAACTATGTAGAATTTGGGATATGGAAATGTTAGCATATAAGAGGAATTTGTTCAAGACTCTTATGGATACAAGGTTATTTGGGAGATAGATTCCTATCCACCATACAACACACAAATAGGGGAACAGAGTCAAGATCATTTGCCTAATTATTTGGTTATCATGTCTCCTTATATAGAGTAAGATCAAGAAAAAACAACCCAATATTTAGTTAGTGTACCTATGGTTGAATAAAATGTACAAAAACAATCTTATTATGGTATAATATTATCAAACTATGAGGTAGGGCATGACAATTTACAAAATATATTAAGAGGGCCTTATAACATGTCTTATCGAAATAACGACCAAGCCTTTTCTAACAACCCTAATACCATATTACTAATACCATATCAAGATCCATGTATGATTATCATGTAAATAGGTCTTATATAGGACCACTTCATTCAAATGCAAACTACATACTAAACATATCAAGACCTAGTGCATAATTTTAATTAGATGACCATATCGAATAGGCCTCTTATTAATTTATCTCCTTCAATAGGAGTTTTAATTGAATTAAATGGTTAATAAAATAAGGGTTTAGACCCATTTACATAAAACACTTTAGTCAAAAACATGTTCAATACTCCAACTATCAAAGAAGTGTCTTCTGCTTCTACATAGAACAATGAGCAAAATGTAGTAGATAATACACAAGTAGCATCCAATCTAAACCAAAGTGGTGTTAACACATAAACACATAGTCAATAATAAAATGTGCCTTTGACTAGCACCATTAGTGGTTCATAGACTCAAGGAGTAGGGGTTTATACTTCCCAACCTCAACCAACTAACTCTAATCCTCAATTAGATGCTTCTTCTAATACCCAACAATAAGGATTAAGTAGCCAACCAATGCCCAGTGCCATACCATAATATAATGTGATGAATCCTACTCCTCACTAATAAGGACAAATAATATTCCACAATAATAGGCACCATCCAATCAACCCATGTAGTATAATATCTTTCCACTTCAATAGGGGGCAACCAATGTTCCACCTCACCAGGTAATAATGAACATACCTCTTTTATCATAGACTAACATGCCAATCCAAAATTAAATGATGTTTAACCAACAACGTATAAATATTAATCAAAAATAGATGCTAAATATATAATATGCATCTACTTATTAATAAATATTTATAAAACAAAGAGGTTCTAATGTTCCTCAAGTAATTACTAGGTAATAGTTGCCTTTCATGCCAAACATGCCACAAGTTCAGAGACAAGGTCTTGGTCTACAAGTCCCTCTTAATCAACTAGGTATGACTAGTTAATAGTATGTCCCTATTCAACCTTAATAGGCAAAATATAGCCATATACCACCATCCCAACCTAAATATTCCCAACATTAGGCCTACATACCCAATCTCAACCAAAATATCACACAACCACAAGTACAATTTCAATAGTTACACCCTAACCTACACATGTGTAATCCTAGTCCATTTCTTAGCCAATCCAACATAGTGTAATAAGTACCTCCAACCTACCTCAATAAAATTAATGCACTTATGACTTCTCAACCATCTCCTTTCCTCAAACAAGAGCTACAATAAATGAAGGATGAAATTACCACCATCTAAGATGGGAAACAAGTCAAAAATTTCAAGTTGGACAATGTGTGTTCTTACCCTTCAACATGGAGTACTTGTAGATACCATTTCCTCCAGGTTATGAGCCACCAAATTTTTATATATATAAGGGGAAAGGTGACCCCAAAGCACATTTGATAGAATTATTTGTTTTATTCTAACTAGTGGCCTATAATAATATATATTTATTATTTTTTCCAAGAATTTTAGCTAGATAAGCCTTGGAATGGTTCTAGAAGTTACCAAAGAATTCAGTTTTTGATTTTGATGATCTTTCAGATAAATTCATGTAACACTTCTCTTATAATATTGAGCATAATATTTCATTAGTATACTTGACACAAGCAAAACATAAACCAGGTGAAAGCTTCATGAGCTATTTTCAATGATGGAGAGCCCTTGCAAGCTATTTTACCAACTATGTTTACCAAAACTCTACATAGTGAGATATCTTATTATCCAGAGTTATAGTGTGTGCATACATTTTAAAAAATCATTGAAAAAGTTTTGGTGATTTAATGATCCCTTATTAACAAAGGTATCATTAAACTAACCTTGTCAAATCAAAATAATGACTAGAACCAAACCTAAAATAGTGGACAAAATCAACATCCAATCCAAGTACAAGCATCACAACTGGGATAGGCCAATAATAATAATAGACCTAAATAATTCAATCATAATAATAATTTTGTAGGCAATAGAGTAATAGAGTCATGACATGTCCAATGGTGCAATCACCATCTGCTCAACCTATGCCACCTTTTTATCTTACTCATAACCAACAACCTTTTTAGCAGCCATAACACACATAATAAGCACAATAACCTGGACCAACACAAACAAATGCATTAACCAATGCCTTTTTAAAATCCTCCTCCAAGGAGAAACATGCCTACTCTTCATGTTTTTACTAACCTTAGAGATCCCATATAATCAATCTTTCACAAGATCGTAGTAGATAACTTAATTAAATAGCATGTTCCTAAAGATCAATTTTGTGAGGGTGCTGACATGCTAGACTTGTATAGGCCAGAATAATTTTATGACTTTCATAAGGTCAATGGCCATAATTTGTAGTGTTGTATTCAAATTATACATTTAATTTAGAATATTTTGGAAAATGGAGAGACCACATTAGATTGTGGAGCTTCTACCTTTAATCAGAGCCTTGGCATTTATCAAAATATTTTTCCCTAACATAACCATATTAAGGAAATATAGAAAAGAAAATATTCTAAGAAACTAAATGAAATCATATTCTAAACTAATTTAAACTATGATAGAGCTACAAATGAAATAAACTAACTAAATTATACCTTTGCATGAAATTAAGCTTCCTCTAATGCGATTTTAATTTGATTTGCTCTTTAAAATGTGGTTATGCACTCTTCCAACATAAGGGCAAAATGGGTAGCATTATGGTATGAGATCTCAAATAATCTTAGCATGATAAAATTTTAATGAATAAGCTTGACTAAATTAGAGGAAGAACCTCTAATTTATAGAATTTAGAAATGGATGTGAACCATCCATCTTGAGATGAAGATCAAGGGATGGGAAAAAAGGTAATTTTTAATTCATAATGGGAATATTGAATTAAAAATTGGAGTGGAGAACATGCAAAAATAATAAAGGAATATAAAATTCATTTGGGAGAAAGATATGATATAAAATTAGTAAGTGGATGTGAGGTGGATTATTAAATTAGAGAAAATTAGATAATAAAATATAATGGGAATAAAGGTGGATTATTAAATTAGATCATGGCAGATAATGGGAATAAAGTTGGATTATTAAATTATTAAATTATATCATGGAAGATAATGGAAATGAAGGTTGATTATTAAATTAGAATGGTGGGGGAAAAGTGGAGCCTTTGGGCATGTGAGGATAATTTTGATTTTTTAGATTTATGAAAATTATGAATTTCCAAAATCAATGGAATTTTTAATTATAAAAATATTAGTCAATTAACTTTGGATTAATTTAGAGATAATAAAGTAGTGAATAGTGAATAGTGATGATGAATATTTATTAGCAAAAGTTAAGGATGATTAGAGAGGATTAGGTATTTAGTGAAAACAAGGTTAAAATAAACACAAAGTGTCTAATTTTAAGTGTATATAGTTTCCCCCTCTTTGAGAATTCATTGCAAGACATTATCGAAGTAATGACTTTTCAAAGTCGATGAAAAGGTGGAAAAAATAAAATAAAAAAATTAGATGAATAAATAATGGATGTTATGATTTTATCTTTTCTAATCAATAGGTGAAGGAGTTTGGATAGAATAATAATATAATGATTGGAATGGAAAATTAAGGACCTATGATGATGCCCTCTTGAGTGTTCCTACATTAAAGTGGAAGAACACTCAAAATGATGTACGAAAAAAATGATGAAGTGGTGATAATGAAGTTTGGAAAGAAAGTGAAGCACTATAAATTAATGTCATACTTGAAAGATTAAAGTTAGTTTAAAATGATTTGCCCCTAGATAAAAACTAGAGAAAAGATAGGAAAAAGAGTATTTCTTGCTCAGAAGCTGCACACTTGGATGGTACTTAGGACACAGGGGCCACATGAGTAGAGGTGGGAACAATATATCCCAAGAAGTTATGGGCCTTAAAATAAAAAATATAAATTTTCCATTTGGATAGGAATATTTGACAGAATCGATATATCCCAATAAGATTAATAGCATTTCAATTAATTAGGGCCTGAATATTCAAGGAATAATGGTTTTAAAATATGAAAAGGAATGGTTGGAGGGAAAAAAAATTAGAATGGGAGGGGATAGGTTATAGAGAGATGATGAATTGGAAAGTGTAAATAGAGGGAGATTTCAGGGATGGTTAGATAGTTGCCTTGTGTTTGTGTTTTGCCTTACTTTGGAATTCCAACATGAACAAGGAGTAAGAGTGGAGTAACCTAAGTTTTAGTTTAAAATAAAACAATAATCACCAATGATATGAAATAGCCATGATGAATATATGTGTTTGATGCATAAGGATTGAAAATATTATAATTTTTGCAAAATAGAGTGTATCATGATATGGAAAAATCTTAATCACACTATAGTTTAATACACAAAATAATCTTGACTCAAAACATGATAAAAAGAAATAAAAACAAACAAGTGGAAAGAAGATGAATGCAATAAAAAAGAAAAAATAAAGTTATACACAAAAAAAATGATGAGCATAAGATAAAATAATTAAATCACAAGACACATGACAAGAAAATCAAGAGTAAACAATTTTAACAAATATAAATTCATTAGAAGAACAACAAAACATAGGTGAAAACAAATATTAAATCAATCAACACTAAAAAGGAAGCAAATGATAGGATGAACTCTCGAGTCTAAGGTTGAGACATTTGGTAGCCAAAATCATTGAATAATAGATGAGGACATGTAGAAATAACCTTGTGGTTTTGGATATAAATGAGGATAAGTGAAATTATAGGTTGGATGAATGGAGATGATGGAGATTATGGTCAAATTGACCCTAGGGGCCCCATGCCCTTGAGCATTTCCTACATAGTCTAAACACTCTTACCATTGAAAATGGTGTGAATGCCCATGATAATAGGGATATACTTTGGGCCACATGTAGTTCTCCCAAAAAGGTGGAGAAAAAAGTAGGGAATGATATGAAGAAATAGATAGAGAATATTCAGATGGAAATGTACCTATATAATGGTGAGAATGTGGAAAATATTAATACTCATGAAAGGATGATATTTTAATGGAGAGAGACTCTAATTTATACACAATGTAGATGAGTTTTCACCTGGTTAGTGATGAGATAATCATAATGGCCACATCATCTAAGGCAAGAAAGAGATAATAGATGAGTGGGCACTCATATAGTGATAGATATAGTCATGATGTTCACCTCATCTAAGGTAAGAGAGGGATAATAGATGAGTGAGCACTCATATAGTGATGTATATAATCATAGTGTCCACATCATCTAATGTAAGAGAGGGATAATATATGAGTGATCACTTGTATAGTGATGTATACAGTCATAGTGTCCACATAATCTAAGGTAAGAGAGGGATAATAGACAAGTGGGCACTCATATAGTGGCATATATAATCTTATCATCCACATCTTCTAAGGGTAAAATAGGACACACTAAAAAAAGAAGGAATATGGGTACACTAGTAGTGGAAGGGGAGACAAGATGAACCTAGAGGTTGCATGAATTTAGAGAATAAACATTAGGATGTGGATATCAATACAAATGTAACTTGGAGAAACCAACCTTGCGATGAGGTTAGATAAATGGTTTGAGAATGGGAAAAGGGTTGGGAAATGGCCGTGAGGTGAAGGGAATAGTTGGATAGGGACAAGGTATAGAAAGAGTACCCATGAACAACATACAAAGATATTGAATGAATAAATGGATGTACTTTAAGCAGTGAACCTAAAAAGATTTTGTGCATTAAAGTAAGAGAGTGGAAGATAGGAGGAAGTAGACATGGATATGCATGGATAATTAATATAGACTGGTAAACAAATTATAATGAGTGAGAAGATGGAGTTATAATGGGAGGATATGAGGGAGAGCCAACAAGGGATGATGTGAAGGCAGATAAGGAGATGGATGAAGTAGGAGTGATAAGACAGTGAGGTCACAGATAAAGTTGAATTTGGATAATGATGTAAGAATCTAGATATGGATAAGGAGATAAAAAAGGAGCATGAAGCACAAGTAATGTCACCAAGGAAAATCAAGGAGGATGAAAAAATTGAAATGAAATGGATAAATGAGAAGAAAAAAATGGTAGAAGATGGGGCTGTGAGGAATGTGCTAAAAAATAACATATTGGGGAATTGAAAAGGAATGTGAGAGAAGGTTAGTAAACATGAAGGAGAAGGGGATGATTATAAATATGGTAGGCCATGAAAGAATGGAAAATAGGTCTAAAAGAGACCAAGGAGAAAATATTTTGGTGATGAAAATGAAAAATAAGGAAACACACAGAAGAAAGTGAAACATGAGGAAAAAAGAGTGGAATAAGGACACAAAAAGGATGAAAAGAGAGTGAAAAAGTAGGTGGTATATGGACCAAGAAAGCATGGATAAGAGAAATGATGATAGGTGAGGAGATGAATAATGAATCAAATCACATGGTGGTTTTGTAGATAATAATGGGATGGAAGATGTGAAAGGGGTTAATAAAAATGGGTGGACAAGAAGGTGGTAACAAAGAATAGAAAGATGTAAAAATTTCCATAGGTGTGCAAGGGAACATGATGATGTGGAATTGGTGAGGAAAATAAAGTGATGAATAGGGTACTAAAATTTACCAAGGGCAATGGTAAATGGTGAGGACGATGGAAGAAGACAAAGGAAATAGAGGGCAAGGTTTGTAAGAAGTGGAGAGGGACAAAAATATGAAAAAATGGGTGGGGAGTGAGCAACAAAGAATGCACAAGAAATGAAATGAAAGGTGATGGGGAAACTAGAAAATTAGAGTAGTTGGTGGATTTATAGGATATAAGAGATGAAGATGAGGAAGGTTTTCAATCCTTCTTTTAAAAGAGATTGACAAGCTGGAATGGTAAAAAGATATTGACAAGCTGGAGGGAGGGAGATGGTGAAGAGATAAGTAGAGAAGTGGAGGAAGAGATTTGAGGTGAGTAGGGAAAATAAAATAAGGGATGTAGATAAGTTAACCTTAGTAACTGATAACTACCTACATAGTCCAAAAAGACTTCAGGCCAATGTAGTTTTCCAAAAAATGGGAGGAACAATAAAGAAGAAGCATTAAATGATGTTAAAATATAAAGATGCTAAGAAAAACTCAAAGCTTCCCTAATGTAGTATTCCCTAAGCAAAAGGGTGTTGTTATCAATGGAAATTAGTGAGAATAAAAGAAGAAAAATGGGGATGGTAATTAGTTGTTAGTAGTTGAGTTGCCCTTAGAATTTAAGCATCACCTACATAGTCTGTGGACATCAGGCTAATGTAGTTCAACACATACAAGAAGTGATGAGAAAATGGGTTGATGAATGAATGGTAAGATGAACCCATGGATTTTATTAACCCAATTAAGCTAATTATTTCACATTATGATTAGTTGAGATGATTTATTGATTTACCCCAAGCAACAGTAAAGTTTGTGGATGAATGATTGTTTTTTTGTGTGTGTTTCTTTTCTCAATTTTTTTGTTTTTTGTTTTTTTTGGTTTTTTTTATTTTGTTGATTTTTTTTTGTTCTTGATTTTTTTGATATATATATTTTTTTAATTTTGATATGTTTGACTCACATGCTCTCTATAGAGATGGATTATACTAGATAATTGTTATACAATCTCAACATTAGAGGACTAAACATTCATGATAGACAATGCTATGGAAAATGATTATAGATGTGAGAACAAAAAATGTATCAAATGGATGTAATATGATGGATATGCATGAAACTTTGTGAATGTGTTAATAGTTTTTGTGCAAGTGATGACCCAGTTATTTTGTTTATACAACATATGACTTTCAATTTGCATCAAAAAAATGAAAGGGGGAGTAGGATAAGTATGAAATGGGGAAGTTGAAAATCAAAAATAAAAAATTTGCATGAAAAATGTGACCTAATCCTTACAAGCAAAGTAGAAAAAATGTATTTCTTTCTAAACTTTCAAAATACTAAATTTATTAGCTATGTATATAGATAAATAGCCTTGATAGAATTAGTAAATAAGATAAAGTTACCATTTTCATCATAGACATATAGACAAGCTCCCCACTTTTTTTTTAAGTTCTTTTTTGGACACCTGTTGATCTAATATGCAACACATTTTTTTTGTGACCCCCTACATGTAGTCTCATGTGACTAGGAAGACACATGGGCTCATCACCAAAGACTATAAGTAGGTTAGTAAGGGCATCTCTCCCCAATGTTAATCCCATATAACTAGTGAGATGTGAGGGATCAATACCAAATAGCAGTGAAGGGTGAGAGATGTGGAATATGAATTTGATGTTGCATAAGAATTAGATAAAGGTGTCATTTTATTTGAAAGAAATTTACCCCCAAGTTTTGGCCCCATGTAACTAGTAATATTCAAGGGCTCATCATTGAATACCAAGATAGGTGAGTAAAGTTACCATTTTTTTTGTTGGTAGCATGCTAATGTTTTCTACATAGAGGGAACTACAAGATAAGACTATGTCATAGACAAGATTCTAGACTAAGTTATAGGCTAGTATTGTCTAAGTCTTACAAGAATATGTAGGAAAAATAGATGTACTACGATCATAAGAATGAAGGCAAAAACCAATTTAATGCTAATTTTAAAAATGTTTTCCATTGGATAATAGGGTGATATGAAAAAGTGAAATGATATGATAAGATACATTTTGAAAGTTTATGTTATGTGAATTGACAACTAATAATCACCAAACATGACATATGATATGCAAGGCAAAATGTAAACAATGTAAATGCAATTCAATGAGGGCAATGTGAAATGTAACTATAAATAGGCTACCTCCAAGTGTCAAGATACTTGTAGACAAGAATTTATTTTATTTTTGATTTTATAATTTTTTTGGTTTTGATGTTTTGTGATTTTTTTTTATTTTTTTTTGAACTTTTGACAACTAGGATATATGCAACAACATTAGAATGATTTAGGCATAGAATATTTTGAGGTGCATGATGTTCATCAATTCATCAATATCTTATCCATTTTTAGTAGCCAATCTATTGGCTCCAGAACCATATTTGGAAATGATAACATATGGGCCCAACCAATTTGGTTCAAACTTTCCTTTCTTCTCTCACTCAACATTTGTATTTCATTGGTTTTCCTTGAGAACAAGATCTCTAATTTTAAACTCCCTGGGTTTAATCCACTTATTATAACTAAAACAAAGGCAATTGTGGTATACTTGTAATTGGTTTAAATCATTAAGCCTTTTCTCATCTAGAAGGTCTAGTTCACTAAGGCATGAATTATAATAGGATTCTTCATTAATGATTTATTATAAAGATATACACAAAGATAGAACCTCAAATTCGATTGGTAGAATAGACTCACTACCATATACAAGGGAATAAGGAGTTTCCCTCATGTGTATGAAGATACTAGTGAAGTATGCCTAGAGGGTGGGATATAATTGTGTATGCTAATCACAACCAACTTCATTGACAATTATTTTAAGGATGTACAAAATGTTTTTATTAGTTGCCTCAACTTGGGTATTGTTTTATGGGTAGTAAGGAGTGGATCACTTATGCTTAGTGTGGTAAGTATGATAGAGAGCTTTAAATGTCTTTATTCTTAAATGATTTTTCATTATCATAAATGATAGTGGAAGGGATACCAAAGTGATAGACAATATGGTTTAAGATAAATTTGGAGATTTGTTTTTTGGTGACATAAGGGGCATGGCCTTGAACGACTTGGTGAAATACTTTATTTCCATTATGATATGATTATGGCCATCAGAATAATAAGGATTTATTTTTCCAATGAGGTTTATTCCTGTGGATAATATCCAAGGTGTAGTGATAGGTTGTAGAGCTTGTGATAGACTATGGATAAGGTCCCCATATTTTTTATAAGGTATGCATTTATTAACATAGACACATGAATTAGATTTAATTGTAGGCCAATAGTAACCTAATAATATAATCTTTATTGAAAGGACCATGCCACTCAAATGTGCCCCACATATTCCCTCATGGACTTCCCTAATGGCCAAAGTTGATTACTCATAATTTAAACAACATAAAGGAGTTCTATCATAGCCTCTATGATATAAAGTGTTTCCAAGGATGGTGTAGTGATAAGTGCATTGGATAAAGGACTTGCATTGATTATGGGATATGTTAGAGGGTATGGTATTAATATGAAAATAGGTATAGATGTTAGAGTACAATGGGTAAGTGGGACCAACCACTTCATAAAAATATTTCTAAATTAGGTGTATCATAAGTCAGTATCATTAAGTACTCAACCAAAAATTTATTATGTTTTATGTTTAAATCCAATAGGGAACCAATGGTAGGCATAACATCTACTACTCTATTGTTCATTCTCTACACATGTTTAAATTGGATGTATTTAAAATATAATTTCAAATTATCCACCATTCACTTATAAGGGATCATCTTATCATCATAAGATTAGAATTCATTAATGATTTGATTGATGATAAGCTTAGAATCACCAAACACATGAAGGTGTTTGATTCCCCATTATATTGCCATTTTGAGGCCTGCTATGAGACCTTCATACTCTACTATGTTATTGGTATAAGGGAACTCAATTCTAAAATGCTTGGGAATGCAATCCCTATTAGGTGTGACCAATAATATACCTACCCTAGATCTATGATTGGTAAAATAACCATCAAAGAAGAGATGCCAAATGAGAGACTTGTATATAGACATTATTGCTTCATCTAAGAACTCTGTAATAAGAGGTGCTTTGTCATTCAATGGTGCTTCAGCTAATACATCTACTAATACTTGTCTTTTGATCACTTTTTGATTGACATACTCCAAATCAAACTCATTAAGAATCATAACCCACTTAGTCATCTGATTGGTTAGAGATGTTCTAGATAAAAGATATTTAAGAGGGTCTATCTTAGCAATAATCTTGGTTTAATTGTTGAGCATGTAATACTATAGTTTTTTAGAAGCAAAAAAAACTACTAGACATGTTTTTTCTATCGAAGAATAGTTGAGATCATATGATATCAAAGTTCTACTTCAGTAATATACTGGCCATTGTTTTCCACTCTCATCATGTTGTGCTAATAATTCCCTTAGTGCAAATTAAGTAGCTAAAATGTATAACAAGAAAGGTTTATCGACATTAGGTGGTACTAGTACTGGTAGGTTGGAAAGATATCATTTAAGATTTTTAAATGCTTTTTCACAATTCTCATTCTAAATAAAAGGAGTGTCTTTATTCAAAAAAATGTGAAAGGGTGACAAATGTCTACAAGTTGAGATATAAATCTTTTGATTGCTTGAATTTTTCCTTGTAGACTTCTATGTTGTTTAACATTTTTAGGTGGAGGCATATCTGTGTTAGCTAAAACTTTAGAGGGATCAAATTCTATGCCACATTGTGAAATAATGAACCCTAAAAACTTTCCTGATTTCACACCAAACACACATTTCTTAGGATTCAATCTCATGTTATACTCTCTCATGCACTCAAAAATATGGTAAAGCATTTGAGGGTGTTCTTTGGATTTATATTTAGCAAGAATATCATCAACATAGTCTTCTATAATGTCATAAAGCATATCATGGTAAATACAGTCATTGCCTACTGATATGTGGCTCTAGCATTTTTCAAACCAAAAGTCATTATTTGGTAGCATAATGTTCCCCATAAAGTTGTAAATACAACTTTGTGTTGATCTTCAGTAGCAATTTTTATTTGATTATATCTTTAAATACATCCATCAAAGACAACATCTCATGACCTACTATTGAATCTATAAGCATGTCTATATTGGGCAATGGAAAATCATCTTTTGGGCAAGCTTTATTGATATCACAAAAATCCATGCAAAATCTAATCCCTTCTAGTTTCTTTGATACTAGTACAATGTTAGATATCCAATCTTAATAATAAATTGGATGTATGAAACCAATATCCAACTGCTTTTTTAATTCCTCTTTTACTAATAATGAAATCTTAGGATGCATCTTACAAATTTTTTATTTGATTGGTTTAGCATTTGAATGTACCACAAGGTGATGTACAACTAATTCTAGATCAAACCCTAGTGTATCTACATAATACCATGAAAATATGTCAAAGAATTCATGAATCAAAAGTGTAAATATGTTTTTTTCTTCTTGAGTAAGTGATATGGTGAGTTTAATAATTTTAGGATCTTTTTTGTTTCCAATGTTCATGGGAATAGTTTATTCACCAACTAGAGTTGATCCATCTTTGTAATTTAGGGGTGGTGTAGGAATATGGAAATATTACTCAAACTCTATTTGGATAGATGTAGAAGCTAAACTGATATTTTTATGTAATTTATATTCCCCAAAGTATGTTGAATCATCTAATTAAATTAGAAACCCTTTCTTGTGGTCACTTACTAGAATCTGATCCCTTGTTCTCAAAAATTTAAAAATAGCCTCATCATTCTAAAATTGAACAAGCCAAGGCATTGTGTTTTGGTCCCACTATATGAGGGATGGATATGAAAGATCAAGTGTAAGAATAACATTCTCATGAAATAGGTTGGTGAGGGCAAGGTCTTTAAAGCAACTAAGTATGGAACTCATCTCACTATCTGAAGAATCATCCTTTGACTCACTAAAAGAATTGATTTGGAAAAGTGTGAGATGCATGTTGAGTGGGTTAAATCCTATACCATGTTTTACCTCATTTGCTTCTATTGTGATAGGCTTGATGGACCCTTGTTCATGGAGGCTAAGACCTTTACCTTTATAGTTCATTATATTATACATTATGGATTTGGCAATGGGATACTTGTTATTGGAGAAATAAAGAGCTAGTTCATCAGAATAAAACCAAGAAGGATTGGAATCTTTGATATGTTCATCTAAAATGAAACCACCTTCTATAAATATTATCTTTACAAGCTTCTTAACCATTTTATGATCCTTTAGATAGTGGGGTCTTCCATAGTTATTTATATTGGTATGGATTGCACTTGTAGAAAAATATTGAATTATGTACTCATTCATTCCTTTATCAATGATCTTAAATTTGGAGGAAGTGGATGAGGATGCTCAAAAGATGGGTACTGGAGTGAAAAAAATTTCAATAGAAGGGTGATTTGAAGCTTGGTCTATAGAAGGTTGATTTGAAGCTTGTAGAGTCCCAATGTTGACTTATATAGTGTTTTTTATGAGGAGAGTCAAACCATATGCCATAATAATTAGTAATGATTTGAATTGGCCTTAAAATTCAAAGTCCTCTATTTAGACAAGCTCTTCAAGTTCTCCTAAACAAGATGAATCAGAATCTCCCAGTGGTATGGATTGCCATGTTACAAAAACTGTTGAAAACACTTAGATAATTCAATCAAAGGCATGTTATTCTTTAGAATTAAACTCATACCCATAGGTAAGTTCATCATTGGTGGTTTTCTAAGTTATCTTTGAGGAAACGTGAACACCCCCATCTAATGATGCCTAAAACAGATGGTTGATTAGATTCTTCACTAATGGCAATGGAGATGAAGGTAGTTGGTTTATTAATACAACCACCAAGGGGAGGTGTTTGAAATAAGTTTTTTGGATGGACATAGTTTTCAAATAAAGGTTAATCCTCACCACGAGTAAATTTATCTTTTTTAACAGGTAAATAGTTTGATTTTTTGTATTTTCCTTTCATTAGCTTATAATAATGAAAGGGTTGAGGATCACCTTTTATAGTAACTTCTATTCCTACATGGGAGAATTTTAAACATTGATGTAAGTTGGATGGGATGACATTCATGGAATGTATCCATGGATGCCCAAGAAGTATTTTATATGGTATGTTAAGATCGAGGACATGAATGAGATTTTATTTAATAACAGACCCCACCATCAAAGGAAGATAGATTGTTCTTATGGACTATATCTCATTATTGTTGTATGTCTTTATCATAATAATGTTTTCTTCCAATGTTGTTATTGAATATCCTAGATGTTTTACAAGCCTTAATGTACATAAATTCAATGATGAGCCATTGTCTATAAATACCCTTTTTATTTTATGTCTAGAGATAGTAACCTCTATGTACAATGGGAGGTTAAGATATGATCCTAAAGGAGAGACATCTAAATGATCAAATGTTACTTGGTTATTTATAGACAAAGAACCTATTAACACATGGAAATTGGTAGGATTGATGTCTTGAGGTACACTTGACTCTTGGATAACTTTATACAAGATGTCTTTATATACAGGAAATGACTTGAAAAGATCTAATATTGAAATATTTGTTGACATTTTCTCAAGATCAATAATGTTGTACTTACATTCAACATTAGAAGATGATGCACTTGGATGGGTAAGATTTTATCACCTTGTAGTAATGGAACATTAATATGATGGAAAAGTAATAACATTTACATATTTATGCATGGAATCGATACTATTGATTATAAAATTAAATTGGTGATTCACCTAATTAACATTACTAGATTCTGGTTGTTCATATTTTTTCTTTCCCTTTCCTTGCTCATGATTGGGGAATGGATCCTGGTATATCCCCAATTTTTGGTTGTTAGATGGTTTAAATTGTTGGTTTTTGATTTCTATGTCACCTTTGTCAATGAGGTCTTAAACATAGTGTTTAAGGTGCATACACCTATTAGTTGAATGTCCCTTAATCTGATGGTATTCACAATACTCATCTTTTTTATGCCAATCAGGTTTAGGAACATCTTCATCAAAGGGTTTAGTGTTAGGCCATGTGATCATGTTTGCATGAACTAAATTTTGAAAAAAATCTCATGTGTCACTGAATTGAGTGAACTTATGCTTAGGTTTACCTTGTTTAGGTTATCCTCTAGGAATTGTGATGTTATTGATCAGTTGATTGTAGGATTATTTTTTTATGTTGGGGATTTTGAATTTGTTTGACATTAGTCATACCATCTCTAACAATATCTTTGTTTTTGGTAAAGAACTTAGGTTTTTCCATCGATTTAGAGGAGTTATTATTATCCAATTTTAATATTTTGATTACACCTCTTTTAATTAATGTTCTTTATACTTGAACTCCCTTTTTAATGATTTCATCAAATGTATTTGGGCATAGAAGTAGAAAATGGTATCCTAAGTCTAAATCTAAATTATTCATAAATATGTCCACAAGTTTAGTTTTAGGAAATGACCATATGAAATTACTTCCCATTGCTCACCATATTTGAAGGAAGGAAGCAAAAGTTTAACCATTATTTTACTTGGTATTGTGTAAATCTAAGGTGGTCGAATCCTTTTCAATGTTATAAGAGAAGTGGTGAACAAATTTTTAAGATAAGTCCTTAAAGGTGAAAATATATCCTTTTGGAAGACATGAAAACCATTCAAGGGCTTGGCCCCCTAGATTTCATGAGAACAAACACAACATGTATTCATTACTATAAGCAACATCTGCACATGTGTGATAGAATCCAAATAGATGTTCTTTGGGATCCCCTTTACCTTTATACTTGTCAAATTTTGGGAGTTCAAAGTACTTTGGAAAAGGTGTAGTCATTGTATTTAAATCATATGGGTATGAGAAATTTTCCTCAAACTTGAACTATTTTTGCCATGGATAAGCACCATCTCATAAGCCTTGAACTCTATCATTTATGTTTTGAAACTCTTGTATAAGATATAAGGATAGTTGGTTCATCTGACTTAGTGGATTTATGGAATTAGATGGTTGACCAATGAATTGGTTTGTGTTTTGTAGAATTTGTTTTACTTATTGGTTAAAGTTGTTTGGAGGTTGGTTGTTAAATTTAATGTTTTTATGGTTTGAAAAAGGATTGAAATTAAGATTATAACCAAGGTTTGGGTTTACATTAAAACCAAAATTTGTTTGTCTTGTGTTTAGATTTGAACCAAAGTTTGTTTGATTTAAATTTGGATTAAAACCAAGGTTGGGTTTACTTGCAAATTTTAGGTTTGGGTTTGTATGGAAGTTTAAGTTATTTAGTGGATTGTTGTTGAAGTTCATGGAGTTGGGATTACTTTTGTAACCAAAATTAGATTGATTAAATAGATTTAGATTGGGTTGTTGTAGGTGCATGTTGTAGTTTAAACTAAATATATTAGAACATAAGGTTGAATTAGAGTTAGCTTGGTTTGGTTGGAGTGGATTTTGGCTTGGATTGTTTTGATTTTGGTTAAGGTTAAAATCAGGATTTTTGTTAGGGTTATTGAGATTAAAGTTGGTGTTTGATTTTGGTTTAAACCTATGTTAGGATTTGGGGTGGAATTAAATGAAAGGTTGGGATTAGAGTCAAAATGAGTTGGAGTGGGATTAGAATTTGGATTGAAACTTAGATTGGAGTTTGGATTGGATGGAATCAATCCAAGAGTTTTAGAGGAAGAATATTGATTCAATAAACCATTATTTAAATTAAAATAATTTAGTGTGCATGAAGCAATACTTAAACTAAGATTGGATGGTTGATTGGGTAAGCTAGAATGAGTATTCAAGATTTGATTTGGAATGATTGGTGAGCCTTAGAGACTCTGATTTGGGTTGATTGGTGAGTTTTAAGATATATTCAAACTCAGATTAATTTGACCATAACCTTGTAAATTTGAATGAACATTCAAATTCAATGTAATCAAATGTTAATTGGTTAAACTTGAATTAAATGGGAGGCCCATGTTCAAGTTTGGGTTGGTTTGTTGCATGATTGGTAAACTTGAATTAAAATTCAAGTTTTGATTGTTTGGGTGAGTGATTGGTGAGTTTGAAGGTATATTCAAACTTAGATTAATTAGATAAACTTGTGAAGGTAAATTAGGATTCACATTCACATTAGGGTTACCAAAAGTATTGATTGGTGGATGAGATTGAAAGTACATAACCTTTTGGTTTCCTTGGGTTTCATGAATTTATATGGAGAGTCCATGACTTGCTTTAGATGATGTCTCACATAAGATATTTTTCCCTTTGTCTTGATAAACTTGGGGATAAGGTTGTGAATATGTAATGAGGGAATTACTACCCTCTAAAGAACCTTTTGAGGTAGATTGATTAAGATTTAAGGATGAAGGATCTTTGCTTGCAATCAAGTATTACAAGTTATGTATGCTAAAATTAGATGGGAATGTTTCTCTAAATCCCAAGGCTTGAAGCAATAATTAATTCTTATTTGACATGATATACTCATCAAAGGAGGGTGGAGGTTAGATAGCTTTAGGGCTACCCTCATCTTGGTAAGCCCCTCCTTATTATGCTTCTTCTTGTTTGGTTATCTCATGTATTTCTACATGATGCTCTTGGCCACTAAATTAAAAGGGATCATTGTTGAATGGCTCGGCCCTGACATTAGGATTATTTAGCATGACCATTTACCTAGTGATAGGCAACATGGATAGGATTAAAAAAATGACTCAAATAAAATGGAAGTTTTAAACTAACAACACTAACCAAAGTGACTAACAAAATCAAATTCTTAAACTAATTTTTTTTAGTTTTAAAGATATTTTAGCATGTGGAAAACACAAAGAAACTACAATAAAAATTACTACTTTAAATAATCAAGTAATCACATAAAAGGTGAAAAACTAGGATAGGGGTCATGAACAAATTTTGGGCCTTTCATTATCACTCACTCAACTGTGCTTTTAGCTACAACCTAATATTTGAAGGCACTAACCATGGAGGATCCTACCATTCCCATGGCCCATTGAGTCTAGTTTTGAGGGTGTGTGGAAGATAAATTCTTAGCACTAACCAATAACGTATGCACCAAATTCAAATGATAAAAAGAGGCTTCCTTAGGCTTAAAATTTAAATAATATTATTTTAGGGGAGTCCTTCGAGATACCTTGCAGTACATTGAGGTCCAATATTATAGAAGAAATAAATAAAGTAGATGCATACTATTGGGTCTTGTCCCAAAGTGCGCAACATAGACATAGGGGTTTCAACATGTCAACAATTGATATATCATATTTTGAGGCAACTATTGAAACCCCAAGTATTAGAGCATGAAATCCCTTCACATCACAGTGTGCTTAAAACACACAATCACTTAGGCAATTGAAATAGTTGGATCTCAATTTATATACCCCATAAATATATAGGGTTTGACCTATTACATGGTGGTGAAATATATGGTCAATAAAGCCCCTATAAAAATAAATAAAAAGTAAGTGTTTGTTTCTGATTTCTAAGTATCATCACCAATGTGATGCCAAGGAAAGAGCATATGTAAACATCACTTAGGAAACACAAAAATTATGAAATTGTTTTTGATTTTCAAGTATCATCACCAATGTGATACCAAGGGAAGAGCATACACAATTCCAAAATTACAAACAAAAATTCTTAAATAGAAGTAATTGGCTCCAAACCAAATGTGATCTAATTACTAAAACTTGAAAAAATGAATCAAAAGTGTTAGTAGAAAAGTAAAAGAAATATTTTTTTTATTTATCCCTTTTGTGGAATTTCTTTGACAATAATTCTATAAAAAAAAATTTAGAGAATTCTTTTTTTAGTCAAAGAAACCTGTAACAAAGTTAGAGCAAACCACAAAAATAAGAGAAAACAACAATTTGATAACCAAAAGTAAGTGTTTGATTCTAATTTCCAAGTATTGTCACCAGTGTGACATCAATAAAAGAGCATACACAAACACCACTTGAATAACACAAAAAAATTATGAAATTATTTTTGATTCCCAAGTATCATCACCAATGTGATGTCAAGGGAAGAACATACACAATTCCATAATTATAAATAGAATACTTAAAAATAAATAATTAACTATAAACTAAAAATAGAAAACAACAAAAATTAATTAGAAACTAATTCTAAATGTAACTATGAAAAATATAATATAAAAGAAAGATGAGGGAAAGTCCCACAAGACATGTCAAAATATATTAAGGAAATCTAGAAAAGCAAATAAGCTAAGAAATCAAATGAAATCTTATTGTAAACTAACTTAAATTATGATGGAACTACAAATGAAAGAACAAATTAAATTATACCTTAACATGAAATGAAGCTTCATATAATGTGATTTAAATTTGATTTGCTCTTTAAAATGTGGTTGCTCACTCTTCCAACATAAAAGTAAAATGGGCAGCATCATGGTATTAAATCTTGGATAATCTCAACATGATAAACCTGTAATGAAGAAGCTTGAATAAATTAGAGGAAGAACTTATAATTTATAGAATTTGGAAATGGATGTGAATCATCCATATTGAGATGAAGATCAAGGGATGGGAATAAAAGGTAATTTTTAATTCATAATGGTAATCTTGAATTAAAAATTAGAGTGGAGAATATGTAGGACTCAAAAATGAATATAAAATTCATTTGGGAAAATATATGATATAAAATTAGTAAGTGGATGTGAGGTGGACTATAAATTAGAAAAAATCAAATAATGGAAGATAATGAAAATAAAGATAGATTATTAAATTAGATCATGGAGGACAATGGGAATAAAGATGGATTATTAAATTATTAAATTAGATCATGGAAGACAATGGGAATAAATGTGGATTATTAAATTAGAATGGTGGGGGACAGGTGGAGCCTTTGGACATGTAAGGATAATTTTTATTCTTTAGATTTATGAAAATTATGAATATCCAAAATCCATTGAATTTTTAATTAGAGAGATTAGTTAATTAACTTTGGTTTAATTAAGGGATAATAAAGTAGTGAATAGTGATTAAGGAAAGTTAGGGATGATTAGAGAGGATTAGAGATGATTAGGTATTTAGTGCAAATAAGGTTAAAATCAACACAAAGTGTCTAATTTTAAGTGTCTACAATAACAACCAACAAAAATAATAAAAACCACAATAGCAGCTAGTGCAACATCAAAAAAAATAGTATCAACAACCAAAGTGAAACAAACCAACTCAATAGAATCAATAGAAGAACTAACAATGTTAAAATAATGGAAAAAACCAAGGTCAAAATTATAACAACCAATAGACCTCCATGTAGTTACACATGAATACAACACAGCTGTAGGCCATATTGTAGGAGGTTGCATTAATACTATTTCCATTAATCTTAAACCAAGTATCAATCAGACAAGACCATTGCTAATCATCTCAAATCAACCAAACCATTTTGATAATCCTTTCTTGACTTGGGATCACACATAGGTGAACCAAAAACAAGGGATTCCCATAGTAGGACCTTATACTGATAACTCATCATTTGCCCATCACCACACTCAAATGCATCAACAACCAAGACTTATCATGTATAGTCCCCCTCCACCATTATTTGTTAGTAACAGTGGTCTTGTACCTAATCTTGATTATTAAATCACAACTAAATGGTCAAATATTATAATACTAGGCCCATAACCATCTACCACTTCACCCATCATCCAACCAGTCATTGTGCATTGGAACAAGCCATTTATCACTATCCAAGAAAAGATATTTAACATTATGGAATAATTGCAAAAGACACCAACACAAATATCCTCCATCTTTGATTTTTTGCATACATCTACTATCCATAAAAACATCTTGACAGAGTTCCTTGGTCAATCCACAATTCCAAATGACATATCTCCTGACAAATTTCAAGCTTCGATTGGACACCTAGCTCTAGCCTAACAAGTAAACTTTAACCAATGTGATATGTCATCCCTTGGTCTACTATACAATAATCCATTATACATCAAAGTTTACATAAAGAGGCACAAAGTGAAATGAGTCCTTATAGACAATAGATTAGGTTTAAATATTATGTCTCTAAAGCTCATCAAGATTCTTGGGTACGCCTCAGTAGATTTCTAAGTAGAAATAATCACCATCAAAGCCTATTATAATGAATAATGAGAATCACAAGGCACCATTAGCTTTCAAATTATCATTGGGGCCTTGACCCATGATACACTTTACCATGTGTTAGATCTTGACTTATCATATAACATGTTTTTGGGTAGACCTTGGTTACATTATATTCATGCAACCCCATGGACACTGCACTAGTGTATCAAGTTCTCCCATTCAAGGATGGAGGTTAATATTCCAAGAGATTTACACCTATATGATAATTTAAAACATCTAGAGGCTAAGTTCAAGAGCTACATTTACTATTTTGACATGAATCCAATCACCAAGTAAGACAAAGGGAAAGCCATACTTATTGATTTACCAGAGGTTAACTACACTGAACCTAATACCCTTGATTCCCTTTTCCACATGTTGCCTCTTAAAATTTACAGTCACTATACCATCTCGGCTAATGGCCTAAGAGAGCATTTGATGCATGACACCTTTCACATTAAAAATCTTCCATAGAACCCAAAGTATTTTGGAAGACCTAAATCCAAACCACTCATGTAATGGAAAATAAAGGCTAAATCCAAATATATGGTCTAACACCCATCACTTTCATACCAACCTCTAGTAAAGAAAAAGACCCTCTCAAAGGTGATGAATCATAGTTATAGAATGATAAATTGGATGATTTTTAAAAGAATACAAAGTATCCCATTCCTAATCAGATCATAAAGAACCAAGACTATGAAGGAGGAGGCCTTAGGCTAAATCAACAGGGAACATCAAGCTAATCTATATGACTAAGTACAAAAGAACGTATGGAATTGGATATATACTTCTTGGGGGTGACCCCACATATCTTATTCATGTTCCATCACTAATGATGAGTGATGAAAATGCTAATAGTGAAGTAGAGTCTAATTATAGCCAATTTAATGACTTAGCTCAAACCAATTTGCTTGACAATAATGCCATTTGTACCTTTTGACTAGTCATTCATCATAACCCACTACCATTATATTATCCCCAACTGATAGATTGGGACCAGTAAGAATATAACATGCCAATTAATGAGTTTTAAAATGATGAAGCTTTCTATGATTTTCTAGGCCTTAAGGACAATGTTCCATTGGGAGATCATAAATTAGGATTCTCAATCAAACTGGATCCTGAAGCTTATTTTGGAGAGCGGGTGAACACCCTTAGCCAAAATCAAATAAATAAAACATTGAGGTCAAAAAGTGAAAACCTTTTTAAGGTACTTTATAACTAGGGAAAAAGTAAAGATAAAGGTCAATATAGTGGTGAAAACCTATTTCATGCACACTAGATGGGGGTGTTCAGCCTTCTTCAAATTTAGACTAGGAACTTACCAATGATGAACTTGTCTACGGGTCTAAGTTTAGTCTTGAAGAGCATCAAGGTTTTGATCACATCATCTAGGATCACACCAATGCTAATGAAATTGTCTATGAATCTGACTTTAGTCTTGAAGAACAACAAGCATTTGATCACATCATTTAGGAATTTCCAACAACAATTTTTACATGACTATCCCTCCCCTTGGGGGATTCTGATTCATCATGTCTAGGAGAATTTGAATAACAAATCCTAATAGAGGACTCTAACATAGCTAAATAATTCAAATTTTTACCCACTATTCTTGAAGATAGTTTGACCCTTCTAGTGGAAGACATAATAGAGGTAAATATAGGGTCTCTAGATGACCCAAAGTGGATTAAATTAGGCATATCCCTCACTGAAGAGTAGTGTGAAGTCTTAACAACCCTATTGAGGGAATTTGTAGATATATTTTCATGGGTATATTCTAGCATGCCTAGTTTGGACCCTACCTTGGTTGTTCATCACCCTATGGTACATCATGATGCCAAACCATTGAAGCAAAATCTATGCAAGATGCATCCTCATATTACTATATCAATAAAGAAAGAGTTGGAAAATATCTTAGAAGTGAGATGTATTAGGCCAATTGACTACTTTGAATGGATTTTTAATGTTTTGCTAGTCAATAAAAATCCATAAGGGATCAAAATATATATTGATTTTAGGGACATTAATAAAGATTTCCCAAAGGATGAATTTTCATTGACAAACATTGACATGATAGTCAACTCCATAGTGGGCTATGAGATACTTTCACTAATGGATAGATTCTTAGGCTATAATCATATCAAAATTACACTAGAAGACCAACACGAGATAGCATTCACCACTTTATGGGGAACTTTATGTCATCATGTTATGCCATTTGGTCTTAATAATGTAGGGTTCACCTATCAAAGAGCTATGATAGTCATATTTCATAATATGATGCATGATATTATTGATGACTACATCGATGACATACTAGGCAAATCAAAGACTAGGGCTAATCATCCCATAACATTAAGGAGGATATTTGAGTGACTATGGGAATACAAAGTTAGACTCGACTCCAAGAAATGTGTTTTTGGCATCACATTAGGAAAATTACTTAGCTTCATTATGTCTTACATGGGCATAGAAGTTGATCCAACCAAAGTACAAGCCATAAAAAAGATGCCACAACCAACCAATTTGAATTAGATCCATAGTTTATAGGGCAAAATCTAGTCTATTTGATTCTTCATATCTCAATTGATCAACAAGTGCCACCCATTTACATACCTACTGAAGAAGGGTGTAACATTTCTTTGGGATGATGATTATAAAAAAAAAATCAATAGCTAAAGGACCATCTTGTGAATCCATCAGTGATATTTCCTCTTAATGCTAGGGAAACCATTACTTTTATATCTATCAATGATACACAAAGCCCTGAGAGTACTTGTAGCTCAACATGATGATAGTGGAAAATATCATATAGTGTATTATCTAAGATGTACACTAGTCATGTATGAGCACAACTATATACCCATTGAAAAATCTTGTTTAGCTATGGTCTTTGTAGCTTAGAAACTATGAAATTACATGTTGAACAATAAGACCATGGTTATTCAAAATTATATCCATTCAAGTATCTAGTATCTAAAACAAATTTAAAAGGTTATATGGCCAAATGGATCATGCTTCTCAGTGAGTTTGAGATAAAATATGTGGACCAAAAATCCATCAAGGGGAAAGTTCTTGTACATCAACTTGTTAAAGCACCCCTTGTAGACACAAAGCCATTGACATTCCAATTTCTTGATGAATCCATTATAACCATCATTGACACACCTCTTGAGGAGAAAGAATGGAAGCTATATTTTGATGGTTCATTCATAACACATGGATCAAGGATAGGACTTTTATTTATCACATCACAGGGGGATCTAATCCCTAAGTCATTTAGAAGCAGCTTTCCTTGTACTAATAACATGGCTGAATATAAATAACTCATAGTAGGGCTTTGAAAAGTAGTAAAATGGAATATACATAATTTACAAGTTTATGGTGATTTATTGTTAATCATCAATCAGGTTATAGAACATTTTCAGACTAAAGATGACAATTTGGTTTCGTACAAGGCCATGGTTGACACATTCATGTATTAGATTGTTGATATCTAGTTTGAACATATACCAAGGTCAAGTAACAAAATAACAAATGCCATGTCTACCATTGGATCTTTGATTCAAAAATTAGATATAGCCAAGGAATATCAATTTTTTTTTGAAAATTTGCTAGTGCCAGCTCATGAACCATCCACTATTGCAATGATCTATGATATTATTGGTCCCAGCTCTACTTGGTATTTAAACCTATATGCCTATTTACATGACCATGTTTTACCACTAGAATTATCCCAAAATCAATCTAAATCCTTAATCTATACTACCCAATGTTATACCTTACTTGAACCAACCCTATACCACCATAGTTGTGATAGAACTTTATTTCATTATTTACCTTTAATAGAATCTATACTAGCATTATGTGAATTTCATGAAGGGTATGTGGAGCCCATAGTAGTAGGGTAGTCTTATCCAAAAAAATTCTTTCATAATGGTTATTATTGGAAAATGATGGCCATAGATGCAACTACATATGTCAAAAGATGTGATAAGTGTCAATGGCATACTAATTTGATTCATTACCTAGCCAAGACTTTGAAACCAATGTTATACCATATCCATTTGATACATGGAGCCTTGATATCATTGGGAAGATAAACCTCACCTCATCAGATGGCCATAAACATATCCTTACCACCATAGAATTTTTTCCTAAGTTGGTTAAAGCTATACTCCTTATATAACTAGAAATAAAATTTATAAATTCATTTTCAATCATCTCATTTACTACTATAGGATCCATTCCAACATTATATATGATAATGAAGGATCATTTAAGAACAAGGATGTTGAAAAGCTATGTAATGAATACAAAATCAAACAACGCTTTTCCATGTCATATTACCCTCAAGGTAATGGCTAGGCTAAAGCATCAAATAAAACCATTATCAACATATTTAAAAATATTGTCAATGATTTCAGTCATGATTGGCACATTTAGATATTCCATAGCCTCTAGGCATACCATACCAATCACTGCACCACAATACGAGCCACCCCATACTCACTTGTTTATGGTACTAAATACATTCTTCCCATTGAGGTTTAGTTACCTTCATTACACATTTATTTGAAGCATGTCCTAGATGACAAAGACTATCAAGTAGCTCACCTATAAGAACTAGAGTTACTTGATGAGAAATGCATGGATGCAGTGAACAACCTTCAAGCATATCAAAATTGACTCTATGGCCACTAGAATCGGTGCATGAAATATAGACAATTCAAACTTGGTTATCTTATCCTCAAAGAAAGCATAAAGGTAATTTCAAACCCAAATAGGTTTGTCCTTTCATCATTATTGCATACTATAGCATAGGAGCATATAGGCTCACCACACTAGATGGGGATGAACGTGATGAGCCTATGAATATTATATATCGCAAGCAATACTATGCTTGATTTATTAGATGTATTGTCTATGAGGACCATTTCAAGTTGTACCATATTATCAACATTCTTCTTTGTACCATAACTTTCTATCATTTTATCATCCTATCAACCTATCACTTTATTTATCACATATCTATTCTACCCTTTTATTCTATCAACAAAAGCATGTTTTGATCCATCCTATCCTAGCCCATTTTACCTTAGTTCATCCATTGGTTTCATGTTTTACACATGAATAATCATATCAGTTTTAGTAGTTATTTCAAGCATTCTAGGCAAAGGCAATAATTTGTATTATAACAAAATATTTGGCAGTTATACTATTTATTTCTTATTCCCTTCTTATAATGTTTTTTTATGTGAGCCTAATTATATTCACCTATATGGGCAAATAAATGTTTTACCAATCTTTCTACTAATTATAACCACCTATGGGCAAATTATTATCATTGATCTGATCCATTATATCCTAGTTATAACTGCCTATGGGCAAACTAGGGCCAACATTTATTTATTGTGCCTTGACATAATAACTTGTCATTCCTATGTAATATTGTGTCATCATACCAACTATTTCTATTTTATTTAAATTGGTTGCTACACTAGTTATATTCCTCTGCTATAAGGTAGAACTTCTATGACCTAGGGCCATTTAGAGACTATGTGGGTTGTGATCAATATTTGTTGAGGTTAGCTCAGTTCCCCTTTACATCACACTCTTTCTATTTTTTGATCAACCATATAAATTTAACCATGTTCTCATCATTTTAAAAGCTTAGACCATTTAGTATCTCATCATTCTCCATCAAGTTGAGATACCTATAAAATTCCCAAAAACATTTAAAACATATTTATAAAAATCAAAAACATTGACCACTTCTTTGCCTTAAGGATTCTAGGAACCCTCACTAAGTCACAAGAAATCACTTGCCACTTAGTTTCTCCATCCTTTTTGGCCTTTTATCCCATGCTCTCACCATTTTTCAAGTTCATTCTTATTCTTTTATCACATCCATCATGTTTTTTTTCAATCATCATCAGTTTTGTTTATCCCATTTCCTAGGAGAACTACATTCAGCCTAAAGTTTTGTTGGTTATATCATAAATGGAACTATATAGGCAAAATCTACTTGCCTAGTGAATATGGAGACATCTTATCCATCCCCTTCATTTTATTCTATTCCCCCATCATGTTTTTTTGTTAATTTTCTACTTATTTTCTAGGGGCAATGTTTGTCACATTGTTTACTAACATTGGGACTAGATATTATTTATTTGTTTGTTTGTGTGCCTATTTATTTACATTATACACTATTGCATTAATTAAAGTTTATGTGTATTGATCAGTTGATTCTTTGCACACATATTCTTGAATCCATTCATATTCATACATCTACATTGTCATCATGGTTTTTATCATTGGTGCATTATTTTCCATTGAGTATTGCATCATAGGAGTCAGTTCTTATGCACATTATGGCCAAGTCCTCATGATGTTCTATCATGATGCCTAATATTAAGTGCTATAGTAAAAATGATATTTGAGAGGCCTAAATAGCAATGGTAGTATCAACATCTCCTTGACACCAACACCAATAGTAATCCCAATCCAATCCCAAATAAAGTAATTGAATAATGAAATAATTTAAACCTTTGTTAGTTTAGATGAGCATCTCTCCACTAGCAGTTTAGCCCAATTCATATTTATCCTCTGTATCAAGTTATCATCATCATGTTTTCAATCATCAGTTATCAACCATGTTTTCCATAATCAGGGTCCAATGATTATAACTGATTGTGGGCAAATCATTATACACCATCAGACCTGCATTATCAATGATTATAACTACCTTTAGGAAAATCATTTTTTTATCACCAATTCTAAATCACTTAATTTATTCTTCCCAATTGGGGCATGTTATCCTATTTATCTATCCTAATTGGGTAGTTCCATCTTATCAATGATTATAACTACTTTTGGTTAAATCATTATGTTATCATATCACATTGACACTATTGTGATACAATGCTTAGAATTTATTTTGGTCAAACCATTGTACACCATCCTACCTACATTCTCAATGATTTTGACTAACTTTGGCTAAATCATTGTGTTCTTACCCCATCATCTTAATTTTTTTGGTCCCCTCATCTCACTTCTTTCTTTAGAGGGACTATTTGTCAACAACTTCCTCAAGAGGGTAGTTATAGTCATTCATCACCGTTGAAGTTACAATAACAATAAGACCATTTTATTCTTTCAAAATATGTTACTATACTTATAACTTGCAACACCTTCCCAAATAGGGGTAAACTATAGACATCTAAAATTGGCCACCAATGGATTTATACCCTAATTTAGACTAATTCTTACAAACCATTGAATATCTAACCTAAAAATTTCTAAAAGACTCAAATTTGGCTTCATAACAAACAATTAAATCAATTAAAGAAGAAAAATGCACACATTGAATTAAATCAAAATCTCAAACATTACAAAATCTTAGAAGAGATTAATTAACATTAAAATCCCAATCAAATCTTAATTGAATTCATCCATGAGAAATTAAAGCAATTATCAAAAAGGAAAATTCAAAAATCAATGAATATCGTAGGTTTTCATCATTAGATTTTGTGAGTTGTCATTTTTGGAAAATATCCCACCCATGTTTATTCCATGTTAATCATGACCATTTAACACCTTTTAACCCTAATGGGGTTAACTAAGCCAACCAAGGTTAGGATTTAACCCATTCTAAGTTGATTTTAAAGCTTATAAAATCAAGCCTATAACTTTTCATTTGGAGATATTGGATAGAGTAAAGTTATTATGTAGGAATTTGAGCATGAAGCAAATGTGTAGAGTTATAATTCCAAAATTCCAATCCAAGCCATCAATCCAATCATGAACATAGTTCCAAGAGGAGATGGAGATAGCCAAGTCCCATTGATGAAGACCTATTAAGCATAATTCGAGCAAGCCAATGAACACATCATCTTGGAGAAATCAAGGAAGGTAAGGAAAGTTGTTTTTTTTTGCATTTTATTTGTGTCTTCATTTGGTTTGTTCACTAAACTCCCCCCCCCCCCCATGATCTAAGCCTAGAGATGTTAGCTTGTGTAGTGTGTTTATTTCATTATTTTTAGAACTAACACCATACTAACCTCCTCTCTTGAGTCAAATTCATTAATCATAAAATAAGTGATGCTATCATTTGGAATATGTACTAATTTTCCTTCATGAGAAAAAGAATCACCTTGTTGATTTAGATCAATTTTTGCTTCCATTTGGTATAGCCAAAGAGTTCCTAGTGTAAGTGGATATGAAGATGTGGTAGGCATATCCCAAATATATGTTTGAATTAATTTAGGACCACAAGTAATTAGTATTATTATTTTTCCCAAGGATTATTTCCAACCTTGTTTGTTTTATAAGTCTATTGGATTGAATCCAATTTAGTGTAAATGTCTTATATAACAAGTAGTTTTTCTTATGTAGGATCAATATGGTTAGGCCAAAAATAAGTACAACCCATGAATAGGGTAATTGTTAAATATTTTTGGCATAGATAATTTTTGTTTTGTTCACTTTGGTATTTTTTCATAAGACATGGACCTTGGATTGTCCCCATGTTAAGTAACATTTACAAACTGGTCATATAAAGATTATGAATACCAAAATTTTATTTATAATGTTCCTTAGGTAATTTATCTCCTTTCTTTTTGTGAAGGATGAAACTTTTGTATTTGGATGGAGGTATGTTAATTTCATTTGAATGAGTACTTATGAAGGAAGCATATATGTGCACATCATTATATAAATGGGTAAATGACTCATATTATTTATGTAATGCTCATTATTTTAATGGGGAAAGAAGCCCTCTACTAAAAATAAATTGCAATTCCAAATTTGAGGGTATAAATGTTATCTCATATGATGTACTTTTGAATCAAATAGTATAATCTTGAAGGGATTCATCATCATATTGATTGAAATTGTGTAAATGTTCTAACATAAGTTTTGGTACCTTATGGATATTGAAATTTATGAAGAAAAAAACTTGTAATTGTGTAAAAGTGGTTAAGGAACCTTTTGATAAGCTATAAAACCAATTATGAGCCTCATTATAATGCTCATGTGGAATAATTTTAGCAATAATTTTTCATATTTTCCCATTGACCAAAAGAATTTACATAGTTAATCATGTGGTCGAATGGGTCCTTATGCCTCAAAAATAAAGGTAAATTTGATAGTTCAAAATTTTATGGATAAATATATTCAAGTATACATTACATAAGAGGTTGATTTCTAAATGAAGTCACATTTGCATTTGTATTATGGATACATTTTCATTTGAAGTATAGAAACCTACTTTTGAAGATCCCTAATAGTGGTCATCATAGAAATAAAATATTCCATGGGAATAGTGGTGTTTGGCATATGTGTTATCATTGGTTCTGACCCACAACCTTTTTTAAATCTAAGCGTATGATTATTATTATCCTCATGAATAACAAGTACAAGTTCATGATCACTAAATTTAGGATATGTCAGTAGTAGTATTGGATCTTTTAATTTTAGTACTTTTGGCATGTAAATGAATATCTTGGATAATTAGAATAATTTGGTTCATTTCTTTTAGAATTAGTTTGAAAATCAATCATAATTTCATTATGTATTTGTCAAAACCTTTATCAATCATATGAAGGAATATTTTGATCATATGCAATCATTTTTTTGGTAGGATGTGCATGAATGGATTGATTAAATGAATATAATTTTTGGTGATTCATGTATTTTTCTAAAAATCCCAAACCTTGTCGATTTATATTATTTTTAAAAAATACAAGGTGGGTTATACCTTACTCATGTGTTTCAAATCCTTGGCCTTTATATCCATATTTTATCCAATATTTAAGGCCAAAATAATATGATGGTGGTGTATAAAATATGGGTAAAGGCTCTTTATCATCCTTAAGATGGATAAAATGATCTCTTAAAATGGTGAGAGTATAAACCATTCAAATATTTTATATTTGAGGCTTTAGCACTTGGAAGAATACAAGAATAATCAATTTTCACTCCTTCCTTGATATAAATTTGGAGAGTTTCATAATAATATTCATCAAAGTAATTGATATCATCCATGCTGAGAGAGATAAGGAACACAAATATTAGGACAAAGTAGGAAAGAAACATCCTAAAAGGTAAAATTAAGTAAGAATGATGTTCAAAGTTTAGGTTCACCAAATATTTAACCCTAAATTGGATATATTAATCCTTACTTAGATAGATAGGGTTAAAAATATAGAAATTAAAATGCACAAGGGTATTAATCAAATCTACAACAAGCTAATTGGGTGTGAAACTTACCTATAAACATATATTGAATTTCATATACTGATATAGGCTAAAAATAGTAAGTAAAAATATGCTATATATGGAAATGAGAAATAAGTAAGTACTTATCTTGTTTTGATACTAATGTATTTCTAGATCTATAACATGTAGGAGGTAAACCAAAAGATGATTTTAGAATAATCATCAGATTTTGGATTGAGTTCTTCTAGTTTCTTGCCTAAAATTTATATCTTGGACACACATAAAAACTAATTTTTTTTACAACACCTCACTCTAACACACAACCAAGACAAATAAACAAAAATCACTTGTGATA
This sequence comes from Torreya grandis, assembly GCA_037957365.1. Classification (NCBI taxonomy): domain Eukaryota; kingdom Viridiplantae; phylum Streptophyta; class Pinopsida; order Cupressales; family Taxaceae; genus Torreya; species Torreya grandis. Next base: position 304,912 of record JARHVA010000791.1, read on the forward strand.
ATTATAGGGTTGATAATTAGTAAGCAACACTTACTACAAATGAATCTAATTTCAAAATACTTTATGACCATAATACACAATAATGTTGTATCAACCTAATGCAATAAAGGGGGAATAATACTAATTAGGATGTTAAAGGTACAAGATGACTAAGAGGGGGTTTGAATTAGTAAACTAATCTTTCACTTTCATATCACTTATCATTCATTAATTGACATTCATGAATCAACACAACAATCATATGCAATAAGATTACCATCAAAGCATGAATAAGAGAAGCACATCATAACATAACATCTAATGTGGGAAACTGTCATGGGGAATAAAACCCACTATCAAGACTACATACACATGGAATAATTATCCTATAAGGTATTAAAAACATGTGACTTTAGTGAAACACCTATTCCATTAGGAACACCCCTTAGGATGGTCAAGTCCTTCTGACCTAAATTTAGTGAAAAACCTAATTCACAAGGAGCACCTACCCCTAAGATGTTCAAGTCTTTCTGACCTAAATTTAGTGAAACACCTATTTCACAAGGAGGCCCTACCCCTAAGATTATCGAGTCCTTCTGAATTGAATTTAGTGAAACACCTATTTCATAAGGAGCCCCTTTCCCTAGGATGGTCAAGTCCTTCTAACCTAAATTTAGTGAAACACCTATTTCATAAGGATCACCTACCCCTAAGATGGCCAATTATTTATAACCTATATGTTGATAACCCTCCCAACATATATGATATGAACATCTCTTAATCACTAATTGCTTGTCAATCTGATGGAGACACCCTACAAACATAGCCCCCTTCACTTCTTCACACACTCACAAACATCCAAAAACACCTTTTGGATCACTCTACACTTCTTAGCAAAAACTCTATTACAACCTTAGCAACATGACCAAATGGTCATACACATAGTCTACACTCTGATTTTCCTCTCAAATCAACCACCAAGCTAACACATACATCATTTATCCATCTTTCACACTTAAGGCATCCAAAACATCCTTTTAGATCACTCTAAACCTCTTCACTCATCCTTAATATTCAAACCTACAAGAGAAATATTATCATATTATAAATATGACCTAAAATTCATACACATAGTCATCAACCTACTCTGGTCTACAACCCATCCACTGGGCACACACCCTTTCTTCTTTCCTTTGCTCTACAATTCTCATACATACCTCTTCACACAAGCCTTCAAACCTGTAAGAACACTATTTTTGACATCAAAAATATGACCTATAGGTCATACACATAGTCATCAACATGTTTTATTCTTTAATCCATCTAATAATCACCCTTACCTCCTTCACCTCTCAACTATATACTCTTCCTCCACTTAGAGCCCCTTCTCACAAGTCTAAAAATCACCACCTTTGATTTTACCTTTTATAGAGCCATCATTATTATTATCTTCTAATTTATCCATAATACCTATCTTATCCCTTAAAACATCTAACATATCTCAAAACCATCCACATAGGTTAGCCATAGCAACTACAATTCACACTTAAGTAGTTATGCCTTTCAATTAGGCCTAAATAGCCCTTATAGGTCTCATGGAGACCTATTCACCCATTTATCACTTCATCGAGAAATTTAAAAACATATGATCACTTCCAAATGTATTTATCCACTCTACATGACCTCTTAGATATCTTAAAATGATTAAAATCATAATTACATACCTATGTGTATGCTCAATCTACTCAAACATTAGCCTTGTATATAAGAACACCATGAATGAACAAATAGTTAGCTTATAATAATTTGTTCATATTTAATATGGATTGGTCAAACCTCCAAAATCCATATAAGTTATCCTCATGAAGTATAAAACACTCTCCAATAGATCAGTCACCTTGAAAAATCTAAATACCATCGAGAAAAACTCAATTATCCTTCTCGGATCACTTACAGAACATGGTCAAACACATAGTAAACTTTGAAGCTCAATATATGAAACTATATGAATATTTAAACCTTCTAACCATTTTTTATAGATGCATCTTATAGTCCTTTACAACTTTGCCTTTTACACCATGATCAAATTTTTCATATATCAAAATTTATAGCTCAAAAACTTAGCACTAGTTTTCCTTCATTAATTTGAATATTCAAATTCCAACGGTCATTATTAAACATCAAACACTTTATCAACTTATCATTCCATCTCATATATTGAATGAATACTCATCATTAATCTCCCTTAAAATTTTCTTGATATTTAACTATGATAATCATCTATTAGTTTGACCTTATCTCATGTTCCCTGGTAATTTTTACCAAATATGCACCATCGATATCCTTGAAAGTAGCTCGGTCTTTACCTTTGCTTATTTTTAAACATCAATCACTTGTCATCATCTCACTACTTATTAACAATTTGAAACAAATTTTCTCCCTTAATATTTTTAGATTAACCAAAACTTTATCTTACAGTGCTCAACATTGATCTAAGTTTTGAGCTCTTATGATTGTGTCATTTGGCATCCCCCATGCCTTCTACACATTTAACTCATTGAATTTAATGTGCACCATTGATCTTCTAACTACATAATCATAAAATATCTATTGATCTTTTGTCTAAGCTCTATGAATGTGACACATGTCACTAACATGTTAATTCTTTGACATATTGACTTTTACATGCACCATTGGATCAATATCTATGATTTAATGCATGCCATTAGATCTACTGACTATATGACTTCAAACTTCAACGTAGTTTAAATTGACAGTCTCTAGCCCATCACAGTCTAAAAGTGCAAATTTGAATATTTATATCTCAAGCTAGAAAACACTTTAGGACTCCAAATATTTAGGGTACCTTCTTAGCACTATAGACAACATCTCCATAAACTCCACTGACCTTATTTGACTTTTTAGGTGCCTATAATAAATGCACAAAACTTTTGGTTCATTCATGTCTTCATGATGGTCTATGGTGGTCTAACTTCTCTTAAGATATAATATGCATGTTACTCATTCTAAATGATCAAAATATATATCAGGACTTCATCAAGACATCTATAGATGCCTCAAAACTTCTTCTTTGTCCTTACAAACTTGAAAATGTGTCATATCTCATCAAACCATTAATATGATCACTTTGTCATTATTGCATTAGTACAACATGCTCTGTTTGACATCAATGACAACCAAACATCAATAACCATGCTCAATAATATCCCCTTTTGTCATTGATGGAAAAATACCCTCAAAACAAATTTTATTGAATAATGATTTTATTCTTATCTTTCTCCCCTTTTGACATAAATGACAAAGGTTATCTTCATCAACATGACAATAAACATTCCTTAACATTATGTATGCATTTAAATATAACTAAGATGCTTAAGAAACTTAAAAAATTTCAAGCATATGAATCAATTTATCCCCTTTTAACATAATGACAAAGTGGGCATAAACTAATCCTAAAGACTTGAAAAGACCACCAACAGGAGAGGACCACTTTAGAAAGATTATACAAACTATCCCTTACTTTAAGCCTACCTTTTCTTTCCTTGACAACTTCCTCTTGCTATATGTCAACAGTCTCTTCAACCAAACACTAAAATCAATGAAAAAATAACACATGAATGCATTAAAATCTAATGGGACTCACTAAGAAACATCTGAAATGGACTCCCATAAGATCTTTGAGCCATTGCACCTCTTGAGCATCTTCAGATCTCCACCCACTATGAAGAACCACCACACAAGCTTAATATACTTATCTCTCAAGACACCTCAAGGACAACCAAAAAAAATCCATACCACTAAACCTATATCAAGCTCCTCTACTCTAAGCCTTCTTGATCCTTAGACCTAACAAACTAAACAATCTTGCTCCCCCTTTGATCATGCAAACTTCTCAAGCCATATGATTTAGTTCCCCCTAACTCCATGTTCCTCTTTATGCCAACCTAAAAGACTCCCCCTTTATATTCATAACCAAATCTCACCTATATAAATTTTGAGAATACCTTCATGTCCTCAACAATATGAAAATATAAAACTTAGAACACTAAACTACTTTGGGTCTTCAAACAACACCATTCTCCTTTCATACTCTCACTTGCAAGCCACCTCTAAGAATACCAACAAATCTTCAAGCCACACACTAAATAATAAATATGTTTTAAATCAACCATATAAATTACATTGAAACACTCATATCATGATCTTTTGGATACATTGATCAAAAATCACTCTTCTTCATACTAGGCATGTCTAGACTCTTTGTAGCCCTATGTGGAACTTATAGAGCCCACAAATTTTAGTAGACATACCTTCAAGACCTATAAATTGATATCTAGAGCACTCTTATATTTCCCCTCAAGAATACCAATTTTAATCACCTAGATCATCCTATGAAACATACTTCCTTCACAAACCTACTAGTTAATTAGGCCCCCATCTTTACAAAAAATTGAATAATTAGAAAACCACAAACCTTCAAATCTATATGAAGATTTATTTAAAAACCCATTTGTCCCATTCAACCTATTAAGAATCCTTAAATCTCAACTCATAAGGCAAATCACTTTTTTAGCATAGCCCAAAACTCTAGAATCTCAAAACAAACATGGTCAACAAACCTCTTTCTAGTCAACCCACCTCTAAAACTTCTTACACACCTAGAGAAAACCATAACACATTTTTGGACTAATATTTGAGCCCCTACACCTTTGGTAACATTGACTTCCTATACCATGGCTTTGACCTATAATAAGAAAGATAAACTTAGGAACACACAAAAACCTCCAAAAGGTACAAACAATATCATCAAGTCACAAAACCATCTAGAACACATCACAAATAAGTGCATAAACCTTTCTAATCACCAAAATCTTGTTGACATTCCATCAATATCACTATGTAATCAAGAAACACCCATTTTAATCCTACAAACACTTTATACACAACAATAACACCTTATGACATCATTCTAACCTCATCAAAGCACTTCTCCTATCTTGACACACCAAATCCAACTATAAACACTCATCTCTTGCCTTCTAGGACCTTATAGAGAACACCATAACAACACTTTATTCTCCACTGAAAGGAGTCTCTTAATAAGCATATATAAAGACCTCCTCTACACCATAATGCTCTAAAACAAAGTGAAGACTAAAGTGGCCCACATCTCCTCAGTAAGCATTAGACTCTCTTTATAGATATAAGACTTATTGGTTTTTTTCTTCTTAGTCTAAACTTTGACAACTTGTTCTTTTTCTACATCACTCACTTTATCTTCTATGACAGGATATACAACATTTGGATCAATTATGGAATCTTGGCATACCTTGATCACTGAAATATCTTCTTTGCATTGCAAAACATCACCTTCAAACCTTGAAAACATAATAACCAAGCTTGAAACTTGCTCACACATAGCAAGTTGTTCATTATCATCCAAACACACCTCATAACTAGCCTTAACCATAACCTTGGTCTTCTTCTTGAGATTGGTCTCTTCATTCATAACATGAGTAGACAATGAGAGCTCTTGGCACTCTCCAACTTTTATAGAATTCTCTACCATATAAAAAAATTACTTAGACCTACAGACACATCATGACTCATAGTTGACACCTTTGGTTTCCATGAGTTAACTTGCCTTCTTTCTTGCACTCTAAGAACTTGATTAAACCTATTCTATCTTGTAGGCCTTTACTTGTAAAATCTATCAATGTAACCTCTCTGTTGATATTTGAAGCACACTATACCTTTTTTAAGAATCTTATCTTACCTTTCCTAATTATAAAAAAATCATGCAATATGTCCATTCTTTTGACAATTGAAAAAAATTACTCCTTTTGAATAAAACTCACCTTTTGACTGATGACACCCATCATAGTTCCATGAAAACTCATTTCTAACAAGTCTCTTGCATTCTCTAGCTCTATGCCCAAATTAATTAAAAGTAACCATGGAATAAACTATCATACCTTGAAGCATTTGGTTGTCTAATAGACCTTTTTTCATTTCTTTCAAATCTTGCATTATTCTTGGCTTGCTCAAGATTTACATGTTCCTTTTCCAACTTATCCAACTTGTTTATGAGTTGTTCATGCTCTACTCTCAAGGAATCAAGATTAGCCTTCAACTCATCATGCTCACATTTCTTTGATCTCACCTTGGTATTAGCTTCTTTTAACTAAGTGTTGAGATATCTACAATCTTCTTCTCTTAATTTTAGGCTACCATTTGAAACCTCTAATTGACCTCTGAGATCTTTGATGACCTCCTTATCCTCCTTAGCTTCTTTATCCATGTCATCCTTCGATCTACATGTTTTCTCTTCAAGAGACTTGATCATATCTTGATACTTCTTCTCATCTCTCTTGGTCTTTCCTAACAAACTTTCCTCAAGAGAACTGACTTGCGCTTCAAGACCTTTGATAACATACCTCATCTTGTGATTCCTCTTTATGAGCTCAGCTTCTAGATCTGCTTCTTCTTCTTCATTGTCATAGAACACTTATTCTTCTCCACTATCATGTCAAACTTCATCATACATGATGTCCTTTTATTTTTAACAAATTTCCTTTTTTGAACTCAAACTTTCCTTGGCATCTTCTAGCTAAACCTTAAGATCATTGATAACTTTCTCATCTTCTTTGGCATATTTATTCAAAGTACATATCTTTTCTTCAAGTGCCTTGATCACAACCTTCCACTATTGATTCTCTTTATTCAAATGCTTATCCAGCTTGTATTACTTAGGATTTCCTTCAAGATATTAATATTCCTCTAAAGGACCTACTCTAATACCAATTGTTGGAGGTACAAGATGACTAAGAGGGGGCTGAATCAATCAACAAATATTTCACTTTTAGATCATTTATCATTCATTAATTAACATTCATGAATCAATATAATAAACATGTGCAATAAGATTATCATCAAAGCATTAATAACATAATCACATCATACCATAACATCTAATTTGGGAAACCCTTGTGGGGAATAAAATCCACTCTCAAGCCTGCAAACACATAAATTATTTGTCTTATAAGGTATTACAAACATGAGACTTTAGTGGAACACCTATTCCACAAGGAGCACCTACCTCTAGGATGGTCAATCCCTTCTAACTTTAATTTATTAAAACACCTACTTCATAAAGAGCACCTACCTATAATATGGTCAAGTCCTTTTGACCTAAATTTAGTGAAACACTTGTTTCACAAGGAGCACCTACCCCTAGGATGGTTAAGTCCTTCTAACCTAAATTTAGTGAAACACCTATTTCACAAGGAGCACCTACCCCTAATATGGTCAAATCCTTATGACCTAGATGTTGAGCACCCTCCTAACACCTATGATATGAACATATCGTAATCACTAATTGCCTATCAATCTAATGGAAGCACCCTATAAACACAACCCCCTTCACTTCTTCACACACTCATAAACATCTAAAAATACCTTTTATATCACTCTACACTTCTCAACAAAACCTTTGTTACAACCTTAGTAACATGACCAAATGGTCATACACATAGTCAAAACTTTGATCTACCTCTTAAATCAACCACCAAGATCACACAGACATCATCTATCCTTCTCTCACACTCAAGGCATCCAAAAAATCATTTTGGATCACTCTATACCTCTTCGCTCATACTCAATATTCAAACCTATAAGATCACTATCCTGACATCAAAAATATGACCTACAATTCATACACATAGTCATCAACCTACTCTAATCTATAACCCATCCACTAGGTACACACCCTTTCTTCTTCCCTTCACTCTACAACTCTCACACATACCTCTTCACACAAGTCTTCAAACATGTAAGAGCACTAATTTTTGACATCATAAATATGACCTATAGATCATATACATAGTCATCAACCTAATTTTTTCTTTAATCCATCCACTAATCACCCTTACTCTCCTTCACCTCTCAACTATATACTCTTCCTCCACTTAGAGCCCCTTCTCACAAGTCTAGAAATCACCACCTTTGATTTCATATTTTATAGAGCCATAGTGATTACTATATTCTAGGACAGACATAATACTTTTCTTATCCCTTAAGACATATAGCATATCTCAATACCATCCATACAGGTTGGCCATTGCAACTATGGGTAACACTTAAGTAGCTATGCCTTTCCTTAGTAGCCCTTATAGGTCTCATGGAGAGCTATTCACCCATTTATCACTTCATCAAAAAATTTAGAAACATAAGATCACTTAAAAATGCATAGGTCTACTCCACATGACCTCTTAGACATCTTCAAATGATTACAGTCATCATTACACACATCTGCGTATGCTCAATCTACTCAAACATTAGCCTTGCACACAAGAATAACATGAATGAACAAATATTCAAATTATAATCATTTATTCATACTGAATATGGATTGTTCAAACCTCAAAAATACATAAAAATTATCCTCATTAAGTATACAATACTTTCTAATAGCTCAATCACCTTGAAACATCTAAATATCATCAATAATAACTCAATTATCCTTCTTGGGTCATTTATAGGAAAATGGTCAAACACATAGTCAAATTTGGAGATTAATATTTATGAATATATGGATATTCAAACCTTATAACCAATTTTTATGGATGTACCTTATATTCCTTTACAACTTTGACTTTTACACCATGATCAAATTCTGCATATATTAAAAGTTATAGCTTAAAAACTAAGCACTAGTTTTCTCTCATTAATTTAAATATTCAAATTCCAATCGTTACTATTAAACATCAAACACTTTTTTGACATCTCATGCCCTCTCATATCTTGAACAAATATGCATCGTCAATCTCCCTTAAAATTATATTGGTCTTTAGCTATGCTAAACATCTATCAGTTTAACCTTATCTCATGTTCCTTGGTAATTTTAACCAAATACACACCATCAATCTCCTCAAAAGTAGCTCAGTCCTTACCTTTGTTTACTATTAAACATCGATCACTTTTCATCATCTCATTTATTCCTTAAAATTTGGAAGAAATTTTCTCCATCGATCTATGTAAATTAACTAGGTCTTTATCTTGTAGTTTTCACCATTAATATAAGCTCAAAGCTCCTATGATTGTGCCACTTGGCAACCCCACATGCCTTCTACACATTTGACTCATTGAATTTAATGCACACCATTTATATTCTAACTACATGATCATATACTCACCTTTGATCTTCTGTCTAAGCTCCATGAATGTGACACATATCACTAGCATGTTCATTCTTTGATTTATTGGCTTTATGTGCACCATTGGATCAAGATCTATGATTTAATGTGCACCATTAGATCTACTAACTAAATGACCTCAAACTTCAATGTATTTTAACTTGATGGTATTTTACCCATCATAGTATATAATTAATATTTATATATCAAGATAGAAAACACTTTAGGATTCCAAATCTTCAGGGTACCATCTTGGCACTATAGACAACATCTCCATGAAATCCATTGACCTTGTTTGACCTTATGGGTGCCTAAAATAAATGCAAAAACTTACTAGTTTATTTATGTCTACATGATAGTCTATGATGGTATATATTCTCTTAATATATAATATGCATGTTCCTCATTCAAATGATTAGAATACATATCAGGACTTCATCAAGACATCTATGGATGCCTCACAACTTCTTCTTTGTCCTTACAAACTTGTAAATGTGTCATATCTCTCCAAACCATCAATCTGATCACTTTGTCATTAATGAATTATTAAAACATGATCTCTTTGACATCAATGACAACCAAACATCAATGACCATGTTCAACATAGGACTCATGTCTAGTCAAGTTGAACTATCTACAAAATCAACACTAAAGGGCCAATAGATAATTTTTGTAGTCAAGACCAAGGGAGATACTGCTTCTCAATCATTTTTGGAGGTGATAAGAATGTTATTTTATTTAGTTTATTCTTATTATTAGTTTATCTCAAGGCTAAGATGCAAGCAAGGAAAGCGATTCTCCATACATAATTCATTAACATGAATAACTTTTGATAAATAATATAGAGAATTACAATATCAATCTAGTTTTCTTCATAAAATCCAAGGGGTATAAAATTTGGCACTCATGGCCTCAAGAGATTTATATTAGATTATATAAACATATCATAACAAAATTTTGGTTACCAATTTGACCCAACTCAAGGATTTGATGTTTTTACCCCTAATGCCCCACTATCTAGATCATGATGCTCTTCAAAAATTGATCATTTTTTATCCATCCACCCTTTATCAATTCATAGGTCAAATAAATCTTAAGTGGGAAATTCTTATCAAAATGTCCCACAACCCCTCATAAATAACATATTTTTTAAGAAAATTCTTTACTAGTTAGGATTCCCAATTTTCAACTTGGCCCTATACCAGGGATCTATGTTGATCTTCCCCATGCATGCTCACATACTATAATTACGTTGGTCTCCTTAATTAAAGTAACACATGTCCTAAGACAAGAGTGATCCATATCATAAGGGAAGTGAGAATGTCTCTCTAGCACCTGCAATTGTCTATTTATGTATACTTGAGCACAACATGGCTGGCATATCTTTGGTTGATGTTGCTACATGGGTTTCTATCTATATTGCTGACAAAAAAGGGATCTTTCATGTGTTAATTGGGTTTGAGGAAATCGCTCCTCCAAAATGTGTACCAAGTGATGAAGAGTATGCATATTTACTTGCATCAGTTTCTCAAGTGATGGTTTTTAATGATTCCCACCACATGAACTACCCATACTATCTCTAAGGGACATATTACAATGGTCCAAAATTAAAGCTTAATTGAAAACATTTGAAGCTAAACATCCCCAAGCTCTTAGTGTTTCAACTTGGCTTTGATACTAAAATGTCATGCCCAAAATTTATATCTTGGACACACATAAAAACTACATTTTTTTACAACACCTCACTTTAACACTCAACCATAACAAAATAAACAACAATCACTTATGATAATTACACTAAAGGGTCAATACACAATTTATGTAGTCAGAAGATTGGTCAAACTAGGTGATACTAGACTACACTCTTTATGAACCCACTGGTCTACCCAAGACACTATAGACATAAACTGAATTTCTCAAATTGTAATCTAACTAAAAAAATATGACAGGAAGATAGGAATAATGAAGAGTTAATTAAGTGAAGAGTATCATGTTAAAAACTACAAAATCACAAACACACTAATATCTCACAAAATGAGTCTGGATAAAATATCTCAAAAATAAGGGATACTAATTCAAAGTAAAAAATATTTAAGCTCAAAACAACTCATATGAACAATAAAAATAGACCTAAGATGATGACCAACCATAATAGATCATCAAATTTGTACGCCACTTATCAACATTTTCTATAATACCCAAAAAACAACATCAAATAGCATATAAGATGATCTTGTTAGAAATATAAATAAACACTGTAAAAAAATATAAAAGGATATACATTAATATGAAACTCAAATAAATAGGTTAAATACTTTAGTTCCCACAAATTCTAAATTGAGAAAATAATTTGACACCATTTTCGGAGTGACTTTGTAGAGAAATAATTAGAATCAAGAGAAATTTTTGGGTACACTAAATCTAGAAATGAGTTACTTAAAATATTAAACATTTCCTATAGAATAAATAAAAGATCATACGATAATTTAAATGTATATAAAATAATTACCAACTTTCATTTTAGTTAATTACTATTATTAGATATGTTTGGATGGTCGATTATAAATTGACTCTGTAAATTATAAAGGAACAATAGGTGCATAATTTTGATGAATGCCTCCATAATAGGGCCACCAAAAAATGACTGCACAAGGAGTAGTAAATTTATTATTTATGTTAATTATTGAATGATATATAATTTGATTCCAGGTCTTAGTGGCCGTAAATTATGATTTTAATCAATTAATCAAGCATATTGAATAGGTTGTTTTAGGCTGAATTTTCCAGTAGATAATTCAACATTCAACTAGCTCCGTGGTCATTGAGGAATGTTTTTATATGTTTATCCATTTTTATAATGGATAAGATAGATATATAATCCCATAATCAATACTAGATTGGTGTCATGTGAACTAAGCATGATAAGTAATGAGCATTCTTGATTGATGTTAGGAGTTTGTCTATGGTTAACTTTTAAAGAAGAGTCTAAGATAAACAATCAACTCAAGTAGGAAGCTCACTTTATTCCTTCTAAATGAATCCTAAATTTTTTATATTTATACCATAACAAGGTTATTTGCACACTTTTTATTCCCATAGACTTAGCTCGATTAAATCTCAATCAGTTAACTAGAAACATGCTTACACAAGGTATTGATTTCTCCATGCCACATTTCACAAAACAATCAAGAATTAATTTCTCATTCAAAAATATGATTATTTCTTAATTAAAATAAATATAACTAATACATCTCTACTTTATGCCTTTCAAAACAAATTTAATGATAGTGAATGAATTAAATCACATTATAAAAATAACTTTTTAACAAGACAAAAATAAGAATATAAACCCAGTTATATATCCATCAAACAATAAGATGACAAAATAACAATATGATAATGTAGCTCATAAATCACTATATGATTTTAATTAATAATTACTTTATATTATTCCACCTATGCTACAAAGCCACATAACAAGTGTCTGCATAAAGTTAAGCAAGAGAATTCCTTCACAAATTTTCCATGTTATTTAATTGTAAGTCTCTCAATCGAGATAATCATTTTCATACAAGAAAGAGTTGAATGTAATTAAAATGACATATAAGTGTAAATCAAATACACTCATCTCTATAAACTATGAAAGATGACTTCTTAAACAAAAGTTTGAGTTACACTCTTTCACACGAATATATTTCATTAAAACCACTCAAAGACATCCAAATCTCACTTTTTAATTTCTCCCACAAATTAATTTAACCAAAAACTATGACCCAAATTACACCTATTGATACTCAACCAATTGCTTAACTTAACAAGGCTATATTAAATTATCAAAATCTCAAAATAACTAAACCTTATAAATGTTTCAATACAAGGAAGGTTGAACAATCAAATTTTATCCCTTGGATTCATTGCAACAATTATACGGCCATTCAATAATGACATACTTAATTTTTTACATACTATTCTATTAAATATAACAATTCACATATTTCTCAATATATATCCATGAATGGAAATATTATTAAGTTTTTATACCAATCCAAATTAAGCAAAATTTATAATTTCCTTCTACTCAAGATAAAATTAATTTAAATATAATTTAAACCATAAACGTCCAACAAGCTTAACAACTAAATGAGCATATCTCCATAGTTTTTTTCCTAGTCCCTAAAAGGCAATTAAACTTTATATTTTCTTTTTTGGCATAGAATATATTAATATTATTAACAAAACAATTCCCAATGGGGCATAGTATCCAAAAGAATGGTTTTTAAAAACAAATTTCCATGGATTCAACAACATACGGTGCTACTTGTAGGGGATTGGCCAAAATAAATAACCTTGAGAGGCATTTTATGTGCCATATGACCTCCTCATTCAGATCTGAGCAATTTTTTTTATAATAAAAAAATAAATCCCCTGGTGAAAATAAAACTACCTAGTTATTTATCACCACAAAGTGACCGAGAGGATAAGTTTAAACTAATAAAAAGGGTCATTTAAATCTAATTATTTCTATGTAACAATGCCATAATAGTTTGAATTTTTATTTTTTTAATATAATTAGTCTTATGTAACTTAACCACTTAGAATACATGTTATTACACCCTTCATTGGTAATTAATAAGTGGTGATTTCAAAGGGGAAAAGAAAAAAAATGAATCATCTTAACTAATGTAATTTGGTAAAGAGGCAAGTGGTATAATAAATTTATCACATATGCAAAAAGATAAAAGAACCACATAAAGTAAAATGTCACCATAAAATTTCCACCCTATAAGCGTATTTTACTCTACTATGGCCCCTAACAGACTAAGTAAATCCACAACAACCATCTTGGTCAGATGATAGCAGTTCAAATAATGAAATAACATACATAAAAGTGCAAAGAATAATCATTATAGTGCATCAACAATTGCCTTAATTATTTTCACTAGACTCAATAGGTAATAAAAATAATAAAAGTCCTTAAAAACTAGTTTATAACATGAATAAACACAATGGATTCACAAGGCAATTACCAAAATTAAGTGCCAAACCAAAAGAAAGAAACATGGAGAAGATATGGCAAAATTGCACTTGCCTTTAAAGCTCCAAGATCAGCTAGGTTCCCCCTACGCAACCTAATTTCTCTTTCTCTTCAATGATTCTTATACCTTCTCCTTCTATGTTATTAATCCCATCTAGTCATTATCTCCCTTAAAATCCTAGCATCCTTCTTTCATGCATCCCCCCCAAGAAAATCAACTTCAAATTTATTGATTCATCTTTAAGTGCAGAACACTCTAAGCAGAGTACAACTCTATTTTTTTTAAAGCTTAGACTCAGGTAGATGGGAAATCTAATTGTTTTTGGTGTTACAAGATAGAAACTCCTCCATCACACTCTATATCAAATCAAAATTTACTATCCTTTTAATAATTTCTCCTTCTGCATCATGCCACCATTACCACCCTTCCTTCACTAACTCTCTACACTTTGGTCAATAAATTGATGTTTTACTCTTCATTATGCTAATGACTATTATCATTTATATTAATTAATTTATATTAAAATAATTAAATGTGGATATATTGATCTATCTACCTGTATAATATTAAGTTTGGTGCTTATATCTAGTGAGTATATGGTTTACACACACACACACATATTTAAATATTTATAGAATATCTTTAACACATAATATTGTTGATCTCAAAGAATACTTATTTTCACTTTAGTGCCATAATAATATACTAGTATAGTCTAAATAAAATAAATTATCCCCATAAGGAAAACTATTTATAGTTATTTCCATACATAATTGAACATTCTAAAATAAAATATAATTTATTTATTTATTTTAATTTTATTATTATTATTTTAATTTCAAGGGCTAGGACTATGGAAAAGGTTTCTTAACTCCCTCCTGATTACTATAGACGAGTGGCCCTTAAGAGAGACCTTGAATCAAGTAATTAATTAGCTACCACAATTCTTAAATGGTAGAAACTTTCACCTATAATCACTAAATGGATAACCAAATTAAAACTAAGATCTCATAACCAACAATTATCACATCAAATAAAAAAATCAACTCTCAATCCCTTTTAAACCTAAAAATTCTTTCATATAAGAGAATACTCGAACCAAAGATTAAATGATAGAAATAAAAATCCTAAAGATGTTGAAAAGGGTAACAAGCTTGAGTAATTTTATGCTAAGTTAAAAGCCTCAACCTCAACATTATTCAAACCATAATCACAACATCAATGACTATAATAAGAGGGATAAAACCAAGTGTTACCCTATAATTATGAACTCCATATACTATGAACACATAAGGTACACTATTGGTTCAACAAAGCAATAATCTAGTCCAAATCAGTAAGGACATTATGGCACATTAGGAGTGTTACATACTCCCCCTATATAAAGGCATCCATAACTCATGTAGAGAGATCTAAATCAACCCTAATTATCATCCAAAAATAGGCACCACATCAAGAATCTAAATACACAAACCGCTAACTCTTAGAATGGTCACATAATGAATCGAACAAAGATTTGCTATCAATAATGACAAGATGTAAGAGTAATGGGTATCAATCAGTTGTATAGTCTCACTAAGAATCTCTTTTCTATCCCAAGGTGAACATGAACTATGGAGACAAGTGTAAATCCATGGAAACATACCACATGAAGAATAGTTTTATTCCTTGATAACACATTATAATTCCAATAATGTCGTACAATATGAAACCCATTTATCACATCAAACCATAATGACTAACTAATTCCCATTTATAAGTCTTATAAGGTATCCAATAAAACATAGATAGCCCCTAACATAATAAAACAAGGGAAAAAGTCATCCTAAATCAAATAATATTATCACAAACATCTATCCAACCCACTGAAAGCCAAAATCTACTAATATGAGCATGAGAACTCTAGTATCCTTCTAATGTCTACATTATACTGAGATAAGAATGATGAGCACCAATCAAGGAAAAAATTACACTACTAAGATAAGTATCTATCCATGGTAATACTAATTGGACAAACTAAAAAATACTAAGCTTGACTGGATCATGTTAAACCATATTGAAACCACCAATCATAGTATATGCCAAAATTAACAAGTAGTCATTGTATATCAAATCATCTATTAAAACCTACCAAACAAGAATCATATCTCTAAGTAGAGACCACATATGTGTATATATAAATCCATCATGTTTTTTGGGGTGAGAAGGATGGTATCATGAACTTGTACGACAAGTTCCCACCTCAACCCACTAACTATATTCCAAGCTACTTTTCTTCCCCTGTACCATGCCACAGGTGTACAACTTATGCACATATGAACACATGCAAAACCAACATAACAATCACTGAAATAAATTTAAAAATTAACCAATCATGTAAGATCCAAACTAATAAAAATGAGACAAAATGGTCTAAAATGGAAAAGATAAACCCATAAATCCAAACTGTAAATTTCAACAATAATTTACATTATCAGTCAATTGATTGAAATATACAAAGATAAAAAATATGGTTGATGAACCCTAGAATTGTCATGTTTTTGTCCTCATTTACCATAATCACCCTTCTTTCTTATCATGTTTCTAAACCATTTTCCTATAATTTTTTATCCTCAAATAACCATGTTTTGCAAATATCATTATGTTATCATGTATCTTTGAATAGTTAGACTTTTGTCTTGAAAATCAAGTATATAATATTTATATTTTACTATAGGATGATTTTATTTATAATGTGTTTAAAATGTGTTTGAAGTAGTAGGTATATTCAAATGAACATTTCATGGTCCATCCTATAACAAAGTAAATTCCTCATGAGAAAACATCCTACAACCACTACATGACCAAAGTTGTGATCAAATAGAATTGTATTCCCAAATCATCGACTCACAAAATTTTTAGCAACATTTATGGAATGCAGTAAATATTTGATTGAGGAATGAATAAATTGGATTTTCTTGTACCATCTTTGTAAGTTCCATATGAACGATAGCCTTAGCAGAAGGAACCAATTTCTTTTATCTTGAAGCTAAATATTTATTAATTTGGAATGTATTTTGTTTTGTATAAGATAGTCTCCCACATATATATATATATATCAACAAGGTTGATAAAGTAGTAGAGATCAATTATAGAAATATAATAAAAGCATATTTTATAAGATAGTTGTTGTTGTAATTTCCTTGTAGTAATTCCTTGCTACATTTGATAAATATGAGCAATTAATTTTGAGTCAAATTCATTATTTTAAGAGGAAGGATTGAATCTCAAGATAGAAGGAGGAAGGACTCCCTTTTGAAGTCTTGTGGCAATAATCCAGTCTATTAATTAGCTAAGCATGATATTTATTTCATTTATGTGTTGAGTGTTTTATTTCTGAATTGTGTGATTTTTAACTTTGCATGTGATTATTTTAAGGAAGCTTCTGAATATAAAATCATTTAATTCATAATTTTTTATGAGTGTTCAATTAAGCATTTATTTTTTTTCATAATTTCCAACATCTTAGATTATAATTAGTAAAATATCAAATTAGAGGATTAAGTGTGCACATACAGTAACATCATCCTATCAAGTTTATGTCCTCAGGTTGACATTTAAATGAATTAAAAGATACAGGTCTTTGGTAGCTCTCCTTTTTCATTAAAGATCAAGAGAAGTATATTAGATTGTGAATCTATTGCTAGTCATTTTTGGTGTTATTTCTAGGGAAGGGTGTCATACACTAGAAATCTTCAATCTTGATAGCAGTTATTTTTGGATGTTTATTTATTTCCTAATTTTTATAACTTAATATTTTATAGATTAAATATTTCCTATTTTTACAATTTAAATTTCCCTTCTACAAGTATAATAGTATAAATTTTCAAAACCCCCAATATTACTAACCTTGTGTAGGTAGGGAGGGCAAAAAACTTAAAAAAAAGGAAAAGTGGTTGACATACATGCAAAGAGAATGGGATCATATAGGAATATTTATTCTTGGATAATAAACCATTACTTAAATAATATAAATTCATCTTGCAACAACTAAGGAACATGAGGAAATCCCTGAAGATCACTCATAATTGTCATTAGAAGATGTAGAAAAGGAGAAATTTTTTGTTGGGTTTGTAACACAACCTAGAGATCTTGAAGAGGTTCATACCCCTGAAATATATCCCTGTGTGACACCCTTGAGGATCCCCACCTTATCACCTCATACTCAAGAATCATAAGTTCACTTCCCTATGTTACCCAATTTCTTGCTGAGGAATTCAAGGCTATTCTTTCTCCTAGAAGAAATACCAGACCAATAGAATCTTCCAATTTAGAAAGATGCTTTACTAAGACACAAGATAAATCTTCTGTAAACTCTACACCATCTAAATTATATAAGAATCCATATATTCCTTAAAAACAAGATAAAATCTCCATCTTCTACACCCTAGGAAATAGAAGAATTGATAGGAAATTTGAGAAGTGGGTGGCAAGAACTTCCAGTCTACCAATAGAAAGAGTATTCATAGATGTTATTTAGGAATAAAACACTACCAATGAGTCTATTACATTTTAATTTCCCATCCTTAATCTTGAAGTAAATGCACCCATGAATAATATTACTCACTCTACCCTCCTTAAATTTAGTGGAAAATCATTTGAGGATCTAGACACTTTTTTTTTTAGTTCAACATCTTATGCCATAGCTATGATTATACTCAAGACACTCAAAAACTTAATCTATTTTAAACAACACTCAAAGATGTAGCACTTAGATGGTTTGTGGGACTTAGAAAGGATGCCATTTCTACTTAGGAGGAAATGAAGTAGAGGTTTCTATTGAAATACCAATATTATTATAGAAGCAAAATTTACATGAGAGATGACAAATTCATAATGACACAAGTTGATGATGAGTTATTAGAAGAATATATGGAAAGATTTATGTTTAGCCTAGAAAATTCCAAGTAGACTACAATGGAGAAATAATCTATCAAGTTGATATTCATGAAAGGAATTAGAGATGATTGTTTGGAGGCACTAGACTTAATGTCTAGTGGAGATGTTTCTACACTATCCTTTAATGAACTAATAGTTCTATGTATAAACTACTCTAGATCAACCATAAACAAAAGTAGGGGTAGAACCCTTCCTACAACATCTTCAACAAGACTATCTAAAGGTGAAGTCAATAACTTGATGTAGGACATGAATCAGGACATTATCAACCACTTAGCTTGATACATTACATACATGGAGGAAGTACGAGGAAACTAAAAAAGCCTTAGCCACCTATTACCCTGAATTCAAAAAAAGAAGGCAGAATGTACATACCATTATATGAAAGATTAAGTAGCTAGCATAATTAAGGACAATCTTGAAATAGTGGAGCTACATGCCATAAGAGGAGATGATGAACAGTTATTTTATGTGGCTCAAAGGAGATCATGGGTGTGCAAAATTTACATGAGAGATGACAAATTCATAATGACACAAGTTGATGATGAGTTATTAGAAGAATATATGGAAAGATTTATGTTTATCCTAGAAAATTCCAAGTAGACTACAATGGAGAAAGAATCTATCAAGTTGATATTCCTAAAATGAATTAGAGATGATTGTTTGGAGGCACTAGACTTAATGTCTTATGGAGATGTTTCTACACTATCCTTTAATGAACTAACAGTTCTATGTATAAACTACTCTAGATCAACCATAAACAAAAGTAGGGGTAGAACCCTTCCTAAAACATCTTCAACAAGACTATCTAAAGGTGAAGTCAACAACTTAATGTAGGACATGAATCAGGACATTATCAACCACTTAGCTTGATACATTACATACATGGAGAAAGTATGAGGAAACTAAAAAAGCCTTAGCCACCTATTACCCTGAATGCAAAAAAAGAAGGCAGAATGTACATACCATTCTATGAAATATTAGGTAGCTAGCATAATTAAGGACAATCTTGAAATAGTGGAGCTACATGCCATAAGAGGAGATGATGAACAATTATTTTATGTGGCTCAAAGGAGATCATGGGTGCAAAGGTCATCAATTCCATGTATACCACCAAACTTTGTGTTTGAAAATTCTCAATTCTTAAATAATCTTTAGTATGGTTATTGGATAAATGTACCCAATAAAAATTAGACCCAAATAAATTAGAAACTAACCCATAATTATTTATGGATGCAATAAAAATGGCAATAACCTCAACCTGGGTAATTCTAAAATCAATAATGTATCTTCCCCTCTAACCCATGGTAATAGCTATGGAGAGGTAATCAAGGATTTTCTCAACAAATCTAGCAACCAAAATAGTATGCCTTAATGTAAAACACTTAAAAACTTACTATACCCACTCAATTACTTACCCAACCCATCCCTAACCCTACCAATAAGTCTATTAAAATAACACAATCCATCAAAATAATGTAATACCTAACATACACTTTAAATATCAATCAAGTCCATCTTCACTCAGGATGTGTTATTCCATAGCCCACCTCACCCATAACCACATAAAATTTTGAAAAACTTGGTCAAATCCATACTAACATGCAACCACCCATGGCCACTCCTGAGTTGATTTCACTAGAAAACCAAAAAGAACCTGGCAATCTTCCTTTTTTAAAGAGATTGAGCATCTCACATTCTAAACCAGAACCTAAATTCAATATCCTACAACTCAAGAATTTATGCATAAAAATTCCACTCTTTCAAGAAATAAAATATGTTTCTATCTATAATAAGGTTATTAGAGAGATATGTTTGAAAAAACCAAGAAGAAATAAGAAGGTTCCTAAAATAGTCTAAGTTATTGGCCAACTAGCAGATATTATGTTGGGAAACATAGTTCCCCCAAAATACTCTGATCTTGGAATTCATGTAGTTAATGTTAGTATCCATGGCCAACCCATATTTAATACCTTAATTAACTTGGGTGCATCCATTAATGTGATGACCATGGAGACCATGCAGTAACTAAAACTTACAACTCTCCATCTAACACCCACCATCCTACAGATGGCCGATAGGTCAACTATTAACCCTAAAGGGATTATTAAAGACCTAGTTATCACTATGGATTATTGGAAATATCTATCATAATTTATTGTCTTATAGCCAAAAATTAACTTGGGAGGTTATCCTCTCATCCTTAGTTGCCTATGGTTGGCCACATCTGATGATTTTATTGGCTACAGGTCCAGAAAAATGTTAATCTCCAATAGAAATGACACCAAGAAATTGGTTCTTTATCCACCAACCAAGCCTTATAAGAATGATGGACCAATTCCTTAGATTTATTACTTTGAGGAATTTGTCTCCTTCCAAACTTTGTGTATAATTAATCAAATTCCAACTTTGTAGGCACAAGAAGAAGACACTATCCTTTTTGGTATCCTCCAAAAGACTTATCGGCAGGATCCTATAGCCACAAACATGTTATAATGTAGAAAATGCCCACTTTAGAATAATTTTACTAAAAATGACCTTGCTAAAACTTCAAGGTATATTTGGACATTTTATCAGTTGCTTCCCCATAAATTTAGCTATGATCCTTTAATTTCCAACATGGAAACCATGCTCTCTTTAATGAATCAAGTAAACATTATACCAAATAAACCTCTCAACATCAACACCTCTTTAGCATTCTAGTAAGAAAGCCAGTTACTTACAATGTTGATAAAGCACACAACATTTTCCTAGGACTACCATGACATGAGAGGAATACCCCCATATTTATGCACACATCACATCTACATTAAAGAAGATTGCAAGCCTATTCACCAACCCCAAAGATAAATAAATCCTATAGTCAAAGACATTACCAAAATTGAGTTGCAAAAAATCTTGGATGCAAGATTTGTTTACCCTATTTTAGATAGCTAGTGGGTCTCTCCCTTGGTTATTTTACCTAATAAAGGGGGGAAATGGAATATTCATATCGACTACCAAGAGTTGAATACTACTACTAGGAATGACCACTTTCCCCTACCATTTATTGATCAAGTGCTAGATATATTAATAAGAAAAAGGTATTTTTCCTTCTTAGATGGCTATAGTGGTTATAATCAGATACAAATAGATCTAAAATACCAAGATAAAACCACTTTTAATTACCCTTGGGGAACCTATACCTATGGCATCTTACCAATTGGTCTTTGTAATGCCCCAACCACTTTTTAAAGGGATGTTTTGAGAATATTTTCTAATCTTTCCCATGACTATGTTTAAATCTACATGGATTATTTCATCATCTATGGGAAGACATTTGAATAAGCTCTTACCAATATGGATAAAGTTATTCAATGCTGCTAAGACCACCAATTGTCTTTGAGCAATGAAAAGTGTTATATGCTTATGACTGAAGGGATTATGTTAGGACATCACATCTCCCCTACTAGAATTCAAGTTGATCTAACAAAGATAAGTATCATTAAGGATCTACCCACACCAAAAAAATAGAAAGATGTTAGAAAAATTTTAGGACATGTTGGTTATTATAGATGATTCATCAAGGACTTTAGTAGAATTGTTAACCCATTATTTGGATTGCTTACCAAGGATGTTGAATTTACCTAGACTAATGATTATAAAACTACCTTTCAACAAATCAAGGACCTTCTCATAACAATTCCTATTCTAATAGGGCCTAATTGGAAGAAGCATTTTCACATCCACATAGATGCATCTAATACTACCTTAGGAGCTATCTTTGACCAAAAAGATGAATCTTTGAGTTATGCAATCTATTTATCAACAAGAATCTTAAAGGGGATGAGCTCAACTACATTGTACTAGAGAATTAATTTATTATACTCATCTATGCCATCAAAAAAAATCATCACTACATTAAAGGTTAAAAATTATTCATCCACATGTATCTTGTAATAATTAGGTATTTAATGAACAAACTTGTTGTAACAGGTAACATAATTAGATGGCTGATTTTATTGTAAATATTTGATATTAACATTGTGGATAGACTAGGTAAGGATAATGTAGTGGCATATTTTATATCTTAAATATAAAATGATAAACAAATTCCTATTGTTGATGATTCATTTATTGATGAGCTTTTATTTGTAGTAACTATTCAATCTCCTTGGTTCATAGACATTGCTAACTATCTTGTTGCAGGACCACTACCACAACATTTTTCACCAAGAGAAAGACAACATCTGATCTAAAAGAGTAGACATTATTACTATATTATAAGATATCTCTTTGTTAATATACTATATTTAGTTATACAAATATGTATCCAAGAAGATGAAGCCTATGACATTCTTAGAGCCTATTATGATAAACCCTGTGGAGGTCATTTTGGTATAAAATGGATTACTATGAAAATACTTACTATAGGATATTATTGGTATTCCTTGCATAAGGATGCCATGATGTATACTTGTATATGTGATTAATGTTAGTGTATGGAGAAACCCACCTGCTCTGATGAAATTCCATTATATCCACAACTGGTTCTGGAACCTTTTGACAAATGGGGACTTGATTTTGTGGGTCCCATCGATCCTAAATCTAATAAAAATGAATATATACTAGTTTGCACTAATTATGTCACAAAATTTGCTAAGGTAAAGGCTTTAACCCATGCCCAAGATGAGAAATTAGTTGAGTTCTTGTATGAATAAATCTTCACCTATATGGAGTGCCAAGAGAACTAGTCACAAACTAAGGACCATAATTCACATCTAATTTCATAGCTACCTTGGTAAAAGAATATGAAATTAGACAAAAAATTTCACCCCTTACCATCCTCATTTGAATGGTTAGGTAGAAGTTATAAACAAATAATTAGAAAATATACTCACTAAGACTGTCAGCCTACATAAAAAAGATTGGTCAATTCATCTTTTGGAAGTAGTCTAGGCTTACAAGATCACCTAGAAAACCACAACTATTTTCACTCCATATGAGCTAATTTATGGTAAAAATATTGTTCTACCCATTGAGTTTGAGCATAAAACATTAAGGAAAACACTTGAATTGGGCTTGGACCTTTCCCAAGCTCAATAAGATGGGATCATGTAATTGAATGCACTTGATGAACTTAGAAAGGAAACACTTAATCACACTAAAGTAGTGTAGAGAAAATGAGTGGGTTGGCATGATATGAACATTAAGACTAAGAAATTTTAACTTGGTGATTGAGCACTCCTTTTTTACTCTAATTACAAGGATCATAAGATAAAACTTTAGTCTTAATGGCTTGGGCCTTACAAGATCAATCAAGTTTTTGACAATAGAGTTGTAAAGCTCATGACCATTGAATCTATTTGGTTTTTCCTACTTGTTAATGGCCATAAGCTCAAGCTATACAAGAAACCTTTTTCCAAGGAAACTCTCACTTGCCAACTTCTTGAAGAACTACATATGTCTCTTATTCATGAAGCAAATCAACTTATTCATATAGCCAAAAGGTATTTCTATTAACCCTTCTCCAATATTTTCTAAGAAAAATAAGCTTCTTGTAGCCAAGAAAAATCCATTCACTATGGCTTGATTTAAGATGAATAAAATCCTAACTCTTGGGCTTCTCCAATTGCAGTTGAGTTGGGACCAAAAAATCTAAAAAAAATTATAAAATCATCAAAATTTACAACAATAAAATTTTATTTCCATATGTTTGATTGAAGATTCATTCTTCAAGATCAAAAAATCACTTTCCTTTTTCTATAGGATAAATTTTTTGTTGTTGCAGGATAATTATTGTTGCTACAGGATAATTCTTGTTACCACAGGAAACATTTCTCTCATTTTTAGATGAATTTTTATCCTTCCATCATACATTAAATTTCTTGAAAAGCACTCTTATTTTCAATCAATGGATGATACATGCCCAGTAAACCTCACATCTACCACTTCAACTCATCATTCATGCAATAATGGAAAGGTACTCCTAAGTACTAAGGTAATTATTTGTACTTATTTCATTACATAAGTTTTAATTACTCTATAGATTATGGTTCTTAATGTTATTAAAAGCTTATGTATATCCACTTGCTTGTGCCATCCTGATAAAATATTCTTTTTCACTGATTGACATGACCATTAAACACTGTTTTCATCACCTCTTGTCATTTTTGTAAGCCTTATGTGCATTTTGGTTGCATCCCTTGGGGACAAATGACCATTTTAAGTTGGGGGAGGGGGTCCATAATTCAAACCAATTATCTCTTTTCCAAAGCAAATATCAAACATTCCTCCTTGAAACTACATAACCCTTGTTACAAGAACATAAACCCTACAACCAAAATTTTATCCTATAGCATGGTAGGAGACCTACTCAATCATGAGTCACTCAACATCTCTCCCCTAACTAGCGACCCATAAATTTTGGTCCTATTTTAGAATGTAGGTTTGGCTCAATATTTTTAGAGGATAAATGCTCTAGATTAATGGGTTGTAGAGGAGTTTTCCAAATCATTGTACACCAATTTGGAAATAGTTAAAGGAATAGAGATAAATTAACCAAAATTATCATCAAAAGGGTAATCAAATTACCCAAATTACCCAAAACATGAGAATTATGCCAATAAAAGTTTGATGTAAAAGTAGAGAAGAAAAAATTCATTAGAGAGGATGAAATAATAGATATTTCAAAGCAAGGTATTACATGTTTATCATTACTAGGAAGATGGGAAAGAGCAACAATATTCATCTTCAGATATTTTACCTATGAAGAAAGATACTCCATGTTGCATGGAGTTCATTTCAAATTTATGAACCACCTATGACATGGTATTACAATAAACATTCCCAATTTCTTGCTTAATATGATCACAAGAATGGTGGATGCATTTCAAAAATGTAACCCTAGAGTCCTCTCTCATCATTGCTTAATTCAATTAATTGTATAAGACTGCATACATAAGACTAGGCCCATGTGAATTGGGAAGATTTTATTCAATTACCTAGAAATATAAAAAGTGATAATGAAGAATAATAAGAAGAGGTAGATGTAGAAGAATAAATGAACATGAAAGAATAGATAGAAATAGAATAAGACCTTCATGTAGCTACATAATAACCTATAATAGAAGATCCTCCTGCAACTACACAAGAACCTATAGCAGAAGATCCTCCTATAGCTACACAAGAACCTATAGAAGAGGGCCTTTTTGTATTCACATAAGAAATTTTAGAATATAATCCTCCTATAACCACATAAGAACCTATAGTAAAGATGAACCTCATGAAGGAAACCTTAATAAGCAAGGAAACTAGAAGAAAGAAGAGGAAATTGATCCTCCAACTTAAATCTAAGGCTTCTGAAGAAGATCTTCTACCTTCCCCTAAAAAGGTAAAGGTTACATCTGGTCCTTGAAGGTCCCATAGACTAAGAGGAAAGATGAGAGGAAGGCTAGGAACCAATACTTCTTCTATTATAGAAATTAGTGAAAAATTAAAGAATAAACTACCAGTAGTGATGAAACACCGAAAGCATCTAGTTTTGATGAAATGGAAACTTATAAGGAAGATAATTATATCTAAGAAAAAGAGTATTATAAATAAGGCAATGAGGAAATAGAATAAGTGGAACAATCCCCTATGTCGATACAAGAAGAATCCCCTACCTGGGAACAAGCCCTACAAGAAATTGAATGACTAAGGAAAAAGCTACGTGACCACTCAGGGAATGGACTAGATGCACTTGATAAAATAGATCCTCAAATGAAGCCTTAAATATATATATTCATATTTTATTTGTTATCTCATATCTTCTTTTAGTAAGAAAATACTAGGTAGAACCCACAACTAACCAAACAATCAGGTATAATTCTTCATCTACTATGTCTTCTAAAATGATGAAATAGATAGACAATTGGTCTAAGAGATTTAGAGAATTAACAAATGAAAACAAGAAATTAAAGGAAGAGGTTATAATCAAAGAAGAAATTATCTTCAAAATAAAACACAAATTTGAATATTTAACTAATCTCACTCAGGCAATCTTTGATTATAGGCCTCTTACAAGGGTAATTTTATTTTACCTTAAAGAACAGTGGCATAAATTTAAGTTCATGAAAATTTATTATGATTTTACATGTGAAGTACTAGACCCTCTCTCTCTTTTTTTATTATATAAATTAATCTCATAAGAGGAACAAACACAATTGTGTGAATTCTATCTTCATAACTATGTTGTGCCATATGACAGCGAATGGAATCCCAACTTGTATGTTGGAGATGTCCTTTTAAAGGAATTTTTAGCATATCTTATAAATGAGCATAAGAGAGGTCATGAGATGATAGAATATATGAAAAATGAAAGTGAAAGTCAATTGTTTATCAAAGGAGAATTAGGAACACCTGAAGTTGTGTTATCAAAATGGGATAACATTATGCTAAGAAAGGAAGTAAGGGCTTGGTTTACTAGAAATTGATGAAGTGCATGATTTCTATTTGGGGTTAAGAACTTTTGTTGGAACATAAGCATGATAATATTGCTTAAAAATATGGAATGAGCTCACCCATGATCTAAATAGGAAGGATCTATACTCTTCCTTTAATTTAAAAGTAGTATTTGATAGAGTAACAAGGTATATTCTACTTATAGGGGAAATAAGAGCACAATTATTGAGTATAAGATTTCAACCTCATTTATTTTGGTACCCCATACTAGACTGGAAGGACAAGACTCCATTGGATGTAGCCAAGGAAGTTAGAAACTGGTAGCTTTATGAATAAAGGCCTAGATTTTATGCTCATTTATCTAGTGGTGTCATTGAATATGAAAATTTCAAAGCTATCTATAAATTTAAAATGATCAAGTTTATTACTTGAGGATGAGCAAAGTCTTAATTTGGGGGTGTGATTTACCATAGAATTGTCATGGTTTTTTCCTCATTTACCATATTCACCCTTATTTACTATCATGTTTTTGAACCATTTTTATATAATTTTTTATCCTCAGATAACCATGTTTTGAAAATAGCATTATGTTATCATGTATCTTTGAATATTTAGACTTTTGTCTTGAAAATCAAGTATATAATATTTGTATTTTACTATAGGATGCTTTTTTTATAATGTATCTAAAATGTGTTTGAATTAGTAGGTACATTCAAAGGAACATTTCATGATCCATCCTACAAAAAATGAAATTTATCATGAGAAAACATCCTACAACCACTACATGACCAAAGCTATGAGAAAATAGAATTTGATTCCCAAATTAATCAACTTGTAGAAGTTGTAGAAAAAATTATGGAACGTAGTAAAGATTCAATTGAGGACTAAACAACTTGGATTGTCTTGTAACAGCATTACAATTTCCATATGAATGCTAGCCTTAATATAAGGAACCAATTTTTGTTATCCTACAGCTGAATGTTTCTTAATTTGGAATGTGTTTTGTTTTGTATAAGATAGTCTCCCCTATTGTATAT
The DNA here is from genome assembly GCA_037957365.1 of Torreya grandis. Taxonomy (NCBI): domain Eukaryota; kingdom Viridiplantae; phylum Streptophyta; class Pinopsida; order Cupressales; family Taxaceae; genus Torreya; species Torreya grandis. Next base: position 333,541 of record JARHVA010000791.1, read on the forward strand.
ATATATATATATATATATATATATATATATATATATATATATATATATATATATATATATATATATATATATATATATATATATATATATATATATATATATATAATAGGGTTGATAAAGTAGTAGAGATCAATTAGTAAAATATAGTAGAATCATATTTTGTAAGATAGTTGTAATTTCCCTGTAGTAATTCCTTGTTACATTTGATTAATATGAGAAATTATTTATGAGTAAATTTATTTATTTTAAGAGGAAGGATTGAAGCTTGAGATGGAAGGAAGAATGGTTTCCCTTTAGAACTCTTATAGTAACAATCTGATCCATCAATTAGGTAAGCATGTTATTTATTTCATTTATGTGTTTATTTTTTAATTTATGAGTTGTGTGATTTTAAGCTTTAAATGTGATTGTTTTAAGGAAGCTTCCAAACATAAAATAGTGTAACATTTAATTTATTATTTTTTATGAGTGTTCAATTTAGCATTTCATTTCTTGCATAATTTCCAACATCCTAGATTACAATCAATAAAATATCAAATTAGAGGATTAAGTGTATACATACAGTGACATCATCCTATCAAGTTTATGTCCTTGAGTTAACATTAAAATGAATTAGAAGATACAGGTCTTTGGTAACTCTCCTTGTTGGTTAAATATCAAAAAAAGTATATCAAATTATGAATCTATTACTAGTCAATGTTGATGGTTTCAAACCAAATAGAAATAATAAGTCCAATAATAATAATAATAATAATAATAATAATACACTGACAAAATAGAGTTCACATCACAAAAACTATATGAATTTACAAGTCACCCAAGGGGAGAAGGAATAAAAATCATCTCAATTACCTTCAAGAGGTAAGACACACCTTGATTACCTCCCAGAGGTAGGAGGCATCCTAATTACCTCCCAAATATTTGAGGCATCTCAGTTACTTCCCAAAGGTATGAGGAACACTATCTATTACCTCTTAGAGGTAAGATAAAATCCCTATAAATTACCTCCCAAAGGTAAGATAAAATACCTATAAATTATATCCTAGAGGTCATGTAATAACTATACATCATCATATGTAATAGTGTCATAGTAAAAATTAACTAAAAAACTCCCATACACAACATCCTAGTGCTATAAATGTACCAAATGTAACTATATTAGCTCACCTCTCTGATTATCTTATAACCAATCCACTGTCAAATAATATAATCAGTATAGAATAACTCTATCAAAACATAACCATTTGAAATTATACGGTCGAAGTCCTATTAAGGGAAAACTATTTGTGTTAGAAATGGTGCTCAATGACAACTGTCATTTGAAAAAATTATCTAACTATCAATAAGATCTAAGTAATCATCTCAAGAATTAAATTGTTCATCGACTATACTGCTCTTCAAGTCAAACCTTAAACAATTAGGACTTCACCACTCTCAACTAGGTGTGGTATAGATAAAATAAGGCTCTAAAAACCTTGACACATACATCTAATTTTCTATCATAAGTTACTTAACACAACACATATAAAGATAAAATGGGAAATGAAAAAGGATAAGGGTTACCCCATAACATTTATCTCCTATAGAGTTCGGTAATCACAATCAGGGTGAAACTACATGTTCTAGACAAATAGCATAAATGTTATTAACTCAAGGTACTCCCCAATCATGAGCATGCCCAACCAAGGGAGATACTACTACTCAATCATTTTTAGAGGTGATTATCATGTTATTTTATTTACTTTATTATTATTATTAGTTTATCCCAAGGCTATTATGCAAGTAAGGAAAGCAATTGTCCAGACATAATTCAATAACATAAATAACTTTTCATATGTAGGAAAGAGAATTACAACATCAATCTAGTATTCTTTGCAAAAGCCAAGGGGTATAAAATTTGGTACTCAATGCCTCAAGTGACCAACATTAGATTATATAAGCATAACTTAACAAAATTTGGGTTCCTAATTTGACCCAACTCAAGGGTTTGATGGTCTTACCTTTGGTGCCCCATTATCTAGATCAAGATTCTCTTTGAAAATTGAGTCATTTTCGATCCAGCCACCATAAATCCATCTTTTGTTGGTTCAGAGGTCAAACGAACCTTAAGTGGGATATTCTTATCAAAATGTCCCATAACCCTATATAAATAGCATAGTTTTGAAGAAACATCTTTATCTATTGAGATTCCCAATTATCAACTTGGACTTGTACCAAGGATCTCTATTGGTCTTCCCTTTTCATGCTAACATACTTGAATTATGTTAGTCTCTTTACTTAAAGTAACACATATCCTAGGATAAGAGAAAACCATAGCATAAATGAAGCGAGAATGTCTATCTAACACCTATGACTATCTATTTCTATAAACTCAAACACAACATTGTTGGCATATATTTGGTTGATGTTTTTATATGGATTTCTGCACATATTGGTGACAAAAAATGGGTCCTTTGGGTGTAAATTGGATCTAAGTTAATCGCTCCTCCAACATGTGTACTGAGTGCTAAAGAGTTTGTAGAATCTGCTAGTTTACTTGCATCAATTGCTCAAATTATGGTTCTTGATGATTCTCACCAAAGGAACTACCAATACTATATTTAAGTAATTACTGCAATGGTCCGAAATTAAAGCTTAATTGGAAATAGTTGAAGCTAAACATCCCTGAATTCCTAGTGTTTCAAATTGGCCATGATACCAAAATTTCATGCCCAAAATTTGTATCTTGGACACACACAAAAACTTCATTTTTTACAACACCTCTCTTTAACACTCAACCATAAAAAAATAAACAACAATCACTTACAGTAATTACAAGGTTGATAATTAGTAAGCAACACTTATTGAAAATGAGTCTAAGTTCACAATACTTTATGAACACAATACACAACAATTTTTCATCATCATAATGCAATAAAGGGGTCACAATACTAAATAAGACTCATGTCTAGTCAAGTTGAACTATCTATAAAATCAACACTAAAGGGACAATACATAATTTATGTAGTCAATAAGATTGGTCAAATTGGGTGATACTAGACTACACTCTTCATGATCCCACTAGTCTACCCAAGACATTATAGACATAAACTAACTTTATCAACTTGGAAGACAAATAAAAAATATGACACGATGATAGGAACAATGAAGAGTTAATTAATTGAAGAATAATAATTTAAAAACAACAAAAGCACAAACACACTAATAACTCACAAAATGGCTCTAGATAAAATATCTCAAAAATAGGGGATACTAATTCAAAGTCATATAAAAATATTTAAGCTCAAAAAAATTCATATGAATAATAAAAATATACCTACTATGATGAGAACTCATAACGGATCATCAAATCCATACGACACTTGTCAACATTTTTTGTAGTACTTAGAAAAACAACATCAAATAGGGTATAAGATGATCTTGTTAAAAACATAAAATAGCATGGTAAAAAAATATAAAAGGTTCTAAATTAATATTAAACTCAAATAAATAGGTTAAATACTTTATTTCCCACAAAATCTAAATTTGGAAAATAATTTGATGCCCTTTTTGGAGTGACTTTGCAGATAAAATTCAGAATCAACAAAAATTTCTAGGTAAACTTAACTTGGAAATGAGTTAATAGAAATATTAAACATTTCCTATAGAATGGATAAAATATCATATGATAATTTGAAGTTATATAAAATAATTACCAACTTTAAATTTATAAAATTACTAATATTAGCTATGTTTGGCCGGGCAATTCTAAATTGACTCTGTAAATTATAAAGGAACAATAGGTGTATAATTTTGATGAATGCCTCCATAATGGGGCCACCAAAAAATTACTGCACAAGGAGTTAATAAATTTATTATTATTTTTAATTATTGTATGATATATAATTTTATTATAGGTCTTAGTGGCCTTAAATTATGAGTTTAAGCAATTAATCAAGCCTAATGAACAGGTTGTTCTAGGCTGATTATTCTAGTAAATAATTCAACATTCAACTAGCTCCGATGCTCATTGAGGATTTTTTATATGTTTATCTATTTTTCTAATGGACCGGATAGGGATATAATCCCATAAACAATACTATATTGGTACCACGTGAACTAAGCATGATATCTAATGAGTGTTTTCACTTAATGCTAGGAGTTTGTCTATGGTTAACTTTTAAGTAAGAGTCTGAATAGAAAATCAACTAAACTAGGAAGCTTACTTCATTCATTCTAAATTACTCCTAAATTTATTACATATAGATCATAACAAGGTGATTTACATACTTTTTATTCTTATAGACTTAGCTCGATTAAATCTCAATTAGTTAACTATAAACATGCTTACACAAGGTACTGATTTTTTCATGCCACATTTCACAAAACAGTCAAGAATTAATTTCTCATTCTTATGTATGATTCTTCCTTAATCAAGATAAATACAACTAATACATCTCTACTTTATGCCTTTCAAAACAAATTTAATGACAATGGATGAATTAAAGCACATTACAAAAATAAATTTTTAACAAGACAAAAATAGGAATTTATAACCTAGTTATATATCCATCGAACAATAAGATGAAAAAATAATAATACAACAATCCATATCATAAATCACTCTATGATTTTGATTAATAATTACTCTATCTGAATCTTTGCTTCATATGTGCTACAAAACCACATAACAATTGTCATCATAAAGCCGAGTATGAGAATCCCTTCACAAATTTCCCATGTTATTTAATGGTAAGCCTCTCAATCTAATAATCATTTTCATACAATTAAGACCTGAATGTCATTCAAATGACATATAAGTATAAATCAAATACACTAATCTCTAAAAAATATGAAGGATCTCTTCTTAAATAAAAGTTTGATTTACACTCTTTCACATGAATATATTTCATTAAAACCACTCAAAGACATCCAAATCTCACCTTCTAATTTATAAAACACAGTAATTTAACCATAAACTATGACCCACATTACACCTATTGATACTCAACCAAGTGCTTAACTTAACAAGGCTATCTTAAATTATCAAAATCTCAAAATAACTAAACCTTATAGCTATTTTAATACAAGGAAGGTTGAATAATTGAATTTTCTCCCCTGAATTCATTGCAACAATTACACAAACATTCAATAATGACACTTAATTTATTGTATACTATTCAATTAAATATAACAATTCCCATATTTTTCAATATACATCCATGAATGAAAATATTCTTAAGTTTTTTAAACCAATCGACTTTAAGCAAAATTTCTAATTTCTTTCTATTCAAGATAAAATTAATTTAAATGGAATTTAAACCATAAACTTCCAACAAGCATAGTAACTAAATGAACATATCTTCGTAGTTTTTTTCTTAGTCCCTAAAAGCTAATTAAACTTTATATTTTCCTTTTTGGCATAGTATGTAGTAATATTATTAACAAAACAATTCCCAATGGCGTGTAGCAGCCAAAATAATGGTTTTCAAAAATAAAATTCCATGGATTAAAAAATATATGGCACTACTTACAAGTGAATGGGCAAAACAAATAAACTTGAGAGGTGTTTTAGATGTCATATGACCTCCTTATTTAGATCTGAGTAGTTTTTTTTAATAATAAAAAAAGCAAATCAGCTGGTAAAAACAACACCACCCAACTGTTTAATACCACAAAGCACCCGAGAGGATAAGTCTAAACTAATAAAAATGGTCATTTAAATCTTATTATTTATGTGCAACAATGCCACAACATGTTAAATTTTTATTTTTTCAATATAATTAGTCTTCTACAACTTGGCCACTTAAAATACATGCTAGTACACCATTCATTGGTAGTCAATAAGAAGTGATTTCAAAAGGGAAAGGAAAAAGAACAAATTGGCTTAACACATGTAATTTGGTCAAGAGGCAAATGGTATAATAAATTTAGCCCATATGAGAAAAGCTAAAGGAACCACACAAAGGAAAATGTGGCCCTAAATTTTCAACCCTATAAGGGTGTTTTACTCTACTACGCCCCCTAATAGACCAAGTAAATCCACAACAACTAGCTTGGACATATGATAGAAGTTCAAACAATGAAAGAACATGTAGAAAAGTGTGAAGAATAATCATTATAGTACATCAACTACTACCTAAATTCTTTTCACTAGACTCAACAAGTAAGTAAAATAATAAATTACTTATAAAATAGTTTATAACATGAATAATCACAATGTTTTCACAATTTAATTACCAAAATTAAGTGCCAAACCAAAAAAAAGAAACATGGAGAAGATATGGCATAATTACACTTTCCTATGAAGCCCCAAGCTCGACTGGGTTCCCCCTATGCCAACTAATTTTTATTTCTCCTCATGGATTCTTATACCTTATCCCTCTATGATATTGATCCCATCTAGTCATTGTCTCCCTTAAAATCCTAACATCCTTATTTTTTGCATCCCCCCAACCAAATCAACTTCAAATTTATTGATTCATCCTTAAGTACAAAACACTCTAAGTGGAGTAAAAATATATTTTTTTTTAATCTTAGGCTCAGGTAGATGAGAAATTTAATTTTTTTGGGTGAGATAAAATAACAACTCCTCCATCACACTCCATATCAAAATAAAATTTACTATCCTATTAAGAATTTCTCCTTCTCCATCATGCCACCCTTCCTTCACTAACTCTCTATACTTTGGTCAATAAATTGATGTTTTACTCTTCACTATGTTAATGACTATTATCATTTCTCTTAATTAATTTATATTAAAATAATTAAAAGTGGATATATTGATCTAGCTACCTGTACTATACTAACATTGGTTCTTATATCTAGTGAGTATACGGTTTACACACACATATATATAAATATCTATATTTAAATATTTATAGAATATCCTTAACACATATAATATTGTTGATCTCAAAGAATACTTGTTTTCACTTTAGTGACACAATAATATACTAGTATAGTCTAAACATAATAAATTATCCCCATAAGGAAAACTATTTATAGTTATTTCCATGCATAATTGAACATGTTAAAACAAAATATAATTTTTTTTATTTTATTATTATTATTATTATTATTATTATTATTATTATTATTATTATTATTATTATTATTATTATTATTATTATTATTATTTCAAGGGCTAAGATAAAAAAAGAGTTCTTGACTCCCTCCTAACTACTATAGGCAAGTGACCCTTAAGAGAGGCCTTGAATCAACCAATTAATTAGTTACCACAATTCTTAAATGGTATAATCTATCACATATAATCACTAAATGGATATAAAAACAAAAACTTAGAGCTCATAACCAAAAAATATTGTGTCAAATATAAAAATCAAGTCTCAATCCCTTTAGTACCCTGAAAAGTCTTTCGTAGAAGAGAATACTCAACCTGAAGATTGAATGATAGAAATGGAAATCCTAGAGATGGTGATAAGGGTAGAAATTTTGAGTAATTTTATTCTAAATTGAAATCCTAAACCTCAACATTTTTCAAACCACAATCAATATATCAATGCCTCCACCAAGAGGGATATAACCAAATGTTACCCTAAAATGATCAAATCTAGATACCATGCACACACAAGGTACACTATGGGTTCAACATAGTAATGATCTATTCCAAATCAATTAGGAAATTATGTCACATCAGAATTTTTACATCTAGATCCATAGACACTAACATCAGCTTGGGATAGTTGCATTGACACTACTATATGAACTCAATGTAAGTGTCCTGTATGAAATATCTACTAGAAAAGGATGCAACCACCTAGATGTTTTTAGGTTTGACTTCACCTTCACTCTAGTGCATTACATATGATCTCTCCTCATGAATTTTCAAAACCCTAGTTCTTTATATTCATATTGACCTTGGAGAAAAATGGGTTAGTGGGTACACGGTGTTGAGCTAACCCCAAAGACCCATTTATCAATGAGCACTACCTACATAGACAATACTTCAAAGATGGCCTAAGACTAATGTAGTTCTCCCCTCCCTATAGGCTTGTATTTGAATAATGAAATATGTGATAATCAAATATAATAGTGACCTACCATTTAGCTTAGAAAATATAACTCTTGGGCTGCTCCTTCAGTACTTTAGAACTGTAGATGTACTGTCCCTATGAATGATATAGAAATAGGGAAACTTTGCTCAATTGAATTCTTGATAACATATACCACTTGTCAATAAATATCAATTAATTATGTTTAACATTCAAATTTATGTTTAAATGGCATATACTGTAATTTGAATAATCTTTCAAAGTCTTATATTGATTAAACATTATTAAATAAAAAATATGGTAAAATAGATACCATAATAGATTGTGGTGCATAAATTATGAAGTTAAAGGGCATAAAAATAATAATTATCCTTATCATATTGTTAGGGTTCTCCTTTCATCATGAAAATTTTGTCATGAAGGTCATGATGTACACAATTTCACTCTCCTATAGTGAACAATCCTTATTATGGTCACTTTATACTATAAGATTTATGATGGCTTCACCTACAATACTGAAGACTATCAGGTGATTGATGAGATCCATAAAGTTCAATAGTGTGGTGTGAGACATACTACTATAGGACTCTCTAGCCAAGATCAAAGAAAATATGGAAATTATCTCACTTTCATGGGTCAAAGTGAAGGAAGATTATTTCCATGCACATGGTATATATGTGGTTCTCTAGAACATTATCAGAGAGATTGTCCATAGTTTTCCACTTATCAATATTATTATTGCAAGCATAGAGTTGAGAAAACATAAAAATATAACTCTAAGAAGTAGGCAAGGATAATACACATAATTCACCTAATGGACCATTGGATCCTCAAGGAAGGAAACCCCAAAGCTAAAGGCCCAAAGTTAAATGCCACAAAACACAGTGGTGCCACAAATTAACCAAAAGCAACCCCCATGGAAATTTTTTGACCAAGTGTTAAATAGAGGATGGAAGATAAATTACATTTGGTGCAAACACTAAGCATGGTATCTAATTAAGGACAACATTTTATACATGTGTTACAAGGTTCACACACTTCCATGGACACACATTAGCACATTACATAAACCTAACTCATATAACACAACATATTTATTATATTCAATAATATGTTACAAATAATAGAATGCAAACTCACACTCACACTCAAAGCTTATTCAATGCATAAACATGGTGTAAATACTCCCATTACAATCTAGCATAAAATGGTTCTTTTAAATATTTAATATTTTAAAATAATATCCACAATCTCACCCAAAAATATCTCTATAACAAGCACCATTTTCATATTTGAGGAGGGAATGGACTAACCCTTAGCATTCAATGTGACTTAGGATATTTTAGCTTAAATATAAACCTAGTCAATATTTTTAAATTTTTGTTACAAACCTTGTCAGGATTTTTGGTCCACCTAGCACTCTAAATGTTATTTATTTTCTTCATAGACCTAGTTGGTTTTTGGGCCTCAATGAACATTGTGGGCATGTTTCTCACCTTTCAACACCTTTTTCAAATTTTACCTCTGACCAATAATGTCAACATAAAATTAATCCTCCACTAACCTAATTATACTTCAGGATTTAATTACCATAAAAATAGTGATGAGTCCCCTTATACCTAATAAGACTTTAGGGCCCAATTATAACTATGAACTTTGATGATGCCCCCTACATATCTAATTGGAATTTTGGGCTTGATTGCAATTATAAAATTTGATGATGCCCCCACAAACTTAAATATACTTTTGGGATAAATTATAGGTGGGAACTTTGATTGAATCCCCCATAGATCTAATTGGGATTTTAGGCCTACTTAGCACTATGAACACCCCAATACCTAATCAGGGTTTCTTCAACCTGAGTTTTAAGTAATTAAATTAAAATTTCCCACTAATTTATTATAATCAAAATTGATCATCTTGACTTATTTTATCCATTATGGTGGAAATCATAAGGAAAAAAAAACTTCAAAAATTTAATTCCTCTCATGTTGAAATAACAAACAAATAAATAAAAATCACCAACACACCACTCTATTTTTGGTTGACACAATATTACATGTACACATTAAATGTTCCTACATGAGACATATGAGGTATTTAAAATTTGATCTCATGTTCACATGGATGGAATAAGTGGTGAAACTACTCTTTTGACCATGAATCATAATGGCCATGGTGTTCAATTTTTAAAAATTAAGTAATTTAGTTATTTATCATTATTTATCTTCCATTTACATCTCCCTCTTGCTAGTTTCAATCATGTCCTCTTCTCTTTACCTTTGATCACTCCTTATTTTTTGGAAATAGACCCACCATATTCTCCTTCCTTTATGGGATTAGACCCACCATAGTCCGTCTTATTCTACCAAAGGTTTCTCTCCACCTTTCTCCATCTTCTTGTGGACTAAAACCCACATTCATTTGACCACCTACACCAAGATTATTGTTCTTGAATATTAATATCCTTTTTGATCCTAAACCCACCACTAATCAACCACCTCCTCCTAAATCCTTATTGGATTTGGATTCTCATTATCTAACATGTTTTTGGATTCTTCCTTTTGTCACTCTTCTTTATTTGTATCTCCTCTTCTTTCATGGATTCCAACTCCTTTCCTACAACATAATCTTATTTTTGGCTCATTATTGCATAAGAGTCTTAAAATAACCTCCTTCTTCCACTTCTACACATGATTTTTCTGAGATGCAAATCAACTGGTCATCTTCACATCTTGTGTACTCAAGTGGTTTGCTCTCTTCACCTTGGAAGGCCACTTTAAATGTCTCATTTATCTTCATCTCTTCACTTGCAACATCATGCTCTTGAATACAATCTTGGTCTGATAATAAATTTAGCTTCCCCATCTCATCATTGTCTTCTTACTTCACACTATTATCTTAATTCTCAGCAAATTTGGGCTTCTCAATATTCAGTTATTTTTAAGACAACTCTTCTTCCTCTTACCAATATATTTCACTTGATATTGTGATAATATTATCTCCCACCTCTAACTAATACAAATAGCTTCCTTATGTATATATTTTTGATAACAATATTGTTCCCACACTTTCCCACTTTATCTTGTCTCCATGATGACTTGAAGATAATATTCTATTATTGGCATATCATTACCAACCAACTCTTCAACCACAACTGTCATATTATCCTCTTGTTATACTTATTCAATTTTATTCTCATATAAATTATCATGCTATATTGAAATTCACTTTTAACTCTTCTTTGCCATCTTCTTATTGCTAAAACTACACATTGAACAAACACATTAATAGAGTCAAGAGTTCCCATAAAAATATTTTCCAATTCTTCATCATGATCCAAGGACATGCTATATAATTCTTCTTTATTTTTTATATTATCCTTACAATTATCTCCCTCATGATTAAATCCTAAAAGTGCATTTTCAACAACCTCCATGGCTATTCTATCTTCATCCTTTTTTATATTTTCATCTCCTTCACATGGCTAGTCTACAACCATACTCTTCTCATGTGCATTAGCTTGCACTTCTTCCACTTCTATTATTTCATTCATAGAAACCTAAAAATCCTCATGGTTTTTCTCTTTTTCATTCCCATCTATTGTTTTTTTTATATAACCTTGTATATTTCCTTAGTTGTCCTCATCCATTCTTCTCTCCAAAAGAGAAATGATAAATACATTTTCTTCACTTATCATGGACAATTCCTTCATGGGATACTTAAAACTCTTTCTCATCATAAAATAATGGGTCTCCTTTTTCTTTCTTAAGAACTATTGCATCCATATCCTCTTGCATAAGGATTTTTTCCTATGTAGATTGCTCACAACTCTATTTTTCGTTGTTATTTTATAAAACAAACTTGGGCTTCTCAAACATAAACTTCACTCTCTTATTGTCTTTTAAGAAAACCTTATTCAATGCAGACACATCCTTATCCTTGTTACCTCTCAAAGTCGACTTAAGATGCTTACATGGAAAATTCCATCTCAATTTTCCTTCCATGATAATATTATCCTTCTCTTATCTCTCAAGCCTCATCACATGAATCTTATTCATCCATTATTTCTACAATTTTGGGGGTAAAAAATGACCTAATAACTTGGAAACCATATGTTCCCAAATACACACCTTATTCTTACCTTTCCCTTGTCTCTTATCTTGGATATATTTCCAATACACAGTTTCACTTCCACATAATCTCTTACATTTATCCTTTACCATCATGGTGTATTCAATACTCCCATATTTAAAATATATTTCCAACTCAACTATTCATTTCTTGAGATTATCAGGGTTTTTTTACCACATAATAAAATCAATTTACTAGTGGTCTTGCGTATTTCCTTCACCATGGCCTTGGCCAATTCATTTATTATGTTGAAATATTTTCATTCACTTACTTGGATTATTTCCAAAGTGTCTAACCTCACTTATAAGTAAAATAACCCCATCATCATCTCTTCTTCATCTTCTTCACTCACAACTATAAAATTTCCACTTTGTGTAGTTATCTCCATCATTTCCAATCGTACTTGGAATCATTTCACCATCTCTATCAGGTCTTATACTTATTGTTCTCTTACTAATTTTTTTTCCATATTTCCATAATTATTAAGTTTATCTTACAAAACTTACAATAGACTCAAAATAGAGCCTCCCTCACTTCCTCTCAACTTTCAAGACTTTTGTCACACTTGTTAAAAACTTATACTCATTAATACACAATTTTATCTTTCACAACTTGTAACTCACTCAATAAACTTATCTTTCATAGCCTACAATGAAATCATACAAGAGCCTCACACACTCAAAACAAAGGAAAACACCTCAACATAATACCAAAGGATGAAAACATTAGGTATGATATCCAATTAAGGACAAATTTTTACACCCATGTTACAAGGTTTACACACTTCCATGGATACACATTAGCACATTACATAGACCTTAGTCATTTAACACATCTTTATTGGATTTAATAATGTGTTACAAAGGGCATAATATAAACTCGCACTCACACACAAACATGTCTCTATCAAGATTATTCAATGCATAAACATGGAGGAAATACTCCCATCAGAATCTAGCATTAGTTGGTTCTTCTATAGGATTTATAATCACCCACCAATATCCACAGTATCCCCAATATATCTAGAATAATCTCCCAAATATCCCAATTAAAAAAATATGCATAATGTATCCCATAAATATATTTAAAATAAGCTCCATTTTCCTATTTAAGGAGGGAATGAATTGACCTTTGGAATTTCATGTGACTTAAGACACTTCATCTTCCAAAATAGACCTTTTCAATATTTTTAAATAGTTTGTGTGCTTTAAAATTTTTGTTATAGAGCTTATCAAGTTTTTGGGTCTGATTAGCATTATGATCACCCCATGACCTAATCATGGTTTCTCCAGATTGAGTTTGAATAACCAAATCAACTTTTACCACTAAGTAATTATAGTTAAAATTAATCATCTTGACTTAGTCTATCTATTAGTGTAGAAATTAGAAATAAATGATGAATTTAAAAATTTAGCTCCCCATGTCAAAATGAAAAATAAAGAGAACTCACCAATATATGAATTTTTTTTTGGTCGATGCAAGATTTCTTGTAGGCCTTGGATTCTCTTTCATCATCATCATATTTAACCACTCATTGAAAAATATCCCAATGTCTCATGTTAGATTTATATATTACAAGAATCCATGGAGATGATAAAAATATCCCATATTGAACCTCGAGAAGCATGTACAAGGTTGAAAATAAGTCTAGACAAAGAGTATACATTGAATTCCATATTATCTACTGATCCATATATTTTATTATACTTTAAAAACTTAGGCTTTTGCATGGTAAATTATATCTAAGATACACTTAGAGACTGCTAGACAAGAAGCTATGAAGTTCAATTTTGTCCAAAATTTTTCATCTTTTCCCCAAAAAATTGATAAGCCCTTGTAATGGATACATTACATAATCATGGGAAATGATAAAATAATATAAGAGCACATCCAAATAATGTACAATGAGAAGGGATTGGCCCTGCCAAAAATTTTAAGGAGTGTATTGTGAATACTAATTCTAGTAAAGAAGATGAAGAAGCTTGGATGTCACACAATTATTGATATAAGAATAATAAGGATAAAATGGTATGACATGTTGATGATATACCCCTTGAATACACTTCATATCACTTAAGGTTTGATACCTCTTATGGATATCATGAGGTGGTAGACATGAAATACAACAATTAAATTACTATGGGAAACCACTCAATACCACCAATGTTAACATTGGTATAGAGGAAGAGAAAAAAAATTCAACCATGGGTGACTATTTATCTAATGAAGAGCCATCTATTTTACCCTATTTTTTATTTAATAATGTTTAATAGGTATAAAATTTTGAAATATTATTCATATTGCAATATATAACATTTAAGCATAAATTTGAATACAAAGTAAAATTAATTAAAATTGACTAAGAGGTGGCATAGGTTTAATATAGTAAGTAAAATAAATAATAATATACTTATATTTTATACTTTATTATTTAATTTATCAAGTTTATGATAGTTAAAAATGGGATAAAACAAGATTGTGATAGCTCAGGCTGGAAATAGAATTTATGTCTATTTGACAAGTCTACACTCCTTGGACAACTACTCAGTTTGGTCCTACCTATTGACTATGGACTTATTTGATTTAAATATGATGAAACTATGATTGATCTACCACCTACACATGTTTTTTTTATAGGGTTTATGAATTTTTATTATTTTATTATAGAGTAGAGACCTATATTTTCCTTCTCTTTACCATGGAAAATCTAGGTGTAATTGTAAGATCTACAAACCTAAAAAAAATAAGGGGAAGTCTAATGGTCCAAGTTGACCCCAATAACCTCTATTTATTATTAACCACTACCCATGTATATATATATAATCCAAGGAGGGAATATAAACACACATATTTATCCCACCTAATGTGACTATATAATTGTGTTCCTTCATTATATGTATGCAACTAATAATTTGACCTTGATACTTGATAATGTTAGCTCTTGACTTGTTTTAGAATGTTTTATAATTGATTTTTGACTAATGATATTGATTTATATTGATATTAAATTAGGGAATAATATGACAAATTTTCTCAATGTGTGGTAGTGTAATAAATAGATTCCAGATAGATACCAACTCCCCTTGAACTGGGGTTTTGATTTATTTAGTTATCCTTTTGAATAATTCTTTTAGTAGTGTTTCAAAATGTGTGGGATGACCAATATGATTATTTTTAATTTTTTAAAATAGTCATAAAATGGTGGGAGGACAAGGCTATGCTAGGTGGATAATTTTGTAGTAGTTGACTTATTTGACTAACACATACATCTCCCTTAATAGCAGGGACAATTGTCATGAGTTTATAAGAATTCTAAGAGTGATATAAAGTAGTTTGAGAATTGAATTAGAAATTTTTGTGTAATAGTGATGGTTAATAGAGGATTCAAGCCAACAGACATGCAAATTACTAGAGGAGTGTAAAATAAGAGTCATACATTTGAGTGGTATTCAAATGGTTCAATATATGTCAAAAATTAACATTGTCAAGTACCTGTGACTAGGTTTAGTTGTCTATATTTTTTACCTTTTATTATAGTAATGAAATTGCTACAGTAAAGAATAAAGATAAACCTAATTATGTACAACACACTTTGTATTTTTATAGAAAATTCCAATTGGTTAGGAAACCCATTTTATCAAACCTTACAACAATAAATGAAGTAGTTATTATCTATATTTGAAATTTTAAAAATTGAAATTGAAAAGAGAGAAAGGAAGGAGTACACATATAGGGAGATGTAAATATGTTAACTTGTAACATATAAAAGGTGATGAAGCATTTTGAGAAACATGCCTACTTATCAAAGCACTTGGTGATATTGTTACTCATGTTAAACCATTGGAAAATTTAGAGTGATCAAGTTTTGATTTTAAACAACTAATCAAGCCCTTGAGTTGGAAAGATGCATACTCCAACTCTCATGAATGAGGATAATTACCCAATGTACTTATCCAAAAGAAGGTGGAACCATGATGGGTTCACTAGAACTAATGCCAAGGGTATTGAGTACCACTATAATTGAACATACATCATCCATAATATAATGTGGGACCACATAATGGGTTCACTAGAAGTAATTCCAAGGCCATTGAGTGTCTCTAGACTCAAACACACATTACCTGTAATAGAATGAATCACATCAATATAAAAAGATATGGATTTTATTTTACATGATTAAAATAAAATGAAGAATATTTGTGTGCCCATCATGACCACAACACTAATAAATTTGAATTGAAATAACAATATCTATAGTTGAATCTATAAAATTATATTTTAGTACATATGTGCATGAACTAGTATCAAGCCTTTTAAATTTTTAAAAATACATACATGTGCATGAACCAACATCACACATTTTCAGTTTTGAAAAATGAATATATGTGCATGAACTAATGTTATTCCCCATGAATATGTGTTAATGATATAGAATTTCATATATCTATATGCTCAATTATAGCTATATGTGAAACTTTTAATTCCTATTATTGTAACTATTTTACATTTTCCCATGCATATATAACTGAGTGTGTATGATTTTATATTGAATTATTTATAAAGTGAGTGCATACACATGTCATATGACCCCTTAACCTATATCAATTTTCTAATATCTTTTCATGTATTTGATTTATGAATTACTTTGAATCTTTGAATCTTGTATTATATCATAAATCTTATTTTTCTACTTATGGAGGCTTGAATCTTTAAGATAAGCTTAATATAATTCCCCCCTTTAAAATGAGGGATACATCCTACAAGTCACTCATCTCAAAATAAGAGTTAATTATATCATGTGACAAATATATTATCATGTATAATCATGTCAACATATGGATAATATGTTATCATAGTATAGCGTATGTCATCAAGGCACATATGAATAATATGTAATACAAGGCATACAAGTATCATGTCTAGATAGATTTATAATTGAGGCACAAAGTAAAGTCACCTTCTTCAAATTAGACTAAAATTAAAATTATATGATATATATCATAGCACCACTAATTAGGAATAACAAGCACAACACTCAATGTCACATAATATCACACATAAGGGCAAGGGCCACACAGAAATGACATGAACATGTTACAAAAAATAATGCCAAGGTCCACACGCAAAGGGAATTAAGGATGTCATAAATAAGGGACATAATGATGGCATAAACAAGGGACATAAAGGTATGGCACACACAAACCCAAGTGACCACACATAATAAGCAAGCAATATGAATAACCTATCATGTAATAAAGTAACGACATCAAAGGAGCATAGAATAATTGAAAACTAGTCTACACCATCCACACATATATCAATCTCACATCATTGAAAAGTAACATATCCATGTAGAAAAATTCAAGATATGAGTAATTATCATGACACTTGTAAGAAATATATCTCAACATGGTAGAGATATCATATATATATATATATATACCTTGTGATAATGTAACCTATAGAATAAGATGCTCCCAAAATAGGCATGGCCACTCGGTAAAATAGAGTCCAATATATAATAATATATGTATAATATGTATGAATTGAATTAGACTCATATAACTAATGAAATTCATGTGTGTATGAAAAATAATTTGCTATCTACCAAATATGTGATAAATAACATATGTAAAAGAAGTAAACTAATAACTCATGTCATTCTCAAGTCCTAATTTTTTATTTTAAGGAATATTTTAAATGTTTTTATATTTTTGAAATAATTTTTTTTTGTATTTTTAAAATATTTGATTTTTTTTTATTTTTTAAATATTTTATTATTTTTACAATTTTGACATATTTTATTTTTTTGAATTTTTAACATATATGATGTGTGTAAAATATAAAATAATCTAGCCAATGAACCCATAGATGGTAGGACCATAGTGTGTGATTATATCATAGAATGGGAGGGTGAATTTATGTGAATGAAAAGTGCTACATATAGATGAATTTGAATTTGACAAGGAATCAAGTTTTGTAATGTAACTATCATCATCATTGCTCATAGATTCATATATAAGATGTGTGACTTTAGAGGGTTCAGGACTTAGTGGCATCCACTATATAGTAGAATTTTTCATTGCTTATGTTCATTATGAAACATACTAAATTGTTTGAGGTATTTACTTAGGATGAATTTTATAAGATGAAGATATATTTGAACTCTAAATAACTCTTTGATGTGAATCCTATTATATAAGAGGGTGTACTACTCTCTTTTAGACTAACTATATAAAAATATCCTATATAGGTACAACAACTAGCTTTAAAATATGCTCTTGAATAGGTGTAATAGCCAATTATAGTGGTGGTGGGGGAGGAAGAGTGTATACATTTTAATATAGAGGGTATATAAAATGCTTGAAACTTTGATCACCTGATTACACTATATATATTTGAGACATTGATGTGCTATGGATGGAACTACCTAAATATTATGAATCTAAGGGCAACCTAATTACATGTTAGATATCCTTATGCTCTGTAATACTAATAATGGAGTGACCATTGTCATTAAAATAGCCTAAAGAGGTAACACTATATGCCCAAGGGTCTTTTGTATGTATCTAACAAATGCTTTAACTAATTTTGATGTATCTTTTAAACCCTTTTATATATACCTAAGAGTGTGAATAAATGTCATTGTGCATGTTTTTTCACTTGACCCATTATCGATCATGATACTATGTATGGGTTGTTTGTTGATATAAGCATGCCTATCCAAATCATCATCAACAATCTTAATATCAATAAATGTGATTATAGGATGTGGTATTAATGCTCTTTTAATTATTCTAATAATACGATCTATTGGATGTCCATATGCCAAAGTAGAAGGATGGACATTATATGCATGGTATACCTTTGAATTATCCATATTTGTTAATGTGCCATGGTTTGGAAATGGATTACTAAATATTTTTAAAAAATTATTTTCATTTTATTATGGTCTAGCATCCTCTATGGTTGTGCTTAACTCAATCATATTATCATAAATGAGATCTTGTATTCGATGCCTTAGCATATAACACTTATTTGTATAATTTATAATACATATATGATAGTCACAATATGCATTGTTGTTAAATCCATTACATTGAGGCTTAGCCATATAAACCTATAATGGTGGAATGAGAGATATGAGATTTCACTCAATAAAATTTGGTAACAATGTTTAGGTGATTATAAACATGAAAATTTCCACCAAAGTAGAGACATCAAATTAATCTTGTTCATTGGTTATGATACTATACTGACTATTACTTTTGCTTCATTCTTAATTTCATCAAATTTGACCTTGTAGCTAGGTTTGCTTTGAACTTTGTATTTGAAGTAGGTTGAGAATTTGGCGTAAGTTTTTTCAACACTGTGAACTTGACTTATCATTCTTTCAACATATGTCATAACTCATAAAAAGATTTGAGTTTGTAAAAATTGATAAACTCATGACATGGTGATAAAAACCTTGTGTGAAGATATCTTGTAATTCATTATCTGCCATAGAATTGGACATCTTAGCTAACATAGTTTTGTATCAAATAACATATTCACTAATTAGATAATTTGACCCTTTCTTGAGTTTATAAATTTGAAATAGGATAGTTTTTTACCAATGTTAATAGAGAAGTATGTTAAAAATAATATGCCAAAGCGTTGATGTTTTAAATGATTGGAGTAGAAGATCATAGAATGATAATATAATATATTCTTTTAGGATTTATGGAAAAATATTTATAAATAATTTGTCATTGTATAAATAGTCTAAGCATGCTTCATGAAATGATCGAAGGTGATGTTCAAGATCACCCTTACCTTCATAGAGTGTAATCTTAGGAGATACAAAGCTTACTGGTAATGGATAAGATATTATCTCAGGTGTCAAAGGATTATGAAGAAAAGTATGAGAATATATTAAATTACTATCTCTAGAGATAACTTCCTCTAATTGCAACACCTTATCATGTAGGGATATAAAAATATGCTAAAGGGAATGTGCATTTGGAAAAGTTGGTGGTGGACCATGTGTAGTAATAAAAAGAAGTGTGTGTGATACCTGTGTATAAATATTCATATATAATCCTCGCGGTACACCCATACCCATGTATGATATCTCATATGTAATTAGAGGTATCAATATAGGAATAAGAACAATAGTAGAATCTAAAACATCTGAAGTGGAAGTATTAAAAAATAAAAAAGGCACCTATTTTTATTGTTCTTGAGATGTTAAAGTCTTATCTTAATGTGTAGTCTTATATTATAGGTGTATTAGCCACATGTTTTGGATAATGATAAAGTCCTTGAAAAAAAATTGACAATTAATTAACTTACTCAGAATCTACCCCATTATGTTCATTGAAATCAATTCTATTAAGGCCTTTAGGATTATCTTAATTATCATGTTTAGTTTAATCATCATGATTATCATGTTCATCATCAACATAATTTTGGACTTGTACATAACCTTGAATAGTTACATTATAAAATCAAGTGGATATATATGTATTATCCATTTTAAAAGAGACCAAAGGAATATGAATATGCTCTATATGGATTCCAGTTAATTTATCTCTTAGATATAAAGGAAAAAGTGATATCACTTTATTGGGTGGCATAATAAATATTAATTCAAATGTGTGAAAGGAAAAATAAAATGTGTTTAATTATGTTGTGTGCATTCGATTTTTAGGCTCTCAGATATACTGATCCCATTCATAAATAATGAAAAATTCCCAAAGGGGCACTAACTATGAAGGATTCCACCATATCATAGCTATAGTATTCCATGTCCAAGGAAATTTTAGAGTAATTTCCCAAGGCTAACCACTTACTGGTATACTAGAGGACCAAATAGATGGAATGCTTTCTATGGCTAAAAATTAAAAACCTTATGTGTTTTTTATATAATTGTTAGGTATGTAGAAGTTAAATTCCATATATAGTGTTGTATAATGGATTGAGTATTAGATAAGTACCCATCATACCATGGATAAAGTAAAACTAATGACCATTTTTTATAAAATTATAGATCCTATGAGTTTTACAACTGTAAGAACATAGTTCTAGAAAGTAAAAGAAAGAGATTGAAAGACAACATAAGAAACTATTTTTATATATAGAAACCAGGAATTCAATCCATAACCCTCAAGTCAAAGGGAAATATTAGATCAATAAGAAATTATGTATTATCTAGTGGAAGGCATATTTTGTCATCTCATCATTCATTACTAGAAGGCTTGCTTTCCCCTCCCAATCATTATTAGGCACCATGTGTAAAGGGCCTTCCCTCCTTTATAGAAAATGATAGCTAGAACGACTCTTTAGACCTTTCAAGAACTAAGCACCAAGATTGGGACTCATATGACATCATCATATCCCACTTATATAATTACTCATCCCATCTCAAACTTAACTATATCCACCATCATGAGGATGATGATGAGATCTGCTTGAATCTAGTTGATGATCAAGAGGTGATCACTTGGATTAAGACTCGCAAAAAGAAGAAAGAGAATAAGGTTTAACCTAAGTCATCCATTACATCCTCTATGATATCTCAAAATGTAGAGGAAATCAAGGTGACTCCCCCTATATTTCCAAAATTATTATGCAAGGATTCCCAATAGTTTTTCCTCTTAGAGCTCCTATGGCATGTCAGCCCTTGGATCCTCCACCACCTCTTCTAGTTCAAGAAACTCAACCCTAATAAGTATAGACCCATGTAACCCAACCCCAAATGAATCAAGTTTAATTTACTCAAAATTAATCCATGTAGGCCCTTAGGTGTGATATTAGTATCATCTTGGATATTAGTCTATAGTGGGACTAATAGTCAGTAATAGCATAAATCTCTTTCCCCACTCCCTCCACTCTCCAAAAACCTCTCATGGCACCACTTGGTTTCCCAACTCCCTTGCCATCCACTTAGGTGATGCCTCCACTATTCCCTATTTCACCCCCTCTATAATTCATCTAATTGCCTTTGATCTAAACCATGCAAAACATCCTCTTTCCCTTCCACATCATCCATTCCACACCTGGGACTTCCCTAGAGCCCCCACCAATTATTCTATAGATCTGAGTGCTCATGGTCATCTTGCCTCTAGAAAGTGACACTATAGATCTTTTAATAAGTGTACCCATTTACATAACTCAAGTGGTTTATGCTATTCTATTGACACCCTCTATGGTCTAATAGCTTCCTCAGTCAACCTTTGCAACCTGTACCACCTCTACTCCCTTAAATGTAATATCCAACACTAACCCAATTAAAAGACCAAGAAATAAGAAGAAGGTAGTGAATATTCAACCTTAAATTTAGGTATCAATTACTCCCACTTGACATCCTCCACAAATTCTCACTAATCCTCTTGCACCACCCCTAGTGGTTCCCCATGTCATTTCCTAGCCTCCATTTTCCCTCATCCCAAGTACCTAGGGATTTAGCTTTAACCATATAATATACTCCTTATTGTTTAAATCCCCTCTCCCTAAAGTCATATCCCCATAGGTGAACCTAAATTAGAGTTATTGGTAGGCACATATGTTTCTTTAGGCCTCCCCATTTGTCTTACCTCCCTATGCCCCCATGCCTCCTCCTTCCCTACTTTGATCATTCATCCCTTCCACTTCCTCCATTCCCCATCCACCTCATCCTCCACATATCACCATCATATAAATCACCCCACCAACACCTCTTCCCACCTTGGGAGTAGCTATAGTGTCATAGGCACATGAGATGACCATACAGGGTGACCCTAATGTGTAGTGGGACTTTGATTTCACCATGAGAAATATGTGGAATATCCTCACTCATAAGTTCATGTAGGAGGGGAAACCTATAGTCTGGAAGACTCAATATGATGTTTTATCCCTCACCAAGGTGAGAACTTCCACAAGAGAGGAAAAGGTATACAAAGACCTAATATTAGTCTTCTAATCCACCCATGACATGTTAGATAAACTGATGGAAGACATGTAGGAATAGTTCCAAGCCCTTAAAGCACAAGTGAAAATATCCTTCCCTATAGGGATAATTAGACAATATAAGGACACCCTCTTACAAATTTTATTAGCACTAGAAAGAGTGGTGGATACTTTAGCAATCATCAAGACAAATATTTAGAGGACCTAAGATTATTTGGAAAGGATTTATCTAGTAGAGAGAAAATGTAGAAAGCTAACAGTTATAATGCACAAGAGCATGTTTTCAGAGTTGAATATTATTTCCACTTTATACCTAAGCTTGTATCAAACATATGATGGGATAATGAGGAATAAAACTAAGGAATGGTTGGGCCTAACATAAACTATGGTGAATCCCTTAGAATAAGGAAATAAGAATATATTGGCCTACTTCATGGAAGTTAATATCTCATTGTTGTTCCACTTAGATGGCACTCTACTAGATAGGGGTGAGTTTAGACTTCACTTGGGTCAGTTTGACTAGGTTATGAAGATCAATGTGGCTAAGTCCAATAAGGTTGGATCCTAGGCAGTAGTGTTATTTTCCACCCAATCCACTTCAAGCAATAACAAGGTGTCAGAAGTTAAAGTGGATTTTGATTTCCCACTTAAATTTTTTCAAAGGTTTATGGCTTAGTCAAAGGTGATCTTCTAACAACCACCAATAAATCTAGCCAAATTATAATAAGAGTTTGACTTAGTGGCAATTATGATGGATATTAGGGAGAAGAGTCTAGGTAATTGAGAGATAGTCTATCTTTGGCTCATGCATGTATTAGTTAGGTGGGCCCTTAGGGATATTTTGAAGGGATTCGAGAGGATTTTATTCTCTTTTTTAAATTGATTCATTTGTAATAACCTGGAGTGTCCATCATGGCCTAGGATGGGAATCTTGTGATAATAGGTGGTGAGCCCCATCCTCATCTATAAATGTATAATTATATTTTGTTTTGAAGGTTGGTAATTTTTAGTCCCAAAATGTTGTTGGAATTAATTCAAGGTTTCAATTTATTATTTCTTCACCCTTTTATATTGTGAATGTCTCTTATGTTTAATAATTTTGTAACTAAACTCATTTTAATGAATGAAATCTTTCAATTTTTGTAAATTCATGGTTTATTTATCAAAAGTTATCAACCACTTCTAGTTCTTGAGTAAATGTTAATGCTAAGAGAATTGAATTAATGATTTTCTACTTAATGAATACAATGGTTATAATGTGATTTATTGTTCTAACCCATTTATGAACCCTTTTCATTTCCCTTATAGTATTTGTAATATGTATGTTAATCTATAGGTTATCTTTGAAGAGTATATGTGTTATTTATATGGGATTTTAAATTTGACATTTTGTGAGATGTTTATAAGTTAAGCATTCTTTAATATTCCTTAGACCTTTCCCGTTGTGTAATATTGAGTCAGAAATTTTGGTGAAGATTGACACATAGTGGTATAACTTTGGTAGGGCCATTATCTCAGTTCTTGAAGCATTAACATTTTACAAGCCTAGAAACACTCTTTCCTACCCTACTTTACCCTCTTTTTATGTTTATTATAAAACTCAAACACTTTCCCTTGATTTATAAAACTATGAAGGGTGTCCCAAATAAAAATCAACAAATAGAATATATCTTAGCTAATAACTAACCCAAGATGCAATTTTACATATATTGAACCCTCAGTAGTAATTACTTATATCTTTGAGTAACAAAGGTTAACCTACTCAGTCATTGGATTAAACTAGCATCACTCCTAAAATTAATGAGGGTATATTTTATCCCATGTATTATCTCCCACTTTCCTCTTTAGAACACTCAATACCATGAGTGTCTTTAGAGTCATAAAGGATATCAGGTGTGACAATAGTTGTCACTAGAAGGAAGGCCCTTTTTCATACTTCTTTGATACTCTATTTAATTTATATTGGTTATTATTACTAGTGGTAACATTTCAAATATTGTTAGTTTTTGAAACAGCCTAGATCTTACTACACCTATCACAAGAGCTAGGTCACATTGTGGCAAACTAATTATCTCACCTTTGTAGTTTCATAGGAGGCCCTAACTTGGTAAACTTAGAAATAGACTAATAGTCAATTCAGCTAGTTCATATTTATAATCTCCCTTGAACAAACTACCTATGATGACTCTCTAATTACCTTGGTTAATCAAGTTGACTATCAACATTATCATGGTTGTCTATGACATACTTAAGAACCCTAAAAGATACCTTCCCTGCTTCACTCCTAGCATGGGATGAATGGATAAAATATGTAATCTTATACAAGACTACCCTAAGACTTCTCAATGTGGAATATGAGGATGTAGTGTGTAGTATTTTCCCCTTCACATTGATGGACTCGACTTATGATTAGTTCCTCAACCTCCTTGAAAAAGCAATCATGATATGGGACTAGTTTATTAATGATTTCTTGGCCCAATCTAGGCAAGTCATTAACCATAGTATCCTTTACTAATAGTTCACTTAAATTAAATGGGAACTTAGTAATCCCATTAAAAATTTCAATGCTAGGTTCCATAAAATATATAGTCGAGCTATCATTATATACTAGTTAAATGCCTGACTAGAACTAGAGCTATACAAAAATTCCCTAGACCCATGGAAGGCTATGTTCTTAAGGTGAGATCTGATGAATACCTACCCCTAGATTATGCCAAAGACATAAAATTTAATATGTATTTAAACTCCCAAGGTTATATGATGGCTTCCATTCCTAATGTATTATCATTTATGCCTACCTTGAACTTATTGCCCAACACCAAAAACAATATTCCTATGCTTTAAATGATGCCCATAACAAACCAATTCACTTTGATTCATGTTATGCCAAACCAACACCTAGATTTTCTCAACCCATTAAACCATGAAATAACCCCTTAGTTATAGTACCAAATGATGCTATCAATGACTAAAAACACCCCAACTATATCACAAGAGTCTATTCAAAATGAGTTGGGTGTCATCTAGTGAATGGTCCATAAACTAAGTAATGACTTCTTGGGATAAAAAATGCAAATGAGTAGCTCCAATGATGAAATTGAAAACAAGAAATTTTCCTACCAAAGTCAAAATAAAAATTATAATCACCTCAACAATCAGCCTGAACACTTTCCTAATAGGCTACTTGAAGTTAATATATGTGAGATAAATATACCTAATTGGTGTCAAGTGCATAACATAACTATAGATGGAAAACTAAATTGTATATAGTTTTGTAGTACTTTTGAGATATTATAAAGAGATATGGAGGAGTATGAGGTGGTTATAAATCACCCATAATCATCAAACTTAGGTAGGCCCCTTAGCACAGCCATGGTGATGGAAATTATGAAGTTTCCTAGACAATAAGGAAATATCCTGGAGGAGAGTACTATTGAGGTACATGCATTTCAGTAGTTCTAAAAGAGTAATTACACCTTAAGTGATCAAAAACCACAAAAACCTATTATTACCTTTATAGCCCTAAAAAAAGTACAACCCTACCAGATCATAATGTTAGGAATGACCCTTCACATCCAAAACACTTTGAACCAAAATATCCTATAGAGGCCCCACTAGTTCAAAACAAGTGAGGCTATAACATAGTAGAGGACATGAATAAAATTAAACAAAATATCACCCTTCATGAACTTGCTCAAATCACCAATCAATGTGATCTTATACTAAAATCCTTAACTAAAAATCCAAAGTAGTCTCCCCAAATTTAGTAGAAGGCAACCCACACCAACGTTCTCATTCATAAAAACAAGAAATAGGTTTACCCTTTCCTCCTAACCATTAGGTTATTTGGAAATAACCTACACAATTTCTTAGTAAACTCAAGAGCCTTAGTAAATGTAATGTCAGCTAGTATTTGAGAGAAGTTAGGGTTAATTCCTATCAAATAAAATAAGGTGGTGGTTTAACTAGACAAGTCAGAGGTCAAAGTGGTGGGTGAACTTTAGAATGTCCACATGGAACTAGTATCTAAACCTAGGATTTAATAGTTCATAGACATCTAGATGGTAGAGATTCTTCAAGTTTATGGCATACTCCTAAGTAGGAACTAGTCTAAGACATGAAATAGGTACATAGCCACTAATTTTTACCATACATGGTTACCCTGGATAGGTGTAACTAATCAAATCCATGTGGATAGAGAACCCCACATGATAACTAAATATAACACAATCAATGAGAAAGTGAATATAGTATCCTTAGACTTAGGAATTTATATGCTAAGCACAAAACCTATTAGGGATAAATCTAATAATGAGCAAAACTATTTGGGCCTATGGTCAATATATGTAGATGGGGCTCATTCCAAACAAGGTAGTATAATAGGTGTTTTACTAATGGCTCCCCAAAGAAATAGGTGCATACTTTTGTATAGACTATAGTTCCCCCTATATGAATAATCTAGTAGAGTATGAAGCCTTAATCCTAGGGTTATATTACACATTAAAGCATAAAGCAAAGGAACTGAAGGTGTTTAATGACTCTAAGATAGTGGTCAACTAAGTTAAGAGTAAATTTCAATGTAATTTATCTTAATTTAGGATCTATAAACATAGGGCTTAGGACCTCATCAAAATGTTTAGTGTATTCATTGTCATCCCTATCCCTAAGAAAGAAAACCAAGTTGCCAACTCATTGGCATTTACAAAAACAAACTTAACTCCCCTAGATGATACCTAGTTGTAGGAGTTCTTGATGGAACTATTCCATTGCTTGTTTGTCCTAGATCAATTTTTGTAAATTCATGGTTTATTTATCAAAATTTATCAACCATTTCTAGTTCTTAAATAAATGTTAATACTAAGAGAATTGAATTAATGATTTTTTACTTAATGAATATAATGGTTATAATGTGATTTATTATTCTAACCCATTTATGAACCCTTTTCATTTCCCTTACAATATTTATAATTTATCTGTTAATCTATACATTATCTTTGAAGATTTTATGTGTTATTTACTATGGGATTTTGAATTATTGACATCTGGTAAGGTGTTTATAAGTTGAGAATTATTTCACGTTTCCTCAAACCTTTCATATTGTGTAATACTGAGTCAGAACCTTTGATGAGGCTCGACACATAGTGGCACAATTGTGTTAGGGCCTTTAGCTTGGTTCTTAAAGCATTAACACCTTCTAATCCTAGAAACACTCTTTCCTACCCTAATTTTAAGTAAATTTTATGTTTATTTCAAAAACTCAAACACTCTCCCCTACTTTAAAAATCTATGAAGGGTGGCCTAGATAACTAGCAAAAAATAGAATCTCTCTCAACTATCAACTAGCCCAAGGTGCAATTGCACACATGTTAAAAACCCAATAGTAACAATCATAGCTTCTTGAGTAACAAAGGTTAACCTGGTTGGTCATTGAATTAAAACAACATTAATACTAAAATTAATGAGAGGATATTTTATCCCATGCATTTTATCCCACTTTCCTCTTCATAACACTCAATCACATGAGTGCCTTTAGAGGCATAAAGGATATCAGGCATGGAAAACCTCAGTTACCAGCCTTGGATCCACCCAATACTATTCCTAACTTTGTAGCCTTCAACCCATTCCAAATGTTAATAAGAATATTTTTTTTCAAATAAAAAATAAGTATATACCAAATTATCTTTGGCCCATGCTCCACCTTACCAACACTGTATATTTTTGAATAACCATATGTCTGCTCCTAATCAAAATAATTAGAGTCAATCATTAATACTATTTAATACCACTACTACACAAGGTATTGATGCTAATTCTACAAAAGTAGAATTAGATGCTATCTAAAAAATGGTATAGAAGTTGAGTAATGAGCTTCTGAGCATGTAGAAGTGAACGGGAAATACCATGGGGTAGAAAACTAATCATAATTTTGTATATCAAAGATAAAATAGACCTTTTAATATATTTGGAAATAACACTAAACAATAGCTACCTAACAAGATTCCTAAAATAAACATCTTGGAAGTAACACTTCTTAATTGGTGTTATGTCCACAATACAACACAACATGATGAACTATATTACATAGAGTTTTAAACCACTTTTAAGATCTTATAGAAATAAATGGATAGACAAAAAGGCTTTGTAAATCAGCTAAAACCATCTTCTTCCACTATTATAGGCCCTTCCATCACAACAATGTTATTTGAAACATATGACTTTCCATTTTTAGTGGAAGATGAAAATAAATGTAAAGATAATACAGATGAAATCCATGCCTTTTAGTAGTACTAGATAAATAACTATAACTTGAGGAATAAGCAGGATACTACTACTTCGATGCTTCCAAAAAATATTGCTACTACTCCCATATACCCTAAGGCAAACAATAATCCACCTCCAAAATAGAATGATTAGTTTTAAAGTACATAACCATAAAACAAAGAAAGATACAATATAGTTGAGGATATGAAGAATATCAAATAAAATATCAGCCTTCATGACCTAGCTTAGATTACCAAATAGAGAGAACTTTTTCTCAAAGCCTTAATTTGGAGATCAACCATAAAAAAATCAAAATATGTACACACAAAGTTGATTGTTTATAAGGATAATCTTGAGGTACCACCCTTTATATTAGCCATAAGAATGTTTAGTAAGAATTTCATAATTGCTTGGTTGAATCAAGTACCTTAGCCAATGTGATTCTCTAAAATATATAAAATAAACTAGTTTTGAACCCAGATATCCAAAAGAGTGGTGTTACAATTAGACAAATCATTTATGACATTTATTGGAGAGTTGACAAATGTAAAGATTCAACTTGCCTCTAATCCATGTATATAAAGTACATAGACATTCTGGTTATTGATAATCCTAAATCCTATGGCTTATTTTTAGCCATAATTAGTTAAAGACATTGAATGGATATATGGAAACAAACTTCTCACATATGTGGCTATCTTAGAAAGGAGTAGCCAATTAGATCTGAATAGATCAAGAACCAAAGATGAAGCACCTGATCATCAAATATAATGCCAAGAATAGAAAGTTTGACTTTGCATCTTAAAATGTAGGTTTTTACACATTCACCATAAAACATGAACCTCATGAACAAGAATTTGAAATCCCTCCATAGTTATGCTCTACACTTCAATGGTGCCAAATTAAAGAAAGGTTCTAGTATTGATATATCTTTGATTGACCTAGATGAAAGGTACTATGTGGCTTCATATATGTTGTAATTTCCTTGAACCAATAATTGAGTTGAATATGAAGTTATGATTCTAGGTTTATAGTTTGTACTGAAACATAAGGTCAAATAATTATGGATATTTGATGATTCAGATCTAGTTGGCAACCAAATTAGGAAGAAATATCAGTGCAAACTTATTAAATTAAATAAGTATAAACATATATTATGGTATTTAATCAAATCTCTCAAAGTATTTAACATTATAACTATTATAAGAGAAGAGAATTAAGTAACATATTCATTATTAGCTTCAACTACCAACCTAGCATCATTCTAGCAATATAAAATGCAAATTTCTTTTATGGAGCTAGTTCCTTGCCCTCCTATCCCAAATAACATGGATACTTTCCAAGTATATGGTGATGATCAATAAATAATATAATATATGAATAATTCTAGAGCCTTTGAATCTCAAATAATATATGAAAAGGATTTTGAACCTATGAATGAAAAGGACCTATCAGAAGACTATATATTATAGATGAAAGAGAATCACATACCTATA
Source organism: Torreya grandis (assembly GCA_037957365.1). Taxonomy (NCBI): domain Eukaryota; kingdom Viridiplantae; phylum Streptophyta; class Pinopsida; order Cupressales; family Taxaceae; genus Torreya; species Torreya grandis. The sequence goes on from JARHVA010000791.1 coordinate 364,355, forward strand.
GGGATGGTTTCCTTAGAATGATATTTTGACATGGATCCAAAATATCAAAAGTAGAAACAGTCTAAAATAATTGAATCTGACTCTAATAAGGAGACCCTGGGGGTTGACCAATATCCTCAATATGTCAACATTGGCTTGAGTTGCATGGGAAGTGATAAATAAAATTTGAAGGGTCTTTTAATAGAATACAAAGATGTGATAGCCTAAACATGAATACCTAAAAATATTTTATCCTAGGGTCATCTTGAATACTATCCCATTAAAACCAGAACACAAGACCTTTAGGTAATGACAAAGGCATTTAAATCCAATTTTTGATCCCCTCATTCATATAGAAGTTTAGTAGTTATTGGATGCTAAGATTGTCTTTCCAATTAGGCATTCCACTTGGGTCACTAACTTAGTTCTTATCAGGAAGAAGAATGGAGAAATCAAGTTGTGTGTCAGCTTAAAGAATCTAAACTTAGCATCAAAAAAGGATAAATATCATTTGCCCCTTTTAGATGAGGTAATCCAAATGGTTAGTGGATATGAGATGATGCCATTTCTAGATGGATTCTTGAGATGTAATCAAGTGTTAGTAGAAGTAGAAAATAGAATTAATACCACCTTTACCACTAAGTGGGGAACTTTTGCATATAGAATGATGCCTTTTGGTTTGATTAATGTAAGAAAAACCTTCCATTGGGCCATAGAATTCACTTTTTAATGAATTATCAGTAAGTGCATAATTATCTACATGGATGAGTTCATAATGTTGTAAAAAAAAAGAGCCAATCATGCAGATCATCTATAGAAGGTATTTGACAGATGTAGAAGATATGAAGTGTCACTTAATCTAAAGAAGAGCATATTTAGAGCTAATAAAGGGAAAATATTAAGCCATGTCATTACCAAGGATGGGATTTCCACTAGACTAATTTTAATCTAGGCCATTTAGAAGTTAACACCTCATAACACTAATAAATAGTTAAAGTCATTCTTTGGCAAGATAAACTTTGTGAGAAAATTCATTTCTAGATCTGTAGAGATTATCAAGCCACTAAATGCCATGTCGAAGTGAGACACTAAAATAGAGTGGAAAAATAAATCCAATAAATATTTTGAGGATATTAAGACTATTATTTTTTAAGCTCCAATGTTGATAAACCTAGACTTTACTAAGGATTTATTTATTTATTCATTTACTTCAGAACATACTATATAAATTTTACTCATGAAAAATGTGGATGATAATGAACATATGATTGCCTTCATGAGTACTAACTTGAAAGATTCAAATTATTCAATGATAAATAAACAAATATATGCACTAACCAAGGGTGTGAAGAAGTTCACGCATTACATTATCAAGAAAAAAAATATACCATCATTTTAAATCTAGCCATCATGCTCACACTCGGCCAAAATAAACCAAGAGAAAGGAAAGACAAGTGGATGGATAGACTACATGAGTTTGATCTTGAAATAAAACTAGTCAAGATGGTACATGGCCAAGGGATTATCCATCTCATGATCATGATAATTCCACACATTTATATTGAGTAGATAAATGAGACATAAGTCACTGGTGGTGATTGATATGCCCACATCATCCACTACTTACTCATAACTACTTGTCCCCTTAAGCTGTATAGAGAATAAAGGTGAGCCCTCAAGATTAAATTAGGCCATTACATGATAAAAAGGGAGCTTTATATCAAAATAATTATAAAGGCATCTATTATAGGTGTGTCTCAAAAGAAGAAGATATAAACTTATTGAATAAATTAAATCAAAAATAGGTTGTGGACATCCTTTAAGCAATACAACTTATAAAATATTGAAAATGGGATACTGCTAGCCTACAATGTTAAAATATGCCCATAATCATGTTAGGACATACCATGAATACCAAGTATTTTGGAAAATGGAAGTACATAATGCTATGTCTTTATAAATAGTCATTGAGGGACATACTTTTTCTCAATGGAGTATTAAATATATTAGGGTGATCAACCCAAACTCTTCATTAGGACATAAGTTTGTCCTATCAACCACTAATTATTGTACCAGATGGATAGATGTTTATAAAGGCATCTATTCTAGGTGTGTCTCAAAAGAAGAAGATATAAACTTCTTAAATAACTTAAATCAAAAATAGGTTGTGGACATCCCTTAAGCAATACAACAACTTATAAAATATTGAAAATGGGATACTGCTAGCCTACAATCTTAAAATATGCTCATAATCATGTTAAGACATGCCATGAATACCAAGTATTTTGGAAAATGGAAGTACATAATGCTATGTCTTTATAAATAGTCATTGAGGGACATACTTTTTCTCAATGGAGTATTAAATATATTAGGGTGATCAACCCAAACTCTTCATTAGGACATAATTTTGTCCTATCAACCACTAATTATTGTACCAGATGGATAGATGTTTATAAAGGTATCTATTCTAGGTGTGTCTCAAAAGAAGAAGATATAAACTTCTTGAATAACTTAAATCAAAAATAGGTTATGGACATCCCTTAAGCAATAAAACTTATAAAATATTGAAAATGGGATGCTGCTAGCCTACAATGTTAAAATATGCCCATAATCATGTTAGGACATGCCATGAATACCAAGTATTTTGGAAAATGGAAGTACATAATGCTATGTCTTTATAAATAGTCATTGAGGGACATACTTTTTCTCAATGGAGTATTAAATATATTAGGGTGATCAACCCAAACTCTTCATTAGGACATAATTTTGTCCTATCAACCACTAATTATTGTACCAGATGGATAGATGTTAAAACCATAAATAATTCCATAACCCAAGATGTGATCAATTTTTTGGAAAAAAAATACTAACCAATTTTTTCACTCTAATATATTTGGTTTCTAAGAATGGTCCAAATTTACAATCAACTAAATTTATATAATTGACCCATGATAACTAGATTACAATAAATTTTTCATTAAATTATTATCTCCCAAAAAATGGAGCAACCAAGTCCACTAACAAAAATCTAATGGATGCCATCAAGAAATCATCACAACACAAACCTAGAGAATGGAATCTATTATTGAAGTATGCATTGTGGGAAGATATAAGGAGGCATAAACAATCCCTCAAGGCTTCACCTTTCTTGATAGTATATGGACAATAACCAATTTTTCCTATCACTCTTAAACTACCAATGTATCAATTCATGTAAGAGTACATGGGAAAAGATGATAGAATATAGTCTAAAATACTAAACATAGTTTAAATAGAATATGTATGAACTAAATCATTGCATAGCTTCAACAAGCACCAATACATTATCAAAAGGTGGTTTGGTAAGAGGTATAAAATTTTGGAACTAGTGCTTTTATGGGATAAAGCACATGAAAAGAAAGGGAAACATGATAATTTCACTCCTTTATGGATCAGGGCATACCAAATATCTCAAATCCTAGGTAATAATTCATTTCATCTAAAGGGCATCCAATGTAATGACCTTGATTACCTAGTCAATGGATAATTTTTGAAACATTATTTCATGGTTGCTCTAACTGGAGACACTTTTGAATGATTGTGAGTTTTTTTAATTGTAGAATTACATTAGGTTTGCCACTTTATATAATATATTTCATGCTTCTGTCACTTACTTATTTAGACAAAATTCCTCTTTTCTTAGATTAGTTTCATGTTTTTAGCATTTGCTTCCATAGTTAGTTGTTATGCTTTTAAAGTTAGTTTTATTAAAACTAAATAATAATTCAATCAAAATTTTATGTTGGAATTATGAAAAAACCTACCAAAATAAAGGGGATGACTCAAGTGTTGGAACACAACTAAATACTGAGAGGTGGGGGGTGAATTAGTATATTAACTAAAACTAGTCCTTTTCAAAACCTTTTAATTTTGATTAAGACTATATGTAGAGATCACACACAAAAACACATAACACAAGATATACCATGGAAAACCCAATAAGGGAAAAACCACCATAAGATTAGCTACTAGAATCTACCATTCTAATCTAGCCTCATAATAATGAACCTCATTGGTTATAATGTTTAAGGGCACAAACCCTAAGGAGACACCAATCCCTTGATTCAAGAGCTTCAACTCTAATGAAGTACCCACTTCTTACCCTGAGCACCAACTCAGTATATCTAATGGCACCAACCTATCATATCTATAATGGAGCTACAACTTCAATTTACAAAACAAATTCATAAATGAATCTAGATCCCTATTCTCTATTACAGGTCTAGTCTATAATTGATCATACTCTGTACATTTTATTTATGTCTTTCTTCCTCTTTTCCCCTTTATCTTTGTGTATAGATATGTCTCTATTTGACACACTTCATTTCTCTTATTCTCTACCTCTATCTTTCTATTTGACTCTACTCAAATATAAAATATCAATAGCTCTAGTAGCATTTGCCTGTAACCTAGATGTCATATATATATATATATAGCATTTGGTCTAGGTCTTCATATCTTCTATATGTTCACACTTAGACTATAACACATCATGCTCTATTCTGAACTTAGTTCATTATTACTTGAACTACAATTTTCCCACATATAGAATTCATATACCACCTTATGATTCTTGGTCTTTTACTATATATAGCATTTATTGGACTCTAGTTTTGATGCACATGCATTATTACATAGATTTGATTGGTTACATTAATCAATCACATTATCTACATCATGATTCATGGCTTACTTTCATGTTCTAATATGTTCTTGTGTTTGATCGTTAGTATGAACTTATCTTTAAATATCAATCATTGATATTGCATTTAGTGCCATGATATGATGGTATATATTCAAATGACTTAACTTTAAAATGCATCCATTTGATTTATCTCTATTATATCTTCAAATTTATATGATCTTTACTTTTATCTATGGTTAAATTTCAATCTCTTCATTTCATCTTGTTGCTTCCTGAGTTTTTGGATCACTTACACTCCATCGATATTCTCAAACTTGCTTAGTCTTTAATTCACCACTATGTCTATAAACCTTGATCACTTTATACTATTTATTCCATTCACTCCATTGTATCTCTTCTATGTGATCATCCACTCACTGTCATATATTCTAAAAATCTTGATCATTAACTCTGACAAGCTTACACTCATTAGGTCTCTATCTGACAAGCTCTGTGAATGTGACACTTGTCACTTGTGCATTTACTCAGAGGTCCCTTTGACAATTTAACTTTGCTTCACTTCATTGGATCTTTAGTATATGATTAATTACTAGTCATTGATTAATCTAGGACATAATATAAAGTCTAAGACTTAATAAATATTAATTTATTTGAATCGATAATTACTAGGTTGAAGGGGCCAGTTTTATAGCGATGATAAGGACTTAAGATATAACTTAAGCTACTGAATCCTGGCTATATCTAGTCAACATCAAATATAAAAGGTTGTTGACACCATGACTTAAACACTTAGGGTTTATTTTAGAAACCCTATTTTTTTGAGAGAAAATATAATTCAATTCTAAGCTCATTCCTTCTCTTTTGAACCTATAGACCATATATTCAAGATGCTCATGAAAAACCCATAACATATCTTCTATTTGTTTCCTATGAAAATGTCCATAAATGATCTTTATAAAATCATGAAAACTTTGCATGACCTTGTGTATAGTTTTACTAAGTATGGAGACCATTTCAATATCCCTGAAAGGCTAACTTTGCACCTACATAACTCTTGTTTTGCTTAGTCACATGACCTATAATTTAGCACATAAGATTCTCTTATTGAATCCTTTAGATGTGAAAATTATGGCATCATAAAAATGCCTACTTAGCTTTATCTTGCAACCTGTAAATTTTACTAAGTGTTGTAAAACACTATCAAAATATCCTGGATCCATACTTTACTCAAGCATATCTTTTGTCATGCTATGTTGCATGACCTAATATTTAGCACATAGAAACTAGGCACAAAAATTAATAAACCCATATGATCATTTTATCCTTAGACCTCCATATGTCCAAATGCTGACCTCATCAATATGACTACTTAGATCTGCTTAACCCTTTTGGAAATTTGGCTAAGTATAAAAACTTAGCAATTTTTGTATGAGTATCTAGCATTGCATCCCTATATCTTCTACCACACTTTAGTGCATGACTTAAAATCTAGTGCATAACAATTTGGGGAAAATGTGATCACAACCATATGACCAACTCCCCTAGACTCATCCACACATGGCAATGGTGACATCAGCAAATTACCTTCCCATATTATCTTGTCATAGACCCAAAATGTCTAGATGATCAATATGAATAATTGGATGAAATCCACTCATGCACACAAGCATTCCAATCATCCTTAACCTCTAATAAGATACTTTGTATATCCTCTAATCACCATATTCAGTCCTAAACATCAATGGCATGTTCATAATTTCCCTTTTGACATCAATGACAATCATATTTCTAACAATCTCCCCCTTTGTCATTGATGGCAAACTAAATGCTTTGATCTTCTAGTATTTCTCTCCTTCTCTGGCATTACTTGCATTATCTTCTGATGAGTATGAACTAAATTTATTCATACCAAACTTGTTCCCCCTTAGGTAATGGCACATTTGCCTAATACTCAACTTAGACACTTTCTTTACTTCTTCTTTGACATTTGCACTTTATCCAAACTTTTGTAGAAAGCATTTGCTCTTTTTCTCCCCCTATGTCATCAATGGAAAAGAGACTCTTTCTAACCTTTTATCCAAATGTTTCTTCCCCTTTATCAGTTAAAAGAGTTTATCTAAGAATCTACAGCCATCAACTCATTAGAACTTTACAAAAGTATGCATACTTGAGTTACCTTTTCTCTCTTCTACCAGGGATTTAATAAAGCTTTTATGAGACTCCCCCTAGACTCATGCCCTATCACTAGGATCTAGTGATATGATGTAGGAGCTACCACTCCCAAATTCTCTCTTAGATACTCAAATTGTTCCTTAGGAAGAGGTTTGGTGAATATGTCTATAATTTGATCCTTAGTTGTCACATACTTCATTGTGACCTCTTGATCTATAACCCTCTCTCTTCAGAAGTGATACTTGATTGATATGTGCTTGGTCCTTAAATACATCATTGTATTCTTTGATATATTAATATCACTTAAATTATCACAAAGAATAGAGATAGGTGACTTGTACTCTACCTTGATGTCTTTGAGTGTTTGCTTCATCCACAAGACTTGAGTGTCACATGCCACTACTACTACATACTCTACTTCTACTATGGAAAGAGTAATTGACTCTTACTTTTTGCTCAACCATGAAATAAGTCTATTTCCAAGGAAAAATGCACTACCACTACTAATTATTCTATCAACCACACTTATTTCCCAATCAGCATCTGTATATGTTATCAAAGTGAAACATTCACTTATAGGATACCATAGTCCATAGTTAATTGTGATCTTGATGTATCTAAAGATCATTTTCATTGCATTGGCATGTGATTCTTTGGGAGTAACCTAAAATATTTCAACCATGCACACTGATTTCATGATATCTAGTCTTGATGCAGTTAGGTATAACAAGATACCTATCATTGATCTATACATAGTCTGATTTACATCAAGGGACTCATCCTCTTTATTCAACTTGCATCTATTTATCATGGGAGTACTAACTAGTTTGTTATCCTCCATTCCAAATTCCTTGATCATTTCCTTTGCATACTTGGTTGGGATATGAATATCCCTTCATTAGACTATGTTATTTGTAGGCCAAGGCAGAAAGAAAGTTATCCTAACATAGACATCTCAAACTTACTTTGCATTTATGTAGTAAATTCTTTGCACATTTTGTTATTACTACCATCAAAGATGATGTCATATACATAAATAACAACAATCAATATATGTTCACCTTCTGATTTAAAGTATAGATTATTGTCTACACATCCTTTGTTGAAACCTTGTTATTGTAGGTACTGGTCCAATCTTGAATACCATGATTTAGGTACCTGTTTTAGACCATACAATGATTTCTTTAGTCTGCATACATAATCTTCTTGTTCTAACAACTAAAAACCTTCAAGTTGTTCTCTGTAAACTTCCTCTTCTAGGTTTCTATTTAAGAAAGTTGATTTAACATCTATTTGATAGACTTTGAATTTCTTGTAGACTGAGAATGCTAGAAACATTCTTATAGCTTCCAATATAGTAACTAGAGAAAATGTTTACTCAAAATCTATGCCCTCAACTTGTTCATATCCTTTGCACACCAGTCTTACTTTATTCCTTATAACAGCTCCATCCTCATTCCACTTGTTTCTATAAACCCATTTTGTACCTATTACATTCTTGTTTGAGGGTCTTAAACCTAATTTCCAGGTGTTGTTCTTTTTAATATGGCTTAGTTCTTCTTCCATGGATTTTAGCCAATTCTCATCCTTGTTGGATTCAACTTAGCTCTTAGGCTCAATTTTAGACATTAAAGCAAAACTTACTTGCTCTTTATTCATTTCAGCTCTTCTCCCTATCTAAACTCTTTCATTCTTATTGTCAATGATCTACTCTTTAGGATGATCCTTCTGAACAAATCTTGGAGGTGCCTTTTCATTCATTTCCTTAGCCTCTTCATTATCTCCTTCTTCTTCAAGATCTAATTATTCAATACTGATTTCCTTGTTAGGTTCAAAATGTTTCAATCCTTATTCAACCTTGGCATTGATGATCTCTATAATATTGTGTAGTCTTTTATTTTAACATACATAGGCTTTACTTTGAGTGGAATATCAAATAAATATTCCTTCATCACATCTTGATTCAAATCTCACCAATTTGTCCTCTTTTCTCCTAATGTAGAATTTACTTCCAAACAATTTGAAGTACTTAATAGAGGTAGGATTTCCATATCATAACTCATAGGGATTTTTGTCATTGTTTACCCTCAGTTAAACTCTGTCCAAGATGTATACTATTATTTGGACTACTCTCTAGTATCCATCAGGTAACTTGGCCTCTTTTAGCATTATTCTAGCCATCTCCTTGATTATCTTATTCTTTCTCTCAAATAATCCATTCTATTGTGAAGTCCTTGATACAGAGTAATGCCTTTTGATCCCATACTTCTCAAAATACTCTATGAACTCATATGAGGTGAATTCTCCACCTTTATTAGATGTTAGGCATCTAATCTTTCATCCAATCTCATTCTCTACCATGGCTCTAAAGATATTGAATCTTTTAAATGCCTAAGACTTGTCCTTTAAATAGGCTACCCATGTCATTCTTGAGTAATCATCTACAAATAACATGATGTATTTATCTCCTTTAGATCCTTTTGTCTTGGTAGGACCACAAAGATTAGTATAAACTAATTATAGAGGCTTTGTAGTTGCATCCTCCTTTATTTAAAATTTGACCCTTGTCTACTTGCATAGTTGACATTCCTTACAAGTAGTGTTTTCAAGTTTGGTTATCTTGGGCATGTGTCTAACACACTTATTTGATCTCATTTTGACTAGGTTATCAAAGTTGACATGACCCATTCTTCTATGCCATAATCAACTCTCATCAATCTTTCCCATTAGGTAGTTATTACCATTTACTTCAACAAGAATATAGCTATTACTTTCAGTCCTTTTCCCTTCTATAACTAGTCTTATATATCTCTTTAACTTGTAACCTTATGCATATAATGTGACCTTATATCCATTGTCAAACATTTGACTAACACTTAGTAGATTATGCTACAATATTTCAACATAAAGGGCATCATGTGTAGGTAGTTTTCCATCTATGTTCAAGATTATTTTACCTTTGAGTTTTACTATTGTGTTATCTCTCAAGCTAATAGATCCTTCCTTACATTTTATCAATTTGATGAACTTAATCTTATCACTAGTCATATGTTTTTAGCAACCACTGTCTATTACCCAGAAATTTTGCTCTTTGACATGGAGTGCAGTTTGAAAAATCATAGATTGATTTTTACTCTTCACACATCCCTTGGGTTTCTTATTTGGCTTCTTTTCATAAAATTGTGAACATTTGTTCACATTAGGAGGCATGCTTCTCTTTATACTTCATACTTTTTATCTTACAAATCTAGTTCTACATTGTTTTACTATGTGACCAAAGTTATTGTAATTATAACATATTACATTTATATCTAACAAAGGAGAAAATGAGTTTCTACTTACAAAATTTATTCTCTTTATAGGTAAAACTCTACAATTAATAGCCTTATGACCAAACTGATTATAGGTATAACAATAACCATATAAAAATGAGGAATACTCGGTCATAACATTTCTTGGTGCAGTATGAAGAGCTCTTCTAAACTATGGATTCTTCAAGTCTCTCACATTTGTGTATCCATCTACATCAGCTACCTTTGTCTTCTTATTTTATTCAAGCTTCTTTTATCCTTCAACTTTATTTACATATGCAGTGCTTGTGTCTATCTTTGTATCTTTGCAAGCTTAGCTTTATCTTTCTTTGCTCTTGATTCTCTTTTTGCTTTGAAGTTTTCATATAGGTTAGTATATGTACTAGTTATCGAAAAAATTTCATTTTAATAACTAAGACCTAATCTCTATTTTGAGGGATTTTGAGATTTGATCAATTGATCAAGAATGTATAATCCTCCTATCAACTTTGGAATTTTGTCTAGTTGACCTTTGCCTTTTTCAAACTCTTTTCACAAATCCACTGTCTCTTATTCTAACTTCATACACTCATCAAATTTAGATTCTAGTTTAATTTTGACTACATATTCTATTCTTTTAGCCTCCTCAACTTGTGTCTTAAGGTTAACCATCATCTAATTAGATTTCTCAAGAATTTTGGACATTTTTTCAATTTCCTTTTGTCCAATATTATTCTAATTTGAGCTTTATTTTCTTAGCTTGTCAATTTCCTCTAAAGCACAAAAGAGCTCACACTTTATATCTAATTCTCCTTATTCTTCTTCATCTAAGTATTTAACTTCTTCTTGATCCATAGAATTTGATTATATTGTTGTGAATAGGACTTCTTTTTCCTCAACCACAAAAGAACTATCATGGTCATCCTTATAACTATCATTATCATCTTTTGTGTATAGACCTTTCTTATTTTTTAAGAAGCTATTATTCTTTGGATAGTAGGGTTTCACATTTTTTCTACTCTCTACTTGCTCATGGTTATCCTTTTTATTATGAGGGCATTTAGTAGCAAAATATCCTACTTTACCATAGTTAAAGCATTTGAAGGGTAACTTACATCTGTACTTTCAAGATCCTCTCTTCAATCTTCTAATAAAGTTGGCATCTTCTTCATCAATATCCTCATATACAAATGTAGGTGCTTCCACCTTTACTAGTTTATATGCTTTGAATGTAGCTTCTCTCTTGAAGGCGTCTGCTTCTCTCATTCTCATCTCATAGGCTATGAAGGTTCCTTGCAACTCATCAATAGTGATCTTATCTATATCTCTTACTTCCTCTATTACAAAGATTTTAGAATCATATCTTTATGGAAAAGATCTTAGGATGTATTTGATAATGATTGATTCTTTCATTTCTTCTCTAAGGCCTCTGATTGCATTAACTATTTCATCTAACTTAAGGAGGTAGTATATGATCTTATCCTCTTCATCCATCTTAAGGCTCTCAAACTTGCCTTTGTAAGTTTGTATCTTGGCTTATTTTACCTTATCATATCCTTCATAGATGTTATTTAGTTTATTCTAGATATCTTATGCATTCTGACAATACATCACTTTTATAAACTTTTAGTTTGACAATCCAAAAAGAATGGCATTCTTTGCCTTACCATTGCTCTCATATGCCTTATTGGTATCTTGATCAGTAGGAGTTGTAACAAGGGTTATAGATCCATTTACCATAGACATCCATACATCAAAACTTAATGAGGATAAATAAGTTTCCATTCTTATGCTCCAAAATGTATAGTTTGATCCATCAAAGAGAGGTGTTTTATTTGATGAATATCCTTCTTGATTATTTTTTGTGTTCATCATTCTAAGATCTACTTGAGCTGATTAAGCATCTTCTAAGGATCCAGGGCTCTGATACCAATTATTTGAATACAACTAGATACTGAGAGGGGGTGAATTAGTATATTAACTAAAACTAGTCCTTTTCAAAACTTTTTAATTATGCTTAAAACTATATGCAAAGATTACACACATAAAAACACATAACATAAGATGTACCATGGAAAACCCAATAAGGGAAAAACCACCATGAGAATAGCTGCTAGAATCTACCATTATAATCTAGCCTCATAATAAGTAACCTCATTGCTTATAGTGTTTAAGGGCACCAACCCTAAGGAGACACCAATCCCTTTATTCAAGAGCTTCAACTCTAAGGAAGCACCCACTTCTTAACTTGAGCACCAACTCAGTCTATCTGATGGCACCAAACTATCAGATCTATAATAGAGCTACAACTCTAATTTAAAAAATAGATTCATAAATGAATCTAGATCTTTTTTCTCTATTGCAAATCTATTCTATAACTAATCATACTCTACACATTATCTTTGTGCCTTTATTCTTCTCTACCCCTCTGTCTCTATGTCTAGATATGTCTCTATTCAACACACTTCATCTCTCTTATTCTCTACCTCTATCTCTCTATTTGACTTGACTCAAATAGAAAATAGCAATAGCTCTAGTAACATTTATCTATAACCTAAATTTCATATATAGCATTTGGTATATGTCTCTATATCTTCTATATGTTCACACTCAGACTATAACACATCATTCTCTATTCTAAACTCATTTCATTATTAATTGAACTGTAAGTTGCCTACATCTAGAATTTATGCATCACCATTGTGATTCTTAGTATTTTACTATCAATATCATTTTCTAGACTCTAATATTGATGCACATGCATTATTACATAGATTTTATCGATTACATTAATCAATCTCATTATTTTTGTCATGATTCATGGCTTACTTGCATGTTCCTATGTCTAACAATTAGTCTAGACCTATCTTTAAATATCAATCATTGATCTTGCATTTAGTTCCATGATCTGATGGTCTATATTTAAATGGCTCAACTTTAAAATGTGTCCATTTAATTGATCTTTGACAGGCTCATTCAATTGATCTCTGATAGGCTCTTTGTTAGATATTCAAATTTGTATGAGCTTTACTTTTGTCTATGGTTAAATGTTGATATTTTTATTCCATCTCATTGCTTTTTAAGTTTTTGGATCACTTACACTCCAATATTCTCATACTTGTTTAATCTTTAACTCACCACTATGTCGATAAACCTCAAGAACTTTATATAATTGATTCCATTCACTTCATTGGATCTCCTTTGCATGATCATCCATTCACTATCACTTCTTTTGATAACATTGATCATTAACTCTAATAAGCTTATGCTCATTGGGTCTCTATTTGACAAGCTTTATGAATGTGACACTTGTCACTAGTGTATTTAATTGAAGGTCCCTTTGAAAATTTGAATTTTCTTCACTTTTTTGGATCTCTAGCATATGATTAAATGCTAGCCATTGATAAAGATGGGAAATAATATAAAGTCTAAGACTTAAGAAATGTTAAGTCCTTTGAACTGGTAATTGCTAGGTCAAAGGGGTTATTTTTATAGTGATGACAAGGGCTTAAGATATAACTTAATCCACTGGGTCTTGGCTATATCCAATCAACATCAAAATAGAAAATCCTATTGACACCATGAATTAAACCCTTAGGGTTTATCTGAGAAACTTGATGTTGTTTGAGAGAAAAGATAATTCAATTTTGAGTACATTCCTTCTCTTTTAAACTTGTGGACCATATATTCAAGATGCTCATGAAAACTCCATAACAAATATTTTATATGTTTCCTATGCAAATGTCTATAAATGATATTTATAAAAGCATGACAACTTTGCATGACCTTGTGCAGATTTTGACTAAGTATGGAGACCATTTCAATATTCTTGGAAAGCTAACTTTGCACCTACATAACTCTTGTTGTGCTTAGTTTCATGACTTGAAATTTAGCACAAAAGGTCCTCTTACATATAGGATTCCATCCATATATTCATTTTCTCTTGAAGCCTTCATATGTACAAATTATGGCATCATAAAAATGCCTATGTAGCTTTATCTTATAACTTGAAATTCTGATTTAGTGTTGGAAAACACTGTCAAAATATCTTGGATCCATACTTTTCTCAAGCATATCTTTTGTTGCACTACGTCATGCAACTTGAGATTTAGAATGTAGAAACTAGGCATAAAAATGAACAAACCCATATGATCATTTTTCCTTAGACATTTATATGTGAAAATGTTGACCTCATCAACATGATTACTTGGATCTACTTGACCCTTTTACAAATTTGGCTAAGTATAGATACTTAGTGATTTTTGTATGAGTATCCAACTTTGCATCCCCATATCTTCTATCATGCATCAATACCTAACTTTAAATCTAGTGCATAATAACTAGGGACTAATGTGATCACAATCATATAACAAGCTACCCTAGACTCATCCACATGTGGTAATGGTGATGTCAACAAACTACCTTCCCATATTTTCTTATCATAGACCCAAAATGACTAGATGATCAATATAAATAATTGGATGAATTCCACTCATGCACATAAGCATTCTAATCATCCTTGACCTCTGATAGGATCCTTTACATATCCTCTAATAACCATATTAATTCCTAAACATCATTGACATGCTCATAATGTCCCTTTTGACATCAATGACAATCATATTTCTAACATCAAGAAGAGCACATTGGCATCCACTAGGATTTGTTTTGGTAGTACTTGAGGTTTTGGACTTGAGTTATGTGTCATGACTGAAATTAAGATTTTCCTAGATTAAATAAGTTTACTAGGACATTGGAATTTACTCTTATATATTCATGTAAAGTTTAGAAAGACTTTTCATTTCCAAAAATTAATTTCATTGTTACATGTTAAAACTTGGATGGGAGATAATAAACATCGAGATCGATATATGGTGATAGGGATGTATTGATAAAAAAATAGGTTTATTATACATACACCTAGCCAATGGTGATTTAAACCATTATTCCATCTATATTCAAAAAATTTAAAAAAAATAATACAAACTTACGAAGGAAGGTTGAATTAAGTAATCTCTACTGGGGCTATGGACACTTAGTTTATAGTAGAGAAAATCTTAGAGTGGAATTAAAGGTATCTGTATCAAGGATATGGATGCCTAGTTGGAAATAGAGTAATCTCAAAGCTTCCTTTATTATTGTTATTATAAAATCATAAATCAAATTGAAACCTATGGTGTCTATCTAGGTCTCTATCAAAATTATCATAATAAGGGATAAATTAAATTTCTTAAAATCACACACAGTTCTTAGGAATAAAAAAGGTTGGTATGTTGCATGAGGAAGTTGGAGTCTCTTCCAACTCACTAGTTTACTTATTCTTTTCTTATTAGGATTGAGGTTATATTATGATAAATAAACCAAGATTATAGGTTCTCAAATATTCTAGAATATTTCCCCTCTTAGTCACCATTTATTATGCCCCAACTCACCCCATTTTCAAAATTCAAATAGGGACCTATTATTTTTAAAAAAATATAATTTATGTTCCATACAAACCTTAGGAATTTCGATATTAATCAAATGTGCACAAGCCTAAATTTGATTTCAAAGTATAATTTCATTACAAAATTTTGAAATGGAGAAAATAAAAGCTAGACATTATTCATGAATTATCTATCACTTTTGATTCTCTTATCTACTTTCAAAATGTGTATTCAATATCATGTTTTAATTGAATGGATTAACATGAAAAATGAAGATATGTAAATTGTTTAATCTTTTATGTACATCATTTATTCCCTATGTTTTAAAATTTTATCAGATTCCCTAGATTGTGACATTTGTCAACATCTTATTCACTCAAAATTAACTACAATTATAATAAGAGGTCTAATTCCTTTTCAGCATTCAGATTCATGAGATCATTCCATGTGGAATCATATCATTCACTCATGATGTTTGCCTTTTAAGTTACCTTTTGAGTTCTTAGGTTAATCAGTCATCCATGTGTCAAAATCTCATAAACCTAAGATGTAGTCAATTTTTTTGAAGAGTTCCAAGTCCTTCAAATTCATAAAACCTTGAGGTTTCTCGATGTGTCAATATCTCAATCACTTAGAGTTTGTCATAAGACAATACATAGTCAATATTATAATTTTTATAGACTCCTAAGACCATGTGAAGTGGGAAAATCTCACTGACCCACCCCCTAAAAGATCAAGGTAGGATTAATATATTTAATGTTCCCAAGTAGCTGAGTAACAAAGATCATGATAAGTGGTATGATCTCATTCACTTAGGCCTTATTAGTTTTAAATACATTGTAAAAGTTCTAAGACTTTGGATTTATGAGAGCCACCCATGTGTCATCATATTGGAAGTTATGGGTATGATAAAATAAAGTACAACACTGTAATTTATAAGTCTCCATGTTAATGAGAACCATCCATGTGGTACAATCTCAATGACTTAGAGCTTATTATTCAAAGGTACATAGTTGGAGTGCTAATTTCTCTATATTTTTTAGATTTATCCATGTGACATCATCTTAGAGACCTGGAACCTATTAAAAAATATGTATATAATAAAATATAGGAACTTTTCTAGGGTCTTAATATTTTTCCACATGCCATCATCTCGTATACACAAATATTTCTAAAAAATGTACACAATTTAAATTTAAAAGGATCCTTGAGTACTTAAGCTTATGACAGTGATAAAATCTCATTAAGCATAGCTCACAGAGTATATAAAGAAGAATTATAAAAGTTGAGGACCCTATATAAATGTGATTTAAACATGTGTCATAATCTTAGGGATGCATAGCCACAATAAAAGTATGAGAATTAATAGCATGGAAAAGGTTGAATAAATGGGGAATGGACACCTATTTTAAATTGATGACTGAGCACTTCTAATTAACATAAAGTTGCTACATGATAGAAAAGACACCTATCAAAATTAACTTGTAAATTTCAAATCAAAACAAAAAGTAGAGCCAAAAGACATTGATGCATTAAATTTACATGAAATTGGAATTCAAGTTTCAAGATTTAAGAAATATATGCAAAATCCTAAGAGCATCAAATCACTTTGACATTAATCAATGAGCTAAAAATTATGAATTTGAACCATCAAGCCTTCTAGAACCATAATTTTCCTTCTAGAGAATTTACTAATCAATCTAGTTAAGCATGTAACAAATTATACAATACAACAATTGCATTTTCATCTTGAGTAGTTAACCAACATCCTAAATATTATATCATAGGAGCAACTAAATATTTGGACACCATTTTTGGCAAATGGGTATTACTATTTCCTCAAATTTTTGCTCTTTGGGATGAAATCAACAACATTAAACCATATTCAACCTAGGACTGGTTGGATGAAGATAGAAAAAGATACATGAATTATTTACTACTAGTTAAAAAAGTGGAATTACATAACATGGTAGTGAATTCTAAGGAAAAATACATTTACTTACTTCATGATTTATTATTCAATAGCACTATCACTAGAGACTATTTACACTTTAGAATTCATATAAATATGGTTACTTACATCTCTATTGATGATTTTTAAGAGTATTTATGCATACCATTACCTAGAATGACTTAAAACTAAGTCACAACCAATGCCTGGTTAAACCATAACACAATCAAGATAAAGCTCAAATAATGGTTGGTGAAAGGTGATAAATTAAATATTTGAGGGACTATCTCTTTAGTGCCCACAATCAAATTTAGGGTAGGTATCAAGATAGTCATTGCCTTATTGAACAAGTTGTATGGGTTTACTAGCATCACGTATGTACATGAAGCATAGGTGACATTGATAGACATAATTTTAACTTTAGATAAAATCATGGCACTTGGAGAGGTCATCAGTGTCTTAATTAGGGAAAAAAATTTCAAGGTTAATGAAAGATGCAATTGAGTATTACCATTTTTTATAGATGGGTATTACCATTTCCCCATTATTCTACTCTTTAGGATGAAATTGACAACATTAAACCATACTCAGCCTAGGACCAACTAGATGAAGATATAAAAATATACGTGAATGATTTACTACCAGTTAAAATAGTGGGATTACATAACACAATAATGAAGTCTAAGGTAATTTCATGCATTGACTTAATTCATGATTTATTATTCAATAGCACCATCATCAGAGATTGTTCTAGAATTCATATAAATGTGGTTACTTACATCTATAAGGATGATTTTGAGAAGTATTTATGTCTACCATTACCTAGAATGACTTACAACTAAGTCACAACCAATACATGGTTAGACCATAACATAATTATAGTCAACCTTAAATGGTTGGATAAAGGTGAGAAATTGAATATTTGAGGGACTATTTCTTTGGTGCCTATAATCAAATTTAGGCTAGGTATTAGGATAGCCATGGCCTTTTTGAATAGTTTTTATGGGTTTGTTAACATTGCCTATGTACAAGAAGAGAAGGTGTTAGTACTAATCATAATTCTAACTTCAAATAAAATCATAGCACTTGGAGAGGCCATCAATGTCTTGATCAAGTCAAAAATGTTTAAGGTTGATGAAATGCCATCTAACAGTAATTTCTACATGATGTTTTATGTAATATATTCCATTATGGTTCCAATGCACATAATTTATGGGCAATCCTGGGATCCATCCATAAAATATGTGAACACAAGGTCTATGATGACTTCTCCCTACTCTATGTTTACTAGTTTAGGAGAGATAAATTAAATTTCAAAATAAGCATACCCATTGGTATACAAATCCATTTATGGGTGCTTTATGCCTAGGTTTTCTTATAACATAAGTAAAACCATTGCAAAGATGGGATATTATTGGTATTATCTTGATTTTATTATAATAAAGATAAAGGGAACTAAGGATACTCTTTTGAATCTCCCTCATTTTGTTCCTAAAAAATTTTTAGAGTAAGAAATATATTTCTAGATTTATAATAGTGTGGATGAGGATTTATCTACCAAAAATCAAGGGTACTATCATAACACCCCTCTAAGCATTGACTATAACACTATTCACTAAGGAAGCATTTTAACTCAATTAGGAAGATCAAAATCTATTATGGGCTAAATCAAGCACAATTAAAAGATTGGGATCCCCAAAATAGAGTGAGGCAATACCTTAATAACCTTAGAAATAAGGGGGTCCATATCCTTTATTGCCACATGAACGATGAGCATGATATTTTTTATTAATAATGTATATGATTCTAAGGTTTACACTAGGATGAATCAACATATAGTACCTATGGTAGTAGCCCAAACAATTCAATATGATCTTTTGATCATAAGAGAGTAATAAAATAAGATAGTAGAGGAGGAAAATAAGACTACAATCTATCAATGGCCCTGATCAATGCTTTATTAACACTTGAGCATGATCATCCTACCTCTCTACCATAAATAGAAGTTGGCTCATCAAAGGAAGGTTCCCTTTAGAGGGAGGTAGATCCCCAAATAAGAATCAACATTCTTAAGGGACTTTTAATCCCTTAGCCATTAATTATAGTGAAATATTTTACAAAAACCACAAGAGATTCATCTCCTATAAGTATACAAGTAGGATCATTTTATTTGGCACCATTTCCCCCATTGATTATTTTTCAACATGTAAGTCTCCATGAACTCTTGCAAAGTTATTTTACATTAATGCCTTCTACAATTTCAATCTCAACACCTCCATCCTCTCCCCCTATGCTTTTTATAATCCAAGTGCCTACACCTCCTACTTATCCTAATATTTACACTTCACTTCGACATTATACTACTAAAATATCTTAATCTCCCATTCTATCCACTTCAGGGCAAGTCTCCAAAAATACCAATCCATCCATTATCACTTATAAAAAGAATCTTGGGACTCCTCAAGTTTCTCCTCCAAATTTACAAGTAGAAGAGAGACCTACTAAATGCCCATTTTCAAAAGTGGGTCCTTTATATGAGGAATCAAAGGAGGAAAAGAAGGAATTAAAAATAAAATCAAAATAAATAGAGCCTATCCAAGTGTTGTATAGTGATGAAGAAGATAAAAGGTTGGGAAATAAAGAAGAGTGGGTGTTATGAGAAGACACAGAGCTTGAAGAATAAATAAATTTATCCAAGGAAACAAATGAAGAGGAATTTGGAGATATAAATATATTGGGTAAGGAAGGAGGAGTGGAATAAAAAAAAGGATGATTCAACATCCATTGAATTATTAGTCAAAGATAAGGCACTAGAGTTAGGCATAAAATCTATATTGACAAAAGCCCTACTTTGAGACTTACTAATACACATGAAATCACAACTCCTAGTCCTTCTCTTGAAACTTCTATTTAAATATCATAAACTCTAGTGGAATTACCAAATACCAACTAAAGTTTAGATATTCTTACTAATTAAGAAAGGCATGCTCTAAAATAAGGTAGTATCTTCCCTTGCTTTTTTCATTATAGTAGTAGATTCTTATATAATTAATTGACCTTACACTAGTTTAGTTTCTTCCCCACTATCTCCTTATGAATCACTACAAGAATATTGTTTGAAGACTAAGTCATTATATCCTCATGTTCATGCTAAGGAAGGTGAGTAACAAGTTTATGATTCTTTAGATTCTTTAATTCATTCAACCACTACCCCAATAAGGGCCAAACCTCAGGACCATAAGAAGTTTCATTTTGAGAATTTGGTGGTTGTATCCATTTTTAATCCTTGATATCTATAGATACCATCTACTCAATTTTACTTGTTTATTTCTTAATCCATTCTAATTGAGTATTATGTAATGACTATCATAAGAACCCTAGGGTAGACAAAATATTTGGTGGAGACTACACCCTAAAGGATCACCTCATAATGGAGTAGGGTAACTCTTACACTTCTTAAATTCCATATCCAAAAAATTTCCTCCATTCTCCCACCAATTTTCATACCACCTTCCACTACTCCAGAAACTAGTCAACCTGAGGAATAAGGAGAATTAATTATCCCTACCTAGGTCAAGGAGTCTCAATAGAGGTAGAAGGATAGGATGGGCCTACTCCTTTCTAAATTTCATAAAATAAACACTTGTTTTGACCAGAAGAATGGTATCACCTAAAGGGTAAGCAAGAGGGAGTATACAATAACATAGTGGAAAAAGTAATGTTGGAACAAAGATAAAATGTATTCCCCTTAGCCATGAAGCAAAATAATAATCTAAATGACCCCACTAAATATACATAAGACATTTATTATTTTATAGATATAATAGGGGAGGTAATGTAAAATATATATAGAATTCAGTAGGCCAAACAAAGACTTATACAACAACAAATTATTTAGGAAACTAGAAAGATTTTGGATAACATCCAAAGTTCATGAAAATAATTAGGAATTATGGGGGTGAATCCCACCCTAAATGGGGAAGGTAATAATTTTTTATAGCCAATTAAAATAACTTGAGAAGAGACTCAATGTTGAGGTGTGGAGCTAAAAGCTTCACCAAATGAGTGAGTGCAGAGGTTGCAGGAATTACACAGTAACCGACATCGGTCAGGAGCGACCGAAGTCGATCAGGAGTCGACTGGGAGATGCCAGCGTCGGTTATGTTTGGCCGACATCGGTCAGGTGCAGATAGGCAGGGACCGACGTCGGTCACCTGTGCATCCAAAATGCTATTTCTGTGAACAGAACAGAATGTTTGCATGATAGGATTAAGTGTTAGTCTTACGTCCGCATCTCTATTTTAAGTAAGATTGTTTAGAGCCCTTGATTAGGAGGTGCATCTAATGGTTGTAATTGTATGCTCATGTTTCCTAATTATTATATAATAGGATAGATCTTCATAGCTTATTACAGTGTTGAGTTGAACAGTACAAGATTGTATATGTGTATCAATCCAGGTTGTTCGAATTAATTGTAATTGAGAGAGAGAGCTCTTGAGGGAAAGAGATCTAGAAAGAGATCTGTACATCTGAGAGAGGTGTGGAAGAAAATAAGTTTCTTCAATTATATTCCTTTTGTAAAGAGTTTAATACAAGTTTTCAGGGTGGTTTCTTGTATCTCTTATTCTTTGTTATTTCTGATTCTAGTTACTTATCATTTTGGTTTAATTCCATATTTAATTGCTTTCATATTGTAATCAACATTGTTGGTTGATCCCCAACAAGTGGTATCAGAGCTCAGGTTGACTAACAGGTGTTTCAGATCTGGTGAGTGTGTATTGATTACAGGTTACTCATAGGGATTTTTGTTTGAGTGGGAGAAAGCAATGGCAGAAGAAAGTAAACTGAGAATGGAGAAGTTTAATGGCAAGAATTATCAACATTGGAGAATGCAGATAGAGGATTATCTGTATCAGAAAGATCTATACTTATCGTTAGGTGGGGTTTCAAAGAAGCCCAAAGACATGGATGATGAAGAATGGGAAGTTCTTGATAGAAAGGCTCTTGGATCTATAAGATTGAGTCTGGCATCTACTTTGATATCTAATTTATCATAGGCAAATTCAACAGTAGAGTTAATGACTACTTTAGCAAATTTATATGAAAAACCCTTAGCTTCAAATACGGTATATCTTATGAAGCAGTTATTTAATTTGCAAATGTACGAAGGTGGATCTATATCTAATCATCTAAATGATTTCTATGGAATTGTAAATCAATTAAATTTAGTCAAAATAGTGTTTGATGATGAAATTAAGGCTCTTTTAATATTATGATCTTTGCCTGAAAGCTGGCATAGCTTGGTAATGGCATTTAGTAATACTGCATCTGCTTTAAACATTTTAAAAGTAGAGGATGTTGTTAGTGTAATCTTGAATGAAGAAATTTGTAAGAAAAGCACAAAGGAAACATTAGGGAATGCTTTAAGTTTTAAGAGCAAGGGAAGGCAAAAAGAGAAAAGCAAGAAAGGGAGATCAAGGTCTAAGTCAAAGATGAGAGGTAGATCCAAATCTAGAAATGGCAGGAAGCCACAATGTTGGAATTGTGGAAAGATAGGGCACATAAGCAAAGATTGCCGGTCAAAGCCTAAAGAAGACAATTAGCATGAAGGTAAAGAAGAAGCAAAAGTTGTAGGTACTGCACAAGATGCTCTTATATTCTTTTTGCATAATAATATAGAATCTTGGGTGTTAGATTCTGGTGCCTCTTTTCATGCTACCCCTAATAGAGAATATTTTAGTGACTATGTCCATGGAGATTTTGGAATAGTTTATTTAGGGGATGATGAGCCTTGTAAAATTGTTGGCAAAGGAAAAGTGCAGCTGAAAATGCAGAATGGCAACACATGGGTGTTGAGAGATGTCATGCATGTTCCCAGCTTGAAGAGGAATTTGATTTCTGCAAGAAAGTTAGGGGATGAGGGTTGTACAATAACTCTCACAGCTGAATCTTGGAAGGTGACCAAGGGTGCACTTGTATTGGCCAGAGGTAAGAGAGTAGGTACTCTCTATTTATGTAATTGTATTACTGATAATTCTCCTTCTGTATTATCTACTTCAGATGTGGATGCAAAGTTGTGGCACTCTAGGCTCGGCCACATGAGTGAGAAGGGAATGTCTATTCTTAAGTCAAAAGGTAAGCTTTCAGATTTGAAAAGCATAGATCTAGATTTTTATGAGCATTGTGTGTTTGGAAAATAGAAGAGGGTGAGTTTTCTCAAGACTAGGTCAACAAAGAAGAAGCACAAGTTGCAGCTTGTTCACACAGATGTGTGGGGGCCGGCTCAGGTTGCTTCTATTGGAGGATCACGGTACTATGTTTCTTTCATAGATGATGCTACAAGAAAGGTATGGGTCTATTGTATAAAGAAGAAATCTGATGTTTTTGACATGTTTAATATTTGGAAAGCTATGGTTGAGAATGAAATAGGTAGAAGATTGAAGTGCCTGAGATCTGACAATGGTGGTGAGTTCTACATCTATAAGTTCAGAAGTTATTGTTATATGAATGGAATACATAGGCAAAGGATGGTTCCAAGGACACCTCAGCAAAATGGAGTTGCTAAAAGGATGAATAGAATAGTAATGGAGCGTGTAAGGTGTATGAGATTGCATGTTGGTTTGCCCTTAGAGTTTTGGGCAGAAGCTGTGGATACTGTAGTGTACCTGATTAACAGAGGACCCTCTACAGCTCTAGATGGTGGAATTCCAGAAGAGGCATGGACAGGTAAAAAGGTAGATCTCTCATTTCTCAAAGTTTTTGGTTGTGAGCCTTTGTGCACATTGATAAGGAAAATAGAAAGAAGCTGGATGCTAAGTCTATGAGGTGCACATTTATTGGATATGGCTCTAATGATTTTAGATTCAGGTTTTGGAATCTAGGAACTAACAAAATAATTAGGAGTCGTGATGTTGTTTTAAATGAAAAAGTGATGTATAGTGATTAGCTCAAGAAGCTGAATCAATCTGGGTAGAGCAATGGAGAATTGGATGAGGTGACAGTCCAAAATGAGCTCGTAGGAAAAATTAATCACAGACAGGAAAACACAGAGACCAACATCGGTCAGGTAGGAACCGACTTCGGCTATATAGGAACCAATGTTGGTCATATAGTGACTGACATCGATTAGGCAAGAACCAACGTCAGTCAGGTGGAACTGACATCAGCCAATTACAAGCTTAGAAGTGACTGAGGTCGGTCACTGTCAGAGAATTTGGGCAGATAGCGTGTTTTGAATGAGTCTCAGACACCCATCAGGAGGTCAGAAAGGGTAAGTAAACCTCCAATTTGATATTACCCTTCATTATTCTATTTATTGCTTACTGATGGTGGAGAACCAGAGAGTTTTGATGAAGCAATATAGGTGGAATCCAAGAATCAGTGGGAGCTAGGCATGAATGAGGAGATTGATTCCTTGAGAGAGAACCAAACATGGGATTTGGTTGAGTTGCCAGCATGAAAGAAGACACTGAAGAATAGATGGATCTACAGATTGAAGGAAGGTGAGAATGGATAGATGAGATATAAGGCCAGATTGGTAGTGAAAGGATTTGCACAGAAACCAGGTATTGATTTTGGTGAGATTTTTTCTCCTATAGTTAAAATGACTTCTATACGGATTGTACTATCTTTAGTTGCTATTGAGGATTTGCATCTTGAGCAGCTTGATGTTAAGACAACATTTCTTCATGGAGATTTGGATGAAGAAATATATATGGATCAGCCGGAAGGATTTGAGGTCAAAGGTAAGGAGAAGTTAGTGTGCAGATTGAAGAAAAGCTTGTATGGCCTCAAGCAAGCTCCTAGACAATGGTATTTGAGATTTGATAGGTTTATGACTGAGCATGGCTATAGTAGGTGTCAATCTAACCATTATGTGTATTTTAAGAGATTGGATAATGGTAGATATATTATTCTATTGTTGTATGTAGATGATATGCTGGTTGCAAGATCACACATGCAGGATATCTCTGAACTTAAGGTGAAATTAGCTCACACATTTTCCATGAAGGATTTGGGAGCAGCAAAGAAAATCTTTGGCATGAGCATTAAGAGAGACAGGAAAAATCACAGGTTGATTTTGTCTCAAGAGGATTATGTGAACAAGGTGTTGAAATGGTTCAATATGCAGGATGTAAAACCGGTAAGCACACCTTTGGCTGGACATTTTAAGTTGAGTAAAGAACAGTGTCCTAATTCACATGATGAGGTAGAGTACATGAGTAGAGTTCCATATGCTTCCACAGTAGGGAGTATAATGTATGTAATGGTATGTACTAGACTGGATATTGCCCAAGCAGTGGGAGTTGTAAGTAAGTATATGGCCAATCCAGGGAAGGAGCACTGGAAAGCAGTTTAGTGGATCCTTAGATATCTGATAGGGACCAGCAGTAGGCATTTGTGTTATGGAGGTTCAGATACTTCTCTACATGGTTATGTAGATTTAGATATGACAGGTGATTTGGATGGCAGGAGAAGCACCACAGGATATGTTTTCACTGTTGGTGGAATGGTGGTTAGTTGGATATCAAAGTTACAGAAGATTGTTGCCTTGTCAACTACAGAAGTAGAATATATTGCAGTCACAGAGGCTAGTAAAGAGATGATATGGATGACACGATTCATGGAAGAGCTTGGAAAGGAGCAAGAGAGTTGTAGATTATACAGTGATAGTCAGAGTGCAATTCATTTGGCTAAAAATTCAGCCTTTCATTCAAGAACAAAGCATATACAGCTTAGGTACCACTTCATAAGACAGATATTAGAGGATGGTGAGTTGAAGCTGGAGAAGATCTACAGATAAGAACCCTGTTGATATGTTAACCAAGCCGGTAACAAAGGAGAAGTTGAATCTTCATTCAACTTTCATTGGTCTTCATGATTGAGTTTGAAGATGGAGGAGCTAGAAGATGTTGTTGTATAGGTACTGGTGCAGCTGTTTATCTCCAAGTGGGAGATTGTTGAGGTGTGGAGCTAAAAGCTTCACCAAATGAGTGAGTGTAGAGGTTACAGGAATTACACAGTCACCAGCGTCGGTCAAGAGCGACTGACATCGGTCAGGATTCGACTGGGAGATGTCAGCATCAATTATGTTCGGCCGACGTCGGTCAGGTGCAGATAGGCAGGGACCGACGTCGGTCACCTATGCGTCTAGAATGCTATTTTTGTGGACAGAATAGAATGTTTGCATGATAGGATTAAGTGTTAGTCTTAAGTCTGCATCTCTATTTTAAGTAAGACTGTTTAGAGCCCTTGATTAGGAGGTGCATCTAATGTTTGTAATTTTATGCTCATGTTTCCTAATTATTATATAATAGGATAGATCTTCATAGCTTATTAGAGTGTTGAGTTGAACAGTACAAGATTGTATATGTGTATCAATCCAGGTTGTTGGAATTGATTGTAATTGAGAGAGAGAGCTCTTGAGGGAAAGAGATCTAGAAAGAGATCTGTACATCTGAGAGAGGTGTGGAAGAAAATAATTTTCTTCAATTGTATTCCTTCTATAAAGAGTTTAATACAAGTTTTCAGGGTGGTTTCTTGTATCTCTTATTCTTTGTTATTTTTTATTCTAGTTACTTATCATTATGGTTTAATTCCATATTTAATTGCTTTCATATTGTAATCAACATTGTTGGTTGATCCCCAACACTCAATTTATTGATTTAATGTGCAAGAAACAATGCATACAATCATTTGAGCTTAAATATTACCCAAGAGGTAACCTGGGCTTTAAATTATGTAATTCCTAAAAGAGATGGTTCCTTTCATTGGCATAATTATATTAAAGTTTTGTTAACACATCTCACAAGCTAAGAAAATAAGGCCATAGATATCTTGAAGAATATGAGGGTCACATGTGTGATAACCTCCATAGGATAGTTGATAAATAAGCCTAATTTTAAAGCACTTCTCAAAATAACTACGTATAGTTTGAAGTAGAAGTTGAGGGCACTGTATATAAAAATAGTGAAAATATCCTACAACTAATCAATTTTGTGAAGGATAAAGTGACTAAGGTAGAGGCACTCAAAGATGGATTCAGAGCCTCTAAAACTAAGCATAAAAGGTTGATGGGTAAAGTGAGTAAAATATTTAAACCTTTTATACTAACTTTTTGATATTATTAATAATAATTTGAGGTTTCTTATGCATTATTTAAAAAATTAAAGGCTAATGAGAAGGCTTCTAGGATAGTGTCTATTTCTCAGCTAACACCAACATTGATAATTCAGCCTCAAAGGCCATTTCATCCAGTAGTGTTTGTTACTCCTCATACTATTAGTACTTCATCAATAGAAACAACTACTAGCTCTTCACATATAATTCTTCATACTACTTCAATTTCCACATCATGGATGTAGTCTCCTTCTTCTTTAGGTAGTGCCAAGAAGGCACAATATTTAAATATGAATAAATATTTGCATGTATTCTATTATTACAAAGACTTAGATCTTCATTATATTTTGAGCATATATATGTTTATATTTTAATTATGTAATTTGGGGAAATAATTTTATTTTATGTCCTCTACATGCATTATGTGCATGAGTTCTAAAATTGGAAATGTAAATTTAAACTTTGCTTAGAGGATGATGCAACTCGTCCCCAAGCTTATACACACTTATATCCTCCATGATTCTAAAGGGAAGATAATTTTGGTATTGAGATAACTAAGAAATCCTATAAGTTGTTTTTGAGATTTATCTTGATGTGAAAATCTTATTCTTCTTCAAATATATGATTCATCAAATAATTTTTAATATTATCTTATTTTAGTCTTTGGTTTATGTAGAATTACTCTTTTAATATAGTTATTCATATTGTGTAGTAGGTAATTTAATTTTTTTTTGTTTCATAATCATAATCTCCCTTTGTAGATGTGAAATTACAATCCTAAAAATGTAGCAACATTTGGTTATATACATTGAATTTCATTGTATTTCATTCACCTAGATTCTTAACTATGTTTGATTGTTTGTGTGTTAAAAGTAACTTACAATAAGCATTAGTTTCCTGACTACTTTTTTAACCCTTAGTTCAAGATCTAGTTTAGAAGGGTTTCATCTAACTTTAATTCACAAACCTTCTTTTTTTCCCTACCCTTATCTCTTTTTTATTCTTCTTTTTGATATTTCCCACCATAGTTTATATTCACCATTTATCATCCATCTCAAGTAGGTCTAGACTCACATCATATATAAACCATCCATAGTAAAAAACTACTTTGCTCACCTCTATTCCACCACTGTGTTGTTTATAAAACCCAATACCCCTCAACTCATGCCTTAGAGTGAATCTTTTCACCAATAGTAAAATGTTAGAGACTACTTTGTAATGTTACTTGGTGTGTATAAAACCCACATCAACAACTAGGATTAATCACAATCAAATTCTAAAGCACACAAAATCTAGGTCAAATCAATAATTTTAAAGTACCAAATCTAATCATTAGCTACATACACATAGCAAAGGAACACAATTGCATAATTACTTTAGGTGGGAGAACTATGTGTGGCATAATTTACCTCCTTAGAGTATTGGATACAAAGGAAGTTGTTAATCATCAGTTATGGGTGATGGGGTTTAGATCAACCCATTACATTTCCTCTATTTTTATAGGTGTGTAGCAATCACAAACACATCTAGGGTTTTTAAGGCAAAGGAAGCCTATTTCTAGATCTGCATACATTATCAAGGTTCGAGATTATAAATACAAATAAAGTAAATATTGTCACACATGACCATATATTCATTATGTTACACCTAAATACAGGTCACTACCAACCAATATGTAAATATCTACTGATGATACTAACCCAATTTTATAGATATAGCATAGGCATCAGATCAATTCTTGAACCAATCAAACCACAAACATGCTTATCCCTGATTTCCATTTTTAGAATACATATGTTTTAACCTTTTAGGACTTAACAATTGTATATCATATGTTGGTTAAAGATATGATTAGAATAAATCAGGGAAATGATGTATAACAAATACAACCATTAATTTGTTACATAATTGACTAGCTTTGACTTTTCTAAAAATAGTAATAAATAGTGCAAAAAAGATTTAGCTAAAAAACATTTGATACAAATGAACTGAGTGTTGGAAAGTGAGATGGAATATGGTATGAGTGTTTAAAATTGGATCCATGTGTTATAACTCCTCCTAGATAGTAACACCATAACTAGATAATAACACCATTATTGACAAAGTGGAGGTAGGGTCCTAATATTGGCAGTAGTGTCCTCTATGGAGGACTATCCAAAGCTTTTGGGTGTACCTATGTCTAGATATATGGGATCTATTCCTATGTGCATGAGTTATGAAACCTTGTATTATGCCTATAATAACTAATTTATTGTACAAACACTAATCCTCCATATAACTAGGGCATGAGTTGAAAAGTATGTTCATTAATAGGGTAGGTTGGACATCCTCAAAACCTCATTATGAATAGAGTTACCTATATACCAATACTCTGAGAATGGATAAATCCAAATGTATTTCTCCCCACCTAAGTGTTAGTGCAAAGTGATGCTAGTATGATATTGGCCTTGAGTGCCTTGAGTGTGCTCAAGACTGGAAATCTAAAAAATGTGAGCTTAGGGCTATTCTAGATGGTGATATGCAGAAGTAGGTAAAAAAAAAGGATTGATAACCATAATTGTGCTTAACTTTTTCTATGTTTAAATGTGTATTTTGCATCTAATTTTCATCCAATGGATAGAGGGATAAAATTTATGTATATATATTATTCTATTACTTGTGTGGATGATAAAATATGTATAGGTTTACCTTAAGAGGCTTTAGTTTTAAAAATATATCCATTTAGGAAAATCTAGGGCAAAGGAAACTAGCACCATTTTAGAGGCACTAGCATCACATGGTACAAGCATCCTTATTTTGGGGCTAGTGTCTAGCTAGTAGAACACTAGGCATGAAGTACTATGATTAGGAAATAAGGGTTTAGACTATTTTGGAACCGATTAGGGATGCATTTAGCCTACATGAAGGTTAGATAAGTGTGATAATAGGCTCTAAGATAGGTCTAGGGATAAGTTAGGGATATGTAATCTCAAGTAGCACTCTTAGCACTCAAATACCACTTTTGGGTGATTATATTTGTGCCCTTATTTATTCTATAAATACAACAAAATTAAATAACTAGGATAAAGGGGAAAAAGTGTACCTAGACTTACCTAAGTAGTGTAACCCATGAAGCTAAGTCTAAGTATGTGAAACATGCTCCAATGCATGTCATAAAAATGAAATGTGAATAAATTAATCCTTAATTAAGAGATATTAAAAGAAAAATACAAAATTGAGTAGAATTGAGTAAAGAGATAGGAAGGAGGAAAGGAATGAATACACCTCACTTAGTACATAAACCAATGCATGAAATTCATGACAACCTATGTCTGTGTATGTATATAGTGATCAATAAGTGAATAACTTGGACTGAGTTGATAGCTTGCTCAATTCTCATGTGTGGGTGGCTCAATAACTCAATTTGGTTTTGAATCCATCATTGCCCACCCCTACTTCATGGATCATGACTTGTGAATAACTTGGATTGGACTAATAGTGTGTTAAACCCTCTCATGTGGGTGGCTCAAAAACTCAAGTAGGCTATGACTCCATCATTTCTAATTCATGTGTAGTAGATGCATCTAAAATTAAAGTATACAAAGTACTTTAAATGTTTAACTAAGTATATATAATTGTGTATGTTGGATCTACAGCCACTTGGGTATACTAGGTAGCTCCAAGGCACTTGGGAATTATAACCACTGTAGATGGAGTAAGGAATGAAACTAGTGTGCAACCTAGAATATGATGTTGGGTGTATATAGTGTAGAGAATGACATGGAATTTGTCATTCCATTTAATTAATCAATATGTAACTGAGCATATGTAAATAATGTGTTGTTCACATACCCCTAAATATGATATATGAGCATATGGATTCTAGATTAAGTTGTAATAAAATATATTTGGGTATCTAAATTAATTATAGGAATGGTCATGCCACACATGATGCCCCAAATTTAAGCAAATTGATATGCATTTCAGCTGAACTAGCATGAATATGAGAAAAAATTAAGTAGAACTGATAAACCTGTAACTGAATTTGACAAACCTATACTATAAATATTGTGTTATTCTGGATAATCTAAGTTGTTCTAAAATTGAGGCTACTAGACAATAGTGCCATATATTAAACAGTATTTCCATGTGGCTCTAGTGTGCCCATTTGGTTGCTAGTGTCCTTATTTAAATTTTGTGCAACTGTATCACTTTTTAGGTTTCTATTTTCCCATTGTGTTTGCCTATATCTAATTTTTTTTAAACTAAGCCTATGTTTTAAAAAATGTACTATGAGTGCAATATAGGATCTTGATATCTATGACAAACCCTTGTGAATGCCCCCTCTTTTGAGGGGAGCTGTTAAAATTATGTAAGAACTATCCTCAAAAGAAAAATCTTTACAAACTGTGTGTTAGATGAAACATATATGATAACTATGTGATAATCCAATATAATGTAAGATAAGTTTGTAATGTAAGATAATCTGAGCATAAGTTTGTAATGTGTGATGTATGTCATGTCTAACATTCCACAAGGGTGTCAAAATAGATGTAAAAATGTATGTAATAAAAAATCTAAGTAAAATTGGGTAGCTACCTAAGGGGATGGGGCATGATGTCCATCATGATACCCAAGTAGGAAGTATAGATGCATGAGGTCCTTCATGGCATCAAAAATTAATGTGTGTAACAAGAAAATACAAGTGTCATGTCCATGATGCATATAATAAAGCATATATATATAACACATGAGGTACACAAAATAGTCCAAGGGACCATAATACATGGGATATGGGCACATGTCACTAAATCTAAGAAAATAAGATATAGAAGGACATGTTCAAATGTACACATACGTAATCAATAATAAAGTTGGCTTAGATCCACATAGAATGACATATTCAAATGTATACATACACAATCAAAAAATCACACATAAGGATATGGGAACATATCCAAAGCATACATACTATGCATAAAAGTGGTGTAGATCCAAATAATAATGGCATATTTAAATGCCCTTGAATAGAATAAACATAGAAATACAATCAAGTATAAACTAAGTAAGCTATAAATGAAAGTAATCATGAATATAGAATACAAAATTGTGTGAGAGATAGGATGTACATATGTTGAGTCTAAAGTAGTAATAGCCAACACAAAATTGAGTAAGAGTAGCATATAATAATGTTAGGGCTAGGATGTAGAGTATAGAAAGATCGAACCTAGTAATCAAAACTATGTATAGGATTCCCCCAAGTGGGTGAATGTGTTAAGTAAAGACCTATGTATCAGTGTTTATGCCCCTAGTGGGTAGATAATAGCAAGTCTAGATCAATGTAGTGGACCTGTGTCTTATAAGCAATCTGCAAGCACTCAAAAAGAATAAGTGAAACATAAATGTATGATAAAACTAACTATAATAAGATAGCTATCATATGTAGTTTCTAAAAAATATAAGAAATATAAACATAGCAATTCATACAATTTATAAATTTTGTGTTTTCTAAGTAATTCTTTGAATTTTTTTTGTGTTTTTGACATGTTATCTTCTTTTTGTATTTTTTAGATATAATCCATGTACAAGGAACATGAAAATGAACTATGTACAAGGAGCAAGAGAGAATTAAAGTATATCTAAGTAAATGCTAGAAATAAATGAGATAGTATACAATCAACCTGCAATGTCTCTATATACCCAAGAACACATCTATGGGATGTGGGTAATCAAATAATGGATCTAATGAGAGATTATCTAGTGTTAAATATTAGATCTATCTAAACTCAAATAAGTCATCATCATCATGAATATTGTACCATTCTATATGTATCAATGGATCCTTATCTTTAGCATTAGTATGGAGTTTGTACAACTAAATAATGTGTTGCTTGACTATGTAAGATGACTCTCATGTGGTTCTATGATAAATCATGTTATACCATAGAGTATCTATATGAAATATTTGGTTATCATCTATGACATCATGTAAAATGTGAACAATGTATCCCTCATGAGTATATGTCAAACATCCATTTGATCAATCAAGTGTGGCATCCATCCCCTATAACCATGTATTTCCAAGTGTAACCTATAGATGAGTTCTCCTGGTCATAATAAATAATAATTTATTGGCCACCTTGGTGCCACATGCAATTGGTAGTGTGATATGTCCAATAGAATCTTGATAACACATAGCATGTTATAGCTCATTTTCCTAATAGCCTATGTGATGTAAAAATTCCAAAGTTAAAGTATTAGGATTAGAATCCTCATATGTATCCACATGGGGAATGTATATGTTTGTAACAAAAATCTAGATAGTCAATGCATCATTCTTTGAGCATCTATGTTGGTAATGAATCTATCATGGTGCTCATATCTATAAAGGTGCTCATACCTATAGAGGTAATCATAACTATGTAAGTGGAGGTTGTTGATCTAAATAGTGCCATGAGCCTTAAATTTATGTTGTAATGTTGAACATGTATCAGTATTATGTCTTGTAAGTCTATAAAAATGTAAAAAATGGTTGATCATCTTGTGGTGACAATCTATTGATTGATCTATGCCAGATTATGGGTAATACCATCAATCCTCTATCAAGTAGTATATGTAAGATATGGTGTGGTCTATCGTATGAACCCTCTACTTGAATCTATATAAATGAGTATATATCCATATATGTAACCATATGTACTAAATGAATGGAATGATATGTCACTAAATGTAACTAAGTATGAGATCATGTAGCTATAAGATTATGAACAAGTGGTTCTACCAATGTGGGAAGAGGTATAAATGCCTTAGAATCATCTTTTTACTCTGTTGGGCCCATTGGTGTGAAACTTAATCCACATAAATAGTCATCAATATCAATAGGTGTTGGATCATCCTTTATGGTGGCCTGAGAATTTGTGTCAAAATTATGAATGTATACTTATTTAAAATTAATAAGTAGTGGTAATTATGCTATGATAATCTCATCATTTACCCTAGGTGGGGATCTCTATATTATGGGATGTTATTCCTCTATCATGAGTGAAGGTAACTATGTTGTAAAAATATCTAGATGAGGTATAGGAATATTCTTACTAGACTCCCCAAACTCATATGTATGCATCTACTAAATCAGAGTCTTTTGAGGTGGGGATTTTATGACAACATGAGGTATCCCATCTAAATATGTAATTGGTGTAGCAGGATCGATGATTCTAAAATATATTAATGGCTAATTTTTGTTGGACAAGTGTATAAGTATCCATCATGTAAAAACTTGATGCATATAATTAAATTAGAGGGTATAACCTCCATAACATGTATCCCAAGTCTCCCAAGTAACAAGTTATAATGCAAATTATTAGGCATCACCTAAAAGTGTGAAGGTAAGGTTTTTGGCCCTACTGTAATGTCTAATGTAATATAACCCAATGTCTATTTAGGAATTTCATCAAACCCTCTAATATTCTTATATGCCTTTTGAATGGATGTTATATCAACCTTTATGGTCTGTATAAATGTGAGGTTTCATATGTTAAGTCTTGAACCATTATCAATTAAAAATCATTTAATAGTGATGAAATTGATTTTTGCTTGAATAAAAAGTGGTAAATTTTGAGTAATTATTGGCTGTGAAGGCAAGTCCTCATATCATGTCCTCAACATCCTTGCTACTATTAATGATAATTCAAAATAAGTTTTCTCTATGTCATAATTAAAGGATGTATGATTGAGTGTTTGAAAAATAATATCCTTAAAAATAGTTTCCTTTTGAAGTAATTCCAATATGGATATCTTGGTCAGTGTATTTCTCAATTGATCCACAATATCAAATTTTCTTTATTGTTATCTGGATACCATTGTAGTTTGTTGGGTATTAAGAGGGATGGTGGGATTATGATGCTCCTGTATAGGCTAAAGAGGCACCCTATTTTACCTAGTAACAGATCAAACCACAAGATCTATTATCTATTAGGGGTGAGTAGTAGACGCAGGATGGGAGTGAAGATAATCAACTGGTCTAGGTGGAGGTGGAAAAAATGAGTCCTTTGAGCCTTATATCATCTAGTAGTAACTAGAGGTAACTCAAATTGAGCCATATAACAATGATCCTCATAAAAATTAAACTCGCATGAGGGAGGACCAATGTGTAAAATAAGCTTAGATCTAACATGGTCCATGATAAGAGTGGCATACATGTGCACTTTTCAACTAATGGTTGGTAATAAACATGTTAATAAAATCACAAGGACTTGTACCATGAAGTAAAAAATGGCATCCATCATGATAATCATAATGATAGGCTACAAAATAAAAACTAATGAGCTTCTAGAAATGTAAACCCTAACATTATCTAGGGTTGGGGTTTTGTGCAATATTTTGTGTAAGTTGAGTTCACCAAATGTTTTAAACTTTTAGGACTTAACAAGTGTATATCCTATGTTGGTTAAATAACTAATTAGACTAAATTTGGGAAATAATATGCAATAAATCTAGCCATTAATTTGTTATATAATTAATTTGCTTTGACTTTTCTAAACACATAATAAATAGTACAAATAAAGACTTAGATGTAAAATACCTGATACAGATGATTAGAGTATTAAAAACTAAGATAGAATCTATTACAAGTGTCTTAAATTATATCCTTGTGTTATAATCCCTCCTAGATAATAATGCCATAATTACAAAATAACACCATTATTAAAAAAGTGGTGGCAGTGTCCTGATATTGGTGGTAGTGTCTTATGTGGAGGATTGTCCTGAGCTTTTGGGTGCACCTATGTCTAGATATTTGGGGTCTATTCATGTGTGTATGAGCTATATAATATTTTATTGTGCCTATAATAACAAATTTATTATGTAAACCCTAATCCTCTATACAACTAGGGCATGACCTGAAAAGTGTGTTCATTAGTAAAGTAGGGTAGACATCCTCAACACCCTATTGTGAATATAGTTGCCTACAAACCAATACTATAAAAAGGGATCAAGATAGATTTAGTTCTACCCACCTAATTTCTAGTGTAATTTCAAGTGATGTTATTATGATAATGGGCTTGAGTTCCTTGAGTATGCTTGAGACTAGAAATACATAAATTTTGAGCTTAGGGCTATTATAGATGGTGATATGCAGAAGTAGGGTAGAATAGAGATTAATAACCTTAATTATTCTCAACTTGTTCTATTATTGAATATGTATTTTTAATATTATTTCCATCTAGTGGATAGAGGGATAAAATTCATGTATATATACTAGTTTATTACTTTTTTGGATGATAAAAGATGTCTAGGCTAACCTTAGGAGGATTTATTTTTGAAAAGATATCCATTTGGGAAAAGTCAGGGAAAGGACATTAACACCATTTAGGGGACACTAGTGTCATGTGGCACTAGTGACCTTATTATGGAACTAGTCTCCATCTAGTATAACACTAGGCATAAAGGCTCAAGATTAGGAAATGAGGGTTTGGGACTACTTTGACTGACTAGGGATGCATATGGCCCGCACAAAGGCTAGAAAAGTCTAATAATAGGCTCTAGGGTAGGTCTAGGGATAGGTAGTATTAATTATCACTCTTAAGACTCAAATACCACTTTTGGGTGATTTCATATGCCCCCCTTTATTATAGAAATACAACAAGTCAAAATGACTACAATAAAGGAAAAGGAAGCCTACCTAGACTTACCTAAGAATTGAATCTTGTGAAGCTTGGTCCGAGTATGTGAAACATGATCCAATACATGTCCTACAAATGAAACATTCATAAATCAGTCCTTGCTTAAGAGATATCAAAAGCAAAATACTAAACTGAGTAAAGAAGCAAAACTCAATATAATTGAGTAAAGAGATAGGAAGGAGGAAAGGAATAAATACACCTCACTAGGTATGTGAACTAATGCATGAACCTAGTGATAACATGTGTGTGTGCATGTATATAATGATCAATCAATAGATATATTATATTGAGCTAATAGTTTTCTCAATCCTCATGTGTGGGTGGCTCAAGAACTCAATCCAATTTTGACTCCATCATTGCCCACCCCTGCTTGGTGGATCATGATTTGTGAATAGCTTGGATTGGATTGATAGTGTGTCCAACCCTATCATATGGGTGGATCAATAATTCAAGTAGGCTATGACTCCATCATTTCCCACCCATGTGTAGTAGATACATCTTAAGATTAACTACACAAAGCATTGTAAATGTATAATTGAGTATATCTATGTATGTTAACTTTATGGCCACTTGGGTATATTGGGTGGCTCTGGGCCACTCAAGAATGCCAACCACTATAGATGGAGTAAGGCATGAAACTGGTGTGAAACCTAGAATATGATGTCAAGTGTATATAGTGTAGATAATGACATGTAATTTATCATTCCATTTGATTAATGAATGTGTAACTGAGCATATAGAAATAATGTGCCATGCACATACCCCAAATCTAGTATCTAAGCATATGGATTATGGATTGAGCTGTAATAAAATATATCTAGGTGTCTAAATTGAATATGGGAATGGTCATGTCACACATGATTCCCCCAATTTATGCAAAATGATATGAATCTGAGCTAAACTAGTATGAATCTAAGTAAAAATTGAATATAACATATATACCTGTAATTGAATCTAGGAAAACATGTACTTTACCTACTATGTTGTTTTAGCCACTATAAGCTATTATATGACTAAATCTACTGGATAGTAGTGCCATATCTTTTACATCAACACCATGCTACACTAGTGTCCCCATTTGGGTGCTAGTGTCCTTCTGGTCTAAATTATGTGCAACTATACTACTTTTTGGGTTTTT
Organism: Torreya grandis; assembly: GCA_037957365.1. NCBI lineage: Eukaryota > Viridiplantae > Streptophyta > Pinopsida > Cupressales > Taxaceae > Torreya > Torreya grandis. Next base: position 402,773 of record JARHVA010000791.1, read on the forward strand.
ATTTTCCCACTATGTTTACTTATGTCTAATTTTTTGTAACTAAGCCTACGTGATTAAAATGTACTATGTCTGATTAACATGGATATGATTTTAAAATTTAATTAGAACATAAAATTATTAGAACCATTTCACTGGATGTGATATTAGGCCCCAAATTAGTATCTATTATTTTCCATGTCATGCCTAATTAATTACATTTTAAATTAATTTTGGGTCAACCATAGATACAAGATATGGAATTAATACCATCAAAATTACATAGATGTATCAAATATATACGTGAAGGTTATTCCTATTTATAAGTAATAGAAGAGGATCCATTTAGATATTAAAAATTCACTCAATCTACTCTTGAGGATCAATCATAATTATAATTGGAATATTATACCATTATGTATCTATTATAAAGCATGCTAATATCTAATATGTATATGCCTAAGGTTGGTGAATCAATTACAAATAAATATACGGAACCAATTTTAACATAACAAATTATAGCACAATAAGAATTATAGTTTATCTATAACAACCACAACCTATTCACAGTTCTAATTTAATAGTGAACTAAGAATATGAAGATGACATGGTTATAAATTATTATGACAATGATGATGAAGATATAAACATGGAAGATATGACAAATGATCAAATATTAAAATTAAAATTTAATCCCTTAGAATAATACTTATCTCATATCCTATTCACACTTATAAGAGTTGTAAATATTGAGATTATTCATACATAACAAATAAGGACAAATCATAAACCACTATGGACACACAATATTTTGTAGATAAGGAAAAGGAAGCAATGATAGACCGTGAGCATATCCTAAATGCAAAACATAGTTACAATTATATCATGTATAAAGCCTGACCAAAATTAAATATAAATAATCCTTAGATAGAGAAGGAACAATATAATGTAGTAAATAACATGGAATTAGAAAATTTTAAGATTTTAACAACATTATAAATAACAAAACTCTATGATACACTAAGTATAGTACTATAGTTTCTACTTGACCACAATCTTATCACATTACCATCTACTTGAAATCAAGTCATGGGGTGCATTTTAAATTAAAAAGTTGAATTATACCATAAATATCAAATAATCACTAGACATAATACATATCATTATAAAACATTGTAAAAAAAACATAAATACAAGGATAAAGGCATTATCTATATTTTACAGGACCAACACGAATAAATAGTACCAAAATCTTATAAATGTGATAACTAAAACAACAACAATTAGAAAGCATCTTCAAAAATAGCCATTGTATATTAATATATTCATGGAAGTTAAATACTATAAAAATGCATATATTAATGATAAAAAACAACATATTATATGCATTATCAGAGGTTTACATTAGTGGGGACATAAAATCATAGAATTATAATTTAGCACATAGTGGCCAAAACCTATTAGATATATTTTTACCAATAACTTATGGGCCAAAGGTGGTCAATACACCCATATAGGTCATACATTCTAAGTACAAATTTTCATTTACATTAGGACAACATTGGTTAAAATATATGCAAGATCAATACAGAGGTACAATATTCAGAATCAACAACAAACACAATAATGGACCAATCAGAACCAAAGGAAGAAAAATAATTTGATTAGATAACCTCTAGGATAAACCAAGATATGATGATTTTGATCCTGATGAAGATGACCTAATTTTATATACATGATTTAAAACTTCAAATTTCTAAAAATTATAAAAAATCAAATATTCCAAAAAGACAAAAAACCATCAAATATTAAATATCCAAAAATTAGGACCTAAGCATGATATGATGGCTAGTTTACATTTTTAACATATGTTATTTATCACATGTTTGGTGGATGCCATATTATTTTCATAAAAATATGCATATCATGATATTTGAGTGATATGTAGGACATACAAGTTACACATGGACATATAAATGTTGATTTTCCCTCAACTAGTGGCCAGACTAGGGGCATCTTGTTCCATAGGTTTCACTATTATAGGTTATATATTTTATGACATTTTTACCATCTTGAGACACCTATATTACTTACATAGACATTTTTAGCTACTCATTTCTTACAAAGTGACAGATGATATTCCATTTTATTGTGATATGATATCGATACATATGGATGGTGTAGACTAGTCACTTATTATATGCTCAACTGATACTTTTACTTTTTTGAATGATATAGTGTTTTGGGTGTGACTATTATGTGTGGCCTTTGGCCTTGATTTATGTGACATCCATTGATATCCCTCATTTTTTATATTTTTTATGTTCTCCTACCTATGATCTTTACCCTTAAATGTTGTGACATCTTATGTCCCTTGTATGTAACCCTCTTGAATTTTATGTGACAACTAACACTTGCATTTGTTGAGATTTTTGATATTGAGGGGTGTAATGATATATATCACACATTTTTATGATGTAGTCTTGTCCATAATACTTATATTGTGTGCTTAATTAATATATCTATCTAGACATGACACTTATATGTCATGCATTCCATATGTTACATACATGTGTTGATTGATACATACATTATTATAATGACATATTATCCACATGATAAAATGATATTAATTGATGATATATTTATACATGGCATGATATAATTCATTCTTATTTTGAGATGAGTAACTTAAAACATACATCCCTCATCTTTAAATGGGTCAATACAATGGGCTTGTCTTAGAGACACAAGTTTTTATATGAAAATAATCAGATTAAGGTAAGGTTTCATAGATTTTAAAGATTTAGATGGCTCATACATGAAATTATTTTAGATACATGAAATATATTGTAACATTGATATAGAGTACAAAGGCATATACATAATGATTTACAGGAACATAATTTCATATTTTCACATTCACACATAGGGTGTCATTCACATAAATAGGTTCTCAAACTCAACATACAAATTTAAGGGGCAAGATACTAGTTCATGCACATATATACAACAACAAAGTTACAATTGAATGGAAAATGGTTGTCATTCCACTTTAAAAATATCAAACCCTACATACATTATTGTGGAATAGCATTATTCATTCCTTTCCAATCATAATTTTTTATTTTTACATAGATCAAAATTTATCTAATCAGAGTAAAGCATTACATTTGAATTATAATCCATTTGCAGTTGTTGATTCATGTTTTTAGTGAACCTTGCCTAATCAGTTATCTCATTTACCTACACAGTGTTTTCATTTTGAGTTGATCCTAGGTGCATGGTTTTATTTATCAATTTCATACATAGTTATTTAGGTTAGTACATTGGGTAATTTTCCCCACATTCATGAGGGTTAGGGCATGATGCCTTTCTAACTAAAGATCCTAAATAATTACACAATTTTGTGGCATGATCACCCTAACTCTCTAATGATTCAATAAGGAAGCATCATATCTAACTAGTTGCAATGGAAAAATGGCTTTCACCAACACACATGTGTACTCTAATCCTTATTCTTTCAACTGTCAAATTAAAAAAAAAAATTTCACATATAGACATTGACTACTTCATTCTCACTACAGGTTGTATAGAATAAAAAAATACATTTGAAGCCATCTCTCCAAAAGGAAAAGTATGTTGTACACACTCGATTATATTTTATCTTTTTAATCTAACAATTTCATTACTATAATAAAAGGGTGACATTTGTTAATACAAAATATAGTCTTTAGTACATGACAATGATAATCTTGTCACAAATTTACCATGCATGATTGGAGCACCCAAACAAGGTCTTAATTCACCATAATATCACATTTTCATGGTATATTATGAGTGAAATATTCCATTATGCTATCATATACGTACATGAACCTCACTTTATATTTCAAACCTACTTAATATTTTACACAAAAATATTGAGACTATTAGAATAGTCCACATGTACACTGGTCAGTTTTGATAGTACAGTTATTATAGCTAATTGATAGTGACTTACACTAGTTATAACTAAACCACTCCCAACAATGGCTATTTCATAAAATCAAACCCATCTTTAGGGTCAAACTATAACTATAGTGTGTTAGTGGAGTGGGGAATTATTCAAATGGATCCCTATATAAACAAATCAAGGTCTCATTCAAAAGGGATATCTGGCACTTGTCTCTGATACATCTATATGTATACACATAATATTTTCAAACTTTTATCAATTATTGATGTTTTTAATCTTGTAGGAACCCATCAATTCTCAATCTCTCTGAGTGCATGACTTAAGGGGTGCATCAAGAAAGGGGTGGGCAGACCATTCGTACTTCTTAAGATTGTTATCTCTTTTTCCACTTGTTATGTACACACTTGTCTCTTAAAAACCATTCCCATAAGTTTGTTCTTCTTTTTTGTGCACTCCTCAATCATTTCCCACCTTTTGTCTCCCTTTTCCTAGCCTTAAGCCCCTTTTGACTATTTACAGTACTAGGTTGATTGGGTTGACCCTATATTGTTGTGGGTAAAATTCATTTAGGATTTAGGTCAGCTCTTGGACAACCTAGCTTGTGACTTAGTGAATTTTTATCCATAATTGCACAAAGTCGACTGGGTTGACCCTATTAGCCAAAATTTTTGGAAGGGTTTAGGGTTAAATCTACTTATATATACAAGATCATTTTTCCATTATTTAGAGAAGAAAAAAATAAGTAATATGTATTTCACCTCTACTTATCCCCTATTCTACTTGAGGAACAAGATTAGGGTTTCATACTTTCTTTGAAGATATGGTTCTTGTCTTGTGGAGAAGTTTTTTGGATGCATTGATAGGTTTTGTAGCCTATAGATGATTTACCCTTGTCTTCTTTACATACCACAACAACCTATTGCTAAGCACCTTGGCTAAGGGAGATATTAAGGCTTGGTGGATTGATCTTAAGTAATTATTCATAACTGCATTCCTCCTTTGTAATGTAATTCCCTTCCATGCATTAGTATTCCATATATATTGACATGTGTATATGTCTCTTATGCATGTTTACTTTTGTTATTTATTACCCCCACTTTATGACACAAGATTTGGTGAGCACTAGATTAGATTACTTGTTATTAGTTTAGTGAATATGAAAACATAGGGATTATTAGGGTTATTACATGATGGTTTTTGACTAAAGGCTTTGGAACCCTCCCTAGTATTATTTATTGTGATAATAGATCCCCTAATTGGGTCTAGTGGATCCCCATATTGGTCATATTCTTGATTATCTAATATATCCCCAATTGTAAGTGTAAGTATGATATATCTTCCCTGAGTTATGATTGATGTATAGACATGATGCATTTTGTATTACATACATTCTGGTGAACCCAATGTGAATCTAACCCTTGCAAGTTTTATTTCACATTTTTCATTATTTTATAATTTTATTTATTATTTTTTTATTTTTGTGATACCAGGTTGATAGTGTCGATATAGTTTCTAACTTTTGTGCACAGGTTTAACACAATCACATCAAAATGACTATGTTCTATTTATGCAAGTCTTCATTATATATAGGCTAATGGGTTGAACAAGTTAACACAGTATAGGTTTTTACTTCTAGACAGGCTACTAGGTTGACCCTATCGACATAGTAAACTTCTAGACTTCAAGAAAACATACTAGGTTAACACTATCAGTATAGTATTATTCATAGGTTTCAGTAAATAGAGAACTACAAAACTAGGTCAACACAGTTGGTAGAATTTATAAATAAAAATCAAGGCACTTTAACAATAATCTTACTTTCCTCTGCATCTTCAAACCCACCAAGGTTCCTTTCTCTCTTTGTCTATCATTTATTTTATTCATTATAGTTCTATTTTTCATATTTTATAATCTTTAAAACTACCCTTATACAATAAACTAGGTAAACCCTATCAACCTAGTTTTATATTCTATCTTCTATCTACAAGACTAGGTTGACATTATCGACATAGTTCTTAACAGACCCTTGTTTTAGTAGTATAATAGTGACACTATCAACTCTATATTGTAATATATGTATACACTATCATCTGAACTGACACTGTACTATGTTTTAAATTTAGAATTAACACTTATATGCTAGTAATTATTTCACATTTTCACTTTCAGTTGCTTATATGCTTAGAATAGAATACATAGTCTAATTAGGTGTTTTTTCAATATACTATTTAGTTTCACTATTTTTCTCTTTTTTGCACACACTACCAAATCACAAAATCTTAAAAATCATTTAAAAAATTATCTACCTAAGGCCTACCTACTTGGATTTCATCACAAAGGGGGAAGTTGACTTGGTTTTCTAGCCAAGTATAAACACATGGTTAATGGTATATATTGTAAAATCACCTGACAACCTTATCACTATGATGTATGAAGTGAGGGGGTAGTCCCCAATACCAAGCCAATACCATTGCCAACACAGATCCCTTTTATCTTAAATGTCCTAAAACTATCCATAGATTGCTTTCTAATTCCCTATTTACAGCCAACTTCCTATCACACTTAAAACCATACTCTAATAATATAACATCTAGGATGACCACTTTGTTAGCATTTACTTTCTAAGTTGACTGCTTGTTCTTTGCTCAATTATATGTTTTATTTTAAAACTTGCATTGACCCAATTGATTGTGTGTTTCCTTTCATTTCTTGATTTCATAAGTATTTACAAAAAAAATCATGTTTTAGTACATTATCTTTCTATTCGACATAGTCTCTTACAGACTATCTATCTCCCCTAATTATAGTACTAAGTCAACCCTATCGACACAGTATTCTTTTTTGCCTCCCATGATATAAGATTAGGTCAAACCTATCGACTATGTATCCTTATCTTCCTATTTTCTATCCTAGATTAAAGTACTAGGTTGACCCTGTTGACTTTGTATCCTTTTTTTCTCAATTTTTAGACCCTACTTTCAGTACTAGGTTGACCCTGTCAACTTTGTACTCTTATATATTCCTTCTTATCTCTTTGCTTTTACAACTATTTTTTTCATGATTATCTTGTCTTATCTCATAATGATGACATATTATCAACTTTTCCTTAGTCAAGAACATTGCATAATCAAGGATATAGATCATAACATTACTTATTTCATTACTTCAGATGAAACTATCCACCTTCTTCCTTCATCTTATCCTAACCCAAAACCAATCACTACATATTGTAATTTAGTTGATGTCCTTCATCTTAGTCCTCCTCCCAATACCAATGTTAGGAATTCTCCACCAAATAATCCCCCTCCTATCGACACTAATACCCCACCTTCAAATACTAATGTAAAAATTGAGACAACACAAATTCTTTCTCAAATAGTTCAAAAAATCAACATCATACAAACAACCAATCATTCTAAAATGATGAACATACAAAAATATTTATTACACATGACTATTCAACCACCTCAAGTTATCATGTCTCAACCAAATAAAAATTTTATCCCTCCTCCTGTTAGAAATGTCAATGGGAGTATCATCCCTCAACCTCTAATGAATAACAAAATGCTTCAACATCTTCAAAATAAACCTTTATCCCCATTCATTACATCCATAGATATTGGAAACATTTCTCAAACTATCACATATAATGGGATTAAGGACCCTACTAATCTTTCTTAAATCTTTTGGTAATCTATATAAGGAATGAATCCAAACTAACACCTTTTCTACCACCAAGATCTTATCCAAAACCTTTGTTGGTGATGCACTTGAATGGTATAGCCAAATTCCTAGACATTCCATCTCATAACTAGAGGATTTAGTCAATGCTCTAGTGAATTAATTCCAACATGATGACCTTCTTGAAAATTACCTTAGCCATTTCATCAATGCTAATCAACTTCCTAATTAATCTTCTCACACTTTCATCAAATGATGGAAGTATTTAGCTCACAAAGTGGACCATAACATGAATTATGATACTCTTTTAAAACTATTTATTACTACTCTTAAATCTCCCCTTCAATACAAAGTTCAAATCTTTTCCCCTAAAACTTTAGGAGAAGCCTTAAACCAAGCAAAAAGGCAAGACTTTCTTATGACTCAATTTGAAACAGCTCAAATAAATACTAAATAACCTTTCCAATCATTTTCTCATAACATTGATTCATCCAAGCCTCCCTAACCTCAAAAGGGAGCATTCAATTTAACCAATTTTAACCCAACCCACCTTCCCTTGAGTCTAGAATAACTTAAGAATAAATTGCCACCCTCTAAACTCATGAACTTTGATCCTTCCAAACCTCCTTTAAAATGGTACAATCATTATAAATTTTGTTGGTAGCATGCTACTATAGGTCATTCTCATGAATTTTGTTATGATCTTCATCAATTTTTTATTTCTTCCTTACCGTGTACACATTTTAATCTTGATAATCTCACAAAAAAAATTTATCAAGACTATCTTCAAGCTTCTCAAATTCAATCTCAAGAACCATAATCACACCAATATCAACTACCTAATGAACAAAAAAAATTATCCCATACCTACACCTCATCCAATAATGTTATTTAAACCATAGTTAATCCTTCTTCCTACACCAACGAGAAAAGGATAGCTAACATGAAAAACTTTAAACATATTGTTACATCTATTGAACCTCAACCTCTTAGGTCACATGAACCGAAAGAGTACCTAGTTTAAATGCCTACTCTAAAGCATATCATACATGGTCCTACTTTATCTCTTCATACCTCTACTACAAAACCTATGTCACATTTAACAACCTTAAAATCTAACAAACTAACACATTTACCTATCTCCAAATGCACCTACCAACCCAATGCAAATCATTCTAATTATTCAATGTCACCTCACTCTACCTCACATGTTGGGGTATCTTGAGATTCCCATCCACATGTCCCTTTAGATTTTGGGTCATTTTGTGATGTTCGTACATCCACTTACCCATTATGGAATCTTATGATACCCACTCTTATTCTACAATGCTTAATAACAACCAAATTTAGCTTCAAGAAACCTTTTGAGACTTACAAACTTGTATTTTGCATGCTCATCTTTGATACAGATGTTAGCATATATTTTACTTGTTAATCATATCTCATGTTTCTTTGTTTTTGTATACTTTACCTATTTTAGTCACACTTTACTAATCATCATGCTCACCTTTGGGTTCTTTGGTTTTCTTACACATTACATTTGGAATTTTTTTCACTTTGGTTCATTATATATTTCTTTCATATTTGTCTTTTTATGTCATTCTTTTCCTTAGTAGCTTTATGATTATTATTTTCCCTTATTTAACATCTACCTCATTGGTGTTCACCATGTGATTTGTAGTGTAGGACCATGGATAGGACCTAGCCTTCCTCATAAATTACCACATTAAAACATATTTAAAACCACTATTTGGGATGACTACTAATTTCATTGGTACTTATGCTAGATCCATTATAGGTTAGCATGGCTTCTTTAGTGACATGATTATCATCAAAATAGCCCCATCCCTTTCATATCACTATCTTACCTACTTATGATCAGTTATAATCATATTCATCATTGTATCACTTATTAAATAGATGGATCTCTCATTATCCTCATATTTCCCTTATTCCCTTTCATTTAAAGCTCACATCAGTCAATTTTGAGATTGCACACTTACTTGTGGGCAAGTCTAGGAGTCTTTAGACACCTTGGTCTTTAGGTCCATTTTTATAGTGACCAAGTGTAATATCTCTTGTGTTTATCACCTATTTCACTCATGTTTAGTCATTCTAAGTTTGTATGGAGGGGGAATAAAAAAAACAAAAAAATGGTTAAAATCCAAATAATAAAATACAAACTAAAGGTAATGATTCAAAAGGCAACATTAAAAAGTCAAATCACACTAAAATATGTGATTCAAAGTGCATGTCCTTCTTCTAGTCTAATCTAAAACTCCATATTTGGCCTCACAATATATTTGAGGTCCATTGGGGTATGATAGGCTAGTAGATTAGAAAAGGATAAAAAAAAAAAATTAATGTTACTTACTTTCTCATGTAAGTACCCAATATTCACAGTAGATCAATGGATATGTAAGGGTCCTAAGGAATGGGGAACACATTGTGAAAAGGTAGGTCCATTTTAATTTTCATATATATAACCTTCATGGGTTGATCTATGTACTTCACTTGTTAGCTCAAACTTTGTGTTAATTAGTTAAAGTGCCCTAAGTCCTTGGTGTTGATAGTTCTTAGCCTTTATCACTTGCCTAGTGTGTCTTATTCTTGATAAGTATGTTCACATCACCCATGTGGCACCTCAAATTCCTTATTTAAATCATATTTTCCTTATATTCCCCTTGTTGGATATTGATTTTATTTGATCACATCCCTAATCACATCTACATTATTATGTCTCTTGGTTTATAGTTTGTGATTTTCATTATAAGACCTTGGATAGGACCAGGCCTTCCTCACAAATACCCTTACACAATTTACCACACCATCTCATTTTCATACTAATCATGTCATTAGGTGGTCATTTTTTCTTACATTATATCTTAGAACAAGCACTAAGTTTGAGTTTTCATCTTTTAGAGGTGTTGATTTTCATTTATCCATCATGTTCTTGTTTGATTTTTGTGGACTTCACTTATCTTACATATGATATTTTGCATTATTAAATGTTTCTCTTTATGTATGACTTCTTCATGTTTATCTCACATCTTGAATTATATTTCATTTTAAGGCATTCATGCTTTTCTTTATGTTTGATTTGACATGCTTATCATACATGGGGTTACTTGTCACTTCTATATATTTGTTAGATTTTTCTTCCATTGACATTCCTTTTTGTCATTTATGTTTTCTATGATTTCTAATGTGAGTTATTGTGTTCTAAAATCATTTGTCATTCATTTTCCATAATTTTTTCATTCATTTTCCCTCAATATTTTTGTTCTAACCTTGCCTTAACAATCCTAATTTGCCAATTTTCCTAAGACCCTCATATCTTTGTCTCTACTAACTCATTTTTGAAACCATAAAAATTTATATAATCATGATGTCATATAGAATATTTTTCACTAATATATGGCTATATTCTAAAAATTTCAATTTTCCACTCTTTTTTCCACTAATCTCTATAGGTTCACCTAAATGTTCTTCACATTAGATGCCTTCACTTCTCTTACAATCTACTTCTTTATCTACAGCACTAAGGTAAATAAAGGTGTGTGTTTTTTAATTTTATCCTTTCATTTATCTCATTTTATCCTTATTTTACTTTAGTTAGCATCAATGTTATGTGTCATCATGTTTTATTCCTAAAAAACCATATCATGTTGCACTCATGTGACACTTGATGAGCTTCAAGTGGGGCATATGTATACACATAATATTTTCAAACTTTTATCAATTAATGACACTCTTTATCTTGTAATAACCCATTGAGTCTTAATCTCTCTAAGTGTACACCTTAAGGGGTGCACTGAGAAAGGGGTGGGAAGACCATTGGTGCTTCTTAAGATTGTTATCCCTTTTTCCACTTGTTATCTACACACTTGTCTCCTAAAAAACATTATCCCAAGCTTGTTATTCTTTGTTGTGTACTCCTCAATCACTTCCCACTTTTTATCCCCCTTTTCCTATCCTTAAGCCCTTTTTGACTGTTTATAATACTAGGTCAACTGGGTCGACCTTGTACTATTTTGGGTAAAATTCATTTAAGGTCAAGGTCGGCTCTTGGCCTACCTAACCCATGACCTAGTGAATTTTTATCCATAAATGTACTAGGTTAATTGGGTCAACCCTATCAGCCAAAACTTTTGGAAGGGCTTAGGGTTAAATATGCCTATATATACAAGATAATTTTTCCATTATTTAGATTAGAGAAGAGAAATAAGAGATATTGTGCATCTACTTATCCACTATTCTACTTGAGGAGCAAGATCAGGGTTTCATACTTTATTTGGAGAAATGGATCTTGCCTTATGGATAAGTCTTTTAGATGCATTGATAGGTTTTTTATCCTAGAGTTGATTTATCCTTATCATCCTTACATACCACAACAACCTCTTGTGAAGCACCTTGGAAAAGGGAGAGATTGTGACTCAATGGGTTCATCTTCAAAGGTAAGCATTCTTAACTTTTTTCCTCCTCTATAAGAGTAGATATATATGTATTTGTACTTCTCTTCCATGTATTAGGATTCCATATACATTGACGTGAGTATATGTCTCTTATGCATGTTTACTTTTGTTTTTAATTACCCCTACTTTTTGATATAAGCTTTGGTGAGAACTATATTATACTTTACTTTAATTGTTATTAGTTTAGTGAATATGAAAACATAAGGCTTAGTTAGGGTTATTGCATGATTGTGCTTGACTGGAGGATTTGAAACTCTCCCTAGTATTATTTATTGTGATAAGAGATCCACTGATTGGGCCTAATAGATCCCCATATTGATCATGTTCCCAATTATCTAATCTATCCCCAATCAGAAGTGTAAGTATGATTTATCTTCTATGAGTTAGGATTGATTTAAAAACATGATGAATTTATGATTGCATACACTATACACTATTTCACACTAAATAAATTTTTAAAATTATTCTTAATTTGCATACATATCATAAGGAGGAGTCATAATTCAAGCTCAAAGAACTAAAAATATAGGTCGAATTAAGAACTTTCATGTACCATATCCAATTTTAGCTACATACATATAGTTAAAGAACATAATTACATATTCACACTAGGTGGAATAACTATGTGTGGCTTGATTTCCATCCTTAGAGTATTGAATATGTGTAAAATGGCTAATCATTAGGCAAAGGTGATTGGTTATAACCCATCCCATTACACTCTCCCCCTTTTTTTAGGTTTATATCCCTCACAAGCACTTCTAGGGTTTTAAAGTAAAGGAGGCTAATTTATGGATTTGCATGTGTCATCTGGGTTTAGGATTATAAACACAAAGTAAGAAAAAATAATTTTAGTTGATTATATAATCACTATGCCACACTTTTATTCAATTCAATACCAACTGATGATATTGACCCAATCATATAGAACATACACAATGCAAGAAACATATCAGTTCATGAACCTAGTGAACCACATGTAAGATTATCCCTTATTTCCATTTTTAGAATATATACATAATTAGACTGTTAATTGGAAAATCCAGTTATCTTGATCTCTTTAGTACTTGACATATTTAGCATATGCTCTTATAAAATTAGAAGAGTCAATTACTACTTGTTTACATTCATATGTATGACTAAATTCCATATCTATTGATCTTAATTTTATTTCAAAGGTCTATCTTAATTAGATTAATCTTACCTATTAATCCAAATAGGGGTAAAATAGTATGATCCACCAAGTAGTACATCATATAAAAATTATGCCCCTCCATTAATTCAATGACTTGTTATCTTAGATTTTAAGAAATCATCTCAGCTAGTGTAGGGAATTTTCCATCATTGAATATCATTAAAAGCAGGGGAACCCAACACTTTTCAACATGGACAATGTCTACAACACCATACAAATCATGTGTCAAGTTTGATTAACATAATGGGAATGATATTTAACTCTTTTATATTTACCCAATTATCTAGGTATTTATCTTAGTACCTAAGAACCTTTATCAAATTAGGGCTATTGAACCATTCCAAACCCACTATTTGATTATAAAACACTGCAAGAGGTGGTACCTAGTAGTACTTCTCAAATTTCATGTTTGTAATAATCACTATGTGATTTTGATGTCTATGTGATAGAACCATGTTTTCATTATATATATTTCAAATAAAGACATTAAATAATATGTTTATAGATGTAAATACCTATGGTATTATGAATTTTTTATGAATACCTATGTTTCAAAGTGAAATTATGTCATATAAATAATTTATGTCATCTTGAGAGGCATCTGCATCATTTGGTATCAATTTTATTTATTCAACTCCTTTGACAATAACATTATATTGTTTGAAACCCAAACTAAACATGTGTGAAAAAAAATGTTTGTATAAATCTGGGACATCCCATAGGAGAAAGGGGATGAAGACATGTTGATTATCCTTATATTTTATAATCAAGAATTCAAATGATTAGTATTTCAAAAATCACATGATTGCACATAATTTGTGAAGAAAGTTTGCATTATATGGAAGATTATGAAATTTTATCTCTACTTAGAACAATGAACAATATAGAAAATAATACAAGTTTTATAGTTACAACATTCTTTAATTATTCCTTGAGATATTTAGCTGACCACTTTAGTGTTGTTTTTCATGTGTATTAATTTCATAGGATGGACTTTCATAGCATTTTTACCATTGAAATTTTTATTTCCCCTTTTTACAGATTTATTTTAAAAAAAAGTTTTAGCCATTTATGTGTTGTCAACTCACATCTTTAGGATTATGGGGGGACATAAATTTTTATCATTATAATCCATGTGAGTTGTATAAGATTATAAAAAATATTAGTCACTATTGGGATGCTTATATCCCAAACATCTATTTGTGAGCTAGGCTTAATCTTGTAGAAATCATCTCAAAATTTGTTAAACTTTTTGATTGGTTCAAACTCACATAATGAAAATTTGTTAATTTTGTCACTGGTTAATGTGACATGATTATTTATAGTAATGACAATTTACATGCCCCGATTGCTTTAGGGTTACATAGTGCGAAGGATTGGATATATATATTTGAAATGGGTACAATACAATCCTAAATTTCATAATGAATCTGAACATGACACATGGCCTTCTACCATTCATTCAAATTCATGTAGATAAAATTAATTATTATAATTGGTGGGAAAAAGTATGAGTTGTGTCATCAATGATTTTTTGACAAGTGGAAAGATTTTATGGGCTTGGATTTAAGTAGTGAAGAAAATATTCATGGAACCTCCACAACTTGGTAGTATTATGATACTATGAAGTATTGTGAAAGTGAGCATGGCATTATTCAATTGATTCTGAGTCACATAGTGTAAAATATGGTGTGATAATTTAGATTACTAAGAATTACATGGTAAATGGATAAGTGTGGCATTTTTTGATTGGATCAAAATCATGTAATTCTTAAAAAATTTGGACCAAAGTGTGAGATTATAGTGTCTATGATATACCTGTGAACCAAAATATTTCGACATAAGTTGAATTCAAAAGATGTTTAGTTTGACTAAGTAAATTAAATAATGACTATGCAAATGAATGTGTCATAGTGTAAAAATAGTTGTGAGAGGTCATGATTAGTGTAATTCATGAGTTCTCAAACTCCATGAATAGTATAATATGAGATTTTAAGGAGTGGAATACATTGAAGAGTTTGTAGTAACCTGCACACCTTAAAATTAAGAGAACTCATGAGTTAAATTAATATGAATTTTAATAAAAATTTTAAACCTTTAGAATATATCATGAAACTATCCAAGCATCTTTAATAGATTTATTATTTGAAAATCTCAAATAAACACTTAAAAATGTAATGACGAATACATTATACCAAAATCAAAATAAGCCTATTTTAGGATATCATTAAAAATTATCCTAAGGATAAGTGGGTATCCATTTATAATGAAATGGGGGTGTGTCAATCACAATAAATGATGGCCTCTATGGGAAAACACTATTACTTTTACTAAAAGCTTAACATGAGTTTTGTTTTCATCATATGGCATACTAAGTTTCAACATATAAAGAGCCACAAATGTATGTAAAATGATTTATTTACCTTGCCTTTGAGATCTAACTATTTAATGTAGGATTAGTAACTTGAGAAAAACCTTATAAATTGTATTATTTTTTTTCTTTTCTTTTTTGGTTAATGGGATGGCTTGAAAATGAAGGCTCGGGCATTGTCCTAATATAAGCCAGACATCTATAGCCTCAAAAGAGGTACTTTTGGCTCCAATATAGTGCTTGATCCACTACTATCTAAGTTTCCATTGCTCTGATGGATATTTATTAAATGAACCTATTAGGATAAATTTTATTTTTTGCTTTGAAGGTGTTATATTTCCCCTTTTTTTAATCTATTCTTTTCATTATTTACAGGGTTGGGAATCAATAAAATTGAGTTAGAATATGTGTCAAGAAAAAAAAATTGAACAATATTTATTTCATTAGGAGTACTTTCCCATAAAACCTTATTTTGATTAAGTGATTTCATGAATCTTATAAATGTAAAACTATTCTTAATTTATATGATAATTTTGAAGCAAAGTTTCATTTTATAATAAGATCATGAAATGGTCAAGAAAAATATTGATATTAGTCTAAAACTTAATAGGTTATCCTAAATTATAAACATTTCATAATGTATCGTACTTAGGTCATCTAATTTAGAAGTAACCAAAAGGTTTTCAGATTTAGATTAAGTTCTATAATTTTTAGAAGGTTTAGTTAAGTGACTAGATGAGCATAAATTATTTCTAGTCTTTTACTTTACTATCTTAAACATGACTTATTTACTAACATATAGATAAATAAAACTATTATAATAAATGACAATGACTTATGATCAAAATTTTGTATAAAAGAAGATAAACTAAATTAAATACTCTACTCCTACCCTACACCTAAACTATGACTCATAGTTAGTCCAAAGTAGATGATGATGGAGGCTTTGAGAAGTAATGTTTCAAATACTATCAATTCACCAGAAGAGATGAATTCAGGACTTGAAAATATTTCAACTTTAAATCATTATTTCCCAATATTTAAGAAATATGATAGAGATCAATCCATAGTGGAGTGAGCTTGGAATTTTGTCCTTTATTATCATATGATTTATCCCAAAGTAAGACTAAATCTAAAATTATCTAAGCCTTCAATTTTATTATTTTAGTAAATAATAATTTAATCGAGTCATGATGCTTACTGAAGTTATTAAGGGACTCTTTGCATGCATCATCCATTTGAATGATGTTCAAAAATATTGATTAAAATAAATCATATTCTTCCATGTATTCTTTCATAAACTGGTAGGTTGGTAACCTTAATGCAATTATAATCATTGGTTCATGGACATATACAAGTATAAATGGAGAAGCTTTAAGTGCTTTCTTATATCCTATTCTATTATCCCAAAGTGAATAATTTACTAGGGAATGCCAATCTCTTAGTTTCTTCTTTAAAAACTTCTTAATTTCATCATTAGGTTCTTATTTATATACTCAATGCCACCATTCCCTTAGGAGTAATAATTGGATGCAAGTTTCAATATGATGTTATTTCATAAGCCCATTCCATGATTTTTTTAGAATTAAAATTAGGCCCATTGTTAAAGCTTAAGGAAATGGGTGTACCAAACCTTGTGACTATGTTCATTTATAAGTATTTAATAACTTCACTAGTTGTGTTATTATAGCTAAAATTTTATTTAGCCCATCTTTTAAAATAATCTACTATTGTTAGTAAAAACTTGTGGCCTTTAGAGGATTGAAGATTAATCAACTCAAAAAAATCCAATCCCCATTGGGAAAAAGCTCAACCTTATATTACTGGTTGTAGTGGCATAGCCTCACACACTTCCACATTGGAAAACATTTGAAATTTAAGACGTGTCCTAATGTGACTATTTGTATATTTAAAAATATTATTCCATTTCTCTCAAAATTTTATGTGTTATTGTATTACTAGATGGATGATCACTACCAAGATTTTAATGAAAATTAATCATGATCTCTTTAACTTCCTTTTTAGATACACATCAGTTGTAAGTTATTTCATAATTTTTTGATATAGAACTTTGTTCTTTATCATATAGTGAGCTAATTTCAATCTGATAGCCCTTCTTTATTCCTTGTTTACTTTTGGGGGGAAAGTCACATACAATAATTAATTATTAATATGATCATACCAATCATAACCTATGAATTGGGTTTGGTCCACTTGCATCATAGAAATATTATTGTTTTTATGCTTTAATTATTGGTGCATAATTAATTATTTGGTATTGATGGAAATCATGAAATTCATTAGTGATTTATTTTTGTTTATTATCCTCTTGACTAGGAAAATGGAAGGTTTTAAACATCATGGTAGTGTTAGGGGAATTAGATGTGCTAGGAGCTTCTGAAGTATTTGTTATGTTCTATTTTTTTGGGATAAATTCATACCCTTCCATCTCATTTTAGAAAATTTTAAAAGGCATTATAAATTTTAATACAATTTAATTCTCAATGTTGAGTTGTATTATGACTCTGCACTATTTAAACAAAGCTAACTCATAAGTATTAATTCTAGGCTATTTATTTGGTGATGTCTAAGGATTGTTGTTTGGGTGATTGAACATTCATTTATACATACGGTATGTGAAAACTTGGTTCTTGATTTTTCCACCAGTATTCGCATCATTTTTTGAGATTAAAAAAGTCATTGCTAATATTTTGGACCATCCATTGTATAACATTTAACTTTTTTTTATTGAATTTTTTGGTATAGTATGAGTAATGTTAATATAAGTGGTTAAAGTTTGGTTTTATATTTTTATCACAATATTATGGAGGAAACTAAATTTTTGGCTTGGGGATACATGTCTCAATGATAATGGATTCAAGATCAATATGAAATTTAGTGTACAAATATTATGATTGGCATTTGGAATTAGGTTCAACATAGGACATTCAGATTAACATTTGGGATAGTTGTAAAAATATGTCCTTGGAGATTCATCTGCCTATTGCATTTGATGGCTTCCACATAATCTATTAGAAATTAAAAAATGGATAGATCTCAATGAATGAATAGTAAAGTCATGATTTAAATCATTATTATACATCTATGGTGCTAAAGGACCATTAAACATATATAGTGTTGTTACAAAACTATATATCTTATAAAACCTTACATTAAACATAATTTTTGGATCATTGGGATCTCTTTTCATACTGGAAAACATTTGTATAATACACAAGGGTTAAAAATTATCTAAATTGTGCTATAAAGGTGTCATTGAATTGGGTCCAACTAGTGATTAAAT
The DNA here is from genome assembly GCA_037957365.1 of Torreya grandis. Classification (NCBI taxonomy): domain Eukaryota; kingdom Viridiplantae; phylum Streptophyta; class Pinopsida; order Cupressales; family Taxaceae; genus Torreya; species Torreya grandis. The sequence continues at coordinate 421,730 of JARHVA010000791.1, forward strand.
TTTCAAGAAAATTTAAGAATCATTTGTATGAAACATCTTGAAAATTAAATGGAAATAGTATTTATGAAAAATATTTGTGGCCTAAATTTAAGAGTTTAAAGGTATATATGAGTGATTTTATGTTCTATTTTACAATAAGTCCTCCATAAAGTGTGAATTGAGGAAGATATATTTTAGGATTTTTAGGTAAATCATGCACATCTCTAATAATTTAATGGTATATCTTACTAACCAAGCCATGGGCATAAATAAGTTAAAATGTAATTAGTGAAAATTTTGATAAACTATATATATATCAATGCACCCAGGATAGGATCTAGAATGAAATTAATAAGCAAATCATGATAGAATAATCAGATCAATGAACACAAGGTTTAACATGAAAAACCTAAAAGAGGTAAAAAAACCCTGATGATTATTCATATAATTGAGAAACCAATAACCCCAATACAAAATTGCTTTCTTCATGCTTCTTCACAGAATGACCTTCACAAAACTCTTTGTTCACCTAAGATATTTGTAATTCCTCAAGATGTTTGAATAATAGGGATAAACCCTATTTTATATTAAAAATTAAAAGGATGTGACCGTTGTAACCTATGGGTCCAACCATCCTGAGAAAATTTAAAATATTAATAAATAATAAACAATAATGTTTTATTTTTACTGATAAGTAATAAATAATTCATGTTTTATTATTTATTTAACCTATCATTTTAATAAATAATAAATAATTATTATTTAATTATCAAATAATGTAATAAGGGTTTTATAATTACATTGTTTAGACATTAAATATTCTAACACTCCCCCTTAATGCTAAGCAAGGATAAATTATATAGTCATCATAAAGAATTATACTATGTGCAAAATTGAAGGATTTAAAAACCTTCATCATGCCAAAAAATTACCATTTAAAACAAAAAATTATAATCCATAAACTACTCAAAATTAAGTTTAAGCTAGCATGATCATGAGACTGCATCTCACAGTTTATCATGAATAATCACTAAGCATTTTTAGATCATTTTATAACATAAGGACCTCCATTACAAAGTATGATTTTAATGTATTGGGGTACAAAAGTAAAACTTCCACATGAAATTTAATTAAATAATATAACTTTCACATAAATTTTATAATTCTTTACAATGAGAATAAGTATATAGAATAAGAAAGAACACATGGTTTTTAGAAAATGGCATTATCATACACACTCCCCTTCAATGGCAACTCTAAGAGGCCCAGCATTGCACAAAACTAAAAAAACTTGGTAGCGCCAAGTGGTTTTGTGAAGATATCTACCACTTTTTTATCTGTAGGATAGAACTACAAATTAATATCATCATTGAGGACTTTCTCTAAGATAAAATTCAAATGAACTCCTATATGTTTAGTTATTTGGTGTTACACTAGATTTTTTTTAGAACTATATAACTTTGGTTATCACAATGAAGGATGGTACTGTGATAAACATCCAAATGAATTTCTCCCAATAACTTTCATAGAAACATGGTTTTTTTGAAATCTTCCATAACACTTTTATACTCTAATTTAGTAGAAGAGATAGAGATAGTAGGTTGCTTTTTATTATTCTAAGTGATAGCATTTGCACTAAACTTAAACACATATCCAGAAGTAGATTTGTGGTCTATGTATCATCAACATGGTCAACATCATAATAACCATTTAATTTAGCATTATCAATGGAAGAATAAAATAAATTAAAATTCATTTTTCCTTTGATATAATGAATAATTCATTTAGCTAATTTCTAATGATCCAAATATGGATCCTTCATAAATATAGAATCAACATCAAAAACATATGAAATATCTAGTTTAGTAATGTTAAATAAATTAAAATACCAATAAGTTATCTATGTAAAGTAAGGTTAGTTTTTTCACATGCAATTTTTGGATGAATTTTAACTCTAACTTCAATAGGAGTAGAAGATGATTTATAATCAAGCATGTTAAACTAAACAATAAGATTATGTGCATACTAAGATTATGATACAATAATTAAATTTTTATCTTAAAATATAGCCATTCCTAAAAATGGTATAGAATACCTAAATTAGTCATTTCAAATATTTGACTTAGTTTATCCTTATATTTATGAATTAAACTAGTTAGATCACTAGTAATCAGCAAATTATTAACATATGATATAATTAGAATCAAATGATCATTTTCAACTTTAATAAATAAATAATTATCTAAATAGTAGTTATAAAAACCTAATTCTTTAAAAAAAAAGTAATTTTAAAATACCAAGCTTGAGGATCTTGGTTTAAACCATATAAAAAATTTAACTTGCATACATAGTGTTCTCTATTAGGGTCGGTGAAACCTTTAGGTTGAGTCATGTAGATTTGTTCCTCTAAATCACTATTTAGAAATGCATTCTCGACATCCATTTGGTGGATAACCCAACCATTTTTGGTTTCAAGAGAAATGATAAGTCTAACAGTACTCATTTTTGCTATAGGACCAAAGGTTTCAACATAGTCAATCTTGGGTTTTTGAGTAAACCTGCGAACAACTAATCTAACTTTAAATTTTTTAATTTTATCAATTGAATTATATTTTATCTTATAAATCTACCTACAACTAAAGATATGTCTTTTAGGTAGAGGAGGGACAATATCCCAAGTCTAATTTTTAATTAATGCATTATATTCAGCTTGAATAGCAACATTATATTTATCATCTTGAGTGGATTCCTCAAATGACTAAGGTTCACATTCATACATAGTCATTAATGCATGATAATAATGTTGACTTATATTTAATTTATTAAGGTTATGAACATTAGAAGATTGAATTATGGATTCACCCCATTTATGTCTTTTAGTTTGAATTTTAAACTTAGGGGTTTCCTCAAACTCTAAGTTATCTATAACTGGATCAACTTCTTCAAGGGCATCCATTTCATCAAAATGAGAAACATGAGATTCAGGTTCATCAATAGAATAACAATGAGAAGGATTTATAGAGGGCTCACAAAATATTTTTTTGAAAATAAGAACATTCATATTCTCAATGATTTGATGTTTAGAGGGATCATACACTCTTAAACCTTTTGTCTTACCTCCATAACCTACAAAAATTCAAAAATAAGAAGTAGGATCAAGCTTCTTTCTCTTAACTTTAGAAACAAAGATAGAAGAAGGATTAAAAAAGATCCTGGGATGAGCCACACTAGGTTTCTTTTTAGACTACATTTATAAAGGGGTAGAAAGATGCAAGGCTTTGGTAGAGACTATATTCATAATATGAATAATAGTATTCATGGATTTGGCCCATAATAACTTAGAGACATTTATAAATTACAACATTATTCTATCCATTTCTATGATGGCACAATTTTTCCTTTCAAAAATACCATTTTGTTGAGGGGAATAGGGAGTTATTAGTTCCCTTTGAATACTGAAACTAATGCAAAAATAATCATACTCTTTACTAACACATTCACCACCATTATCAGTTTTTAATCTCTTAATAGAAAAATTAGATGTATTTTCAACACTAGCTTTAAATTCCTTGAATTTAGACAACACATTAAATTTATTTTTAATAAAAAAGACTAGATCATTCTAGTGTAATTATAAATAAAAGTAACAGAATATAAAGAACCATTAAGAGATACAACTTCAAGAGGTCCTACAACATCATTATTAATCAATTCTAAAGGATTTAATGAATTCACATCATGATTCTTATGAAAGGGGTTAGTATGTTGATTACCACATAATTTACCCTCACAAGTTTCATGATGAGAGGAGATCGAAAGAAATCTAGAAACAAGATTATTCATAGGCATATAATTTAAACTTTTAAAATTAACATGTCCTAATATTTCATGCCATAACTGAGATTCATTCTTATTATATGATGAAAGTAAACATGTATAAGAAGGAGAAAAGATATATAAACCATTATTTTGAACACCTTCAACAATCAAGGAACTAGATTGATCTATAATGGACCAACTATCTTTAAGTAATGATATAAGAAAATTATCATTTTTAAGTTGAGAATAAGATAAAAAATTATTTTTAAGCTTTAGTACAAAGAAAACATCATTAATAACAACATTTTAAAACTTTGTTTTTCCATGTTTAGTTGCTTCTAAAAATGAATTATTTTTTAAGTAAATTCTTTTAGATATATCTCTTGAATCACATAAAATATTAGATAAGCATGTCATATGGTGTGATGCACAACTATCTAAGATCCACTCATTTTCATTTGAAGCAAATAAAATAGCATATAAAGCAATAACATTTGAATCCTAATTATTATTATGATTAAAGTTTTGATTATTCTACTTATTTTGATTAGATTTCTTCCTTTTGTTATTTTTAGAAGTTTGATTATTATTTTTATACTTATTTTTATTATAGGTTTCCCTCTTATGATGAAATTTACCACACAAATTAAAATTTCCATTAAAATTAGGTTTATGATTCTTATTACCAGATTTCTTATTCTTTTATTTAATTTTAGTAGAATTGGGGTTAGATTTATAGTTTTTAGTGTTATCAAAAACATTATTTAATGTGAGAAGTTCCAGACTAGTATTCTTTTTAGAATCAAAATTGGTCATAACTTGTTATTTTTGAATTAGAAGAGTAGATAAGGTGGTAAGGTTATGGATAGATTGCTCATTTTGATACTTAGAATTCAAAATTAAAATAAAATTTCTAAACTTTTGATGAATATTTAATTGAATGATAAAATAAATCAATTGATCCTAAATCAAATTACAATTACATCCATCTAATTGAACTTTATTGTTTTTAATTTTAACAAGAAAATTCATGACTTTATCATCAGCTTTCATAGGCATAGTTAGTAGTTCAAGGATTAACTTAATAATATTTGAGAGATGAGTGCCTTCATGTATGGATTCAAGGAGTTTCTAAGCATATCTATGAGACTCTTGATTATCAATGTGGAGAAAGAATTCATCTTTAACACTTTTCAAGATAATGGACATAGCTTCTTGTGATTTCTATTAAGATGCATTGGCAAGATCAGGGGTCACTTGTCATCCAAAAAGGGCTTCCTCAATCCTAAAGACAATGTTACACAATTTAAAATTCATAAATTTGGATTTAACATGATTTTTTTATATATTATAGTTATTTCTATTAAGCATTTGAGATTTATCTAAGGAAAAATGAGGCAAAGCCATAACTTACCTTTAAACAAAACAATAAAAAAATGCTATAAATGAAACCTTTTAGTGTGAATTTTGACTTAATTTGGTATTAAAACTAATTTTAAAGTGCAAACATATAATAATTATTCAATTTAATGCTATACAAAACAAAAAATTATGACAAAATAGGGTGTCACAAATGTCACAAAAATATACTAATATAAAAATAATTTTAAGAAAAATAACCTTTTTAATGAGTTTTGATATTTTTATTGTAAAATAAATTAAATAAAAAGTCCAATTATACTTAATTACATATTTTATATTCTAAATAATGCAAAAAACTGATTTAGAATTCTACAAAACTAGGTATCAAAAGAGTCACACTCAGAATGACCACCTAGACACTATTATTAAAAAAGTTATAAAAATAATATAAGTAAGTTTAAAAATACAAAATGGACCATGCATATGTGTCCAAAAGGTGCCAAAACCTAAAAATCAACTAGTTGGATGACTATGGTTGACAAGTGGTCGATAGGATCAAATGTCAAACAAAGTTGTCAAAACATGGCATAAGTTCCCACGTGAATGAGAATGCAAATTGAAAAAATAATTTATAATAACAACTATTTTTGACCAAAATGTAAGATTTAGGATATTTAAACACAAGACCTATCTAATACAAATGTTCTAGCAAAATTAAGCTAGCTAACTCATCCTCAAAGCTAGTTAAAAAATTAAATACACTAGTTTATATTTAATCCTTTTAAATTTTAATTTGTATTTTTTTTTTTTTAAATAAAAAAAACTAAATATTTGCAATAAAATAATTAAATTCATGCAAATATTTTGAATTTGTAAAAAATATTTAAAAATAGGTGGGTTCCACAAGCTTATGTGGAAAATAAATCATTAAAAAACTTTATTTTTTAAATACTTTTAAACAAACATTATACATACCCATTTTGCAATAGTACTCTCCAAATAGATTAATGGTGTCCTTGGAGATGCTCAGGGGCATAGATCTTAGGCTACAGTCCTCCAGAGAGTTTTAAATTTTGGGAATCTTCCTATTCTTGGCTTTTGATGCATAAACCACCTTTAAAATTTGATTTTAGGCTCAAAAAATTGCTGCTTCATTTTACCAGACTGTATAATGGCTCCCTAAATGATAGAGAAAAATAAAAAATAGAATTTTGATACCTTAAATGATCTTTAGATGCTTTGAAAGATCAAAACTAAGTAATTCAGATCTTAAAACACCAAAAACTAGTAGCAAAAGTATTTTAAATGTTTTTTATGAGGTTTTTTAGGTACCCAGGCCATACTACCATGCCAAGGTTGAATCTCTTGCTTGTAAAAAAAACATGATTGCCTGATAGGGGTTTTATTGCTAAACAAGAAGATATAAATATTTTAAATATTCATGGAGCATTACTAGAGATTGTCAATTATATATCTATAACATAAATCCGTAAATCTCCCAGTTTGGCATCTCAGGCCAAGGAAAAAATATTTGAAAATTGAAATATGTGTGTGTGTGTGTGTGTGTGTGTGTGTGTGTGTGTGTGTGTGTGTGTGTGTGTGTGTGTGTTAAAAAAGGTTTGTATAAGAATCAATAGAGAATTATATGTTGATCAAATCCACTCAACTAGCTCTGGTACCATGAATACACACACACACACGTATGTATGTATGTATGTATATAGATGTGTGTGTGTGTGTGTGTGTGTGTGTCAATTCACCTAGGATAGGATCTAGAATGAAATTAATAATAAAAACATGATAGAATAACTAGATCAATGAACAAAATGTTTACCATAGAAAACCTCAAAGGGGTAAAAAAACCATGGTGATGATTCATAAATAATGAGAAACCAATAACCCCAATACAAAACTTCTTCCTTCAAACTTCTTCATAGAGTGGCCTTCACAAAACTCTTTATTCATCCAAGATATTTGTAATTCCTCAAGATGTTTGAATAATAGGGGTAACCCTATTTTATAGTAAAATTTGAAGGGAGGTGACCATTGTAACCAATGGTTCCAACTATCCCAAGAACATTTAAAATATTGATGAACAATAAATAATAATGTTTTATTTTTACTGATAAGTAATAAATAATTCATGTTTTATTATTTATTTACATGAGGTTATTAACCTGTCATGTTAATAAATAATAAATTATTATTATTTAATTACCAAATAATTTACTGAGGACTTATAATTACATTGCTTAGACATTAAATTTTCTAAAAATTAGTCGGTAAACTTGGTTGGGTGTGTGAGATTATAGGTCTCCATTAATGAGATATAGGCCTTTGGTCTATTTCAAATGGTTGGGGCGAACACAATTTAGATTCAAAGATTGACCTAACTAGTCTTGTAGGGACCTCCAAATTGGTTGACCAAAATTAATATGAGGCTTAAGGATGATCAAAAAACCTTTGCCCTCCTTATAGTGCCACCTAACTTATTGATGAAATTTTATTACCCACCATGTCAGGGTGATGAAAATAATCCCTCTCATTTTAAGGTCATAGTAGTAACCCATGACAAGTTTTAGGTATGTAATTTTATAGATAAATAAGTGGTATAAATAATGGTTTAATTAATGTGGTTATCAACTTATCCTAGATACTTCCTTGTAAGCATGTTATTATTTCTAACTAATCAAAAAACTAAACTAAGCATGGATATTCACAATGATGCTAATATACAAAGGTTAATATTGATTAAATAAATATCAAGTAGAGAGGGAAGGTAAGATAAAATAAATATTTCTAAATTCAATAAAAATAATCTTCGTAATAGATCACTTTTTGAAAATCATTGTATAATTTAACCAATATATAATCAAATCTAGATATACATAGATTCAAATAAATAAAATTAAGAGTATATGGAATAATTGATTTCAATTTTTTCTATACACTACAAAATATAATCAACTATGGAAAATAGCTAATTCAACACATATAACCACAACATCAAGATGATAAGCAAAGCCCAAACACATAAATTTTCAAACCAAATTAATAACTCAATTCATCTAATTCACAATGAAAACTTGGATTTTCATAATAATCAATTCAGTAAGAACATCCCATGCATAAGTTTATAATTGAGAAAGCTAAAACAAAGACAAACTCATAGAACATCCCTTGAGATTTCAAAATTATCATTGTCTTAATAAAATATTCCTTCTTGAAAGAGGTAAATATGTAATGTATAAATAAGCTAAGGATGGTCACCACCATATCCAAAATCAAAGTTTGAAAGAATATATAAAAGTGTAGTTCTATAATCAAGACTACATTATGTAAAAAGATATGATGCTAATAAAAGAAAAATACAACTAAAAATAGCTATAAATCTCCCAGATCATTAGGGCTAATCTTGAGCTCTAGATTTGGTCACTTGTTAAATATTAAAGGCTTGGGCACATGCTTCATAATCCCTGCCTATTTTAATAATGTTAATAATATGTGTCTTGAATAAAGGCTCTACCTTAATAAAAATTCATGGTTTGAAAGTGGAGTGTGAATAACTCCTTTCACTGAAATAGCTCTTTTAACTTTTTCTTTAGAATAACTATACAAGTTAATAACCTCATTACACCCTCCTCTATTTACTTTTATGACCATTTTCTTAAAATTCATCATAAAAATGACTAATTAAGTAGTGAAATTTGTAGGGGTATGAGTTTATTTTTGGGTAGAAACATTAAGGAGATACCACCTTCCCTAAACAAATCTAAAATATTCTTTGTTGCGTCATCAATTATGTTTAGCACATAGCTAACATCATCATGCCATTCTTGAAGAGAACTTCACATATGTATAATAAAACTCTAGTAAAGACCAATATCAAATGGAGTCATGAGTTTGATATGTGGAAACATCCATTTCATGATCACTTTGGCTAGTTTTTAAGGTTTTTCATCCATTTTATTGGTATGCTCTTGATATAATTTTACTCTTTGATACATAACATTGATTTTATTATTATCCTTAAAAATAGTAACTAGTAATTCAAATAATGATACCAAAGCCTTTTTAACATATTCAATAATGTTATCAAGAACCATAACTTTAGCTTGGGTTTCTAATATTCTCACCTTATGTTTCATACATTGGACCATTTTGGCTGCCATTTCACTAGTATATCTTACTACATATTCTAGGCCTTCTAAAAATTATGCTCCTTCATTTCCTTAGCCTTTCCTCTTCCTTATTAATGAGAATAATTCTTCTCTAATTTTCAAAAGGTGGGAGTTTCCCCTTGGTAATTGTTATTATTTTAACTATTTTCAACATGTTATTTGCTTTTTCAAACATCAACTTAATTTTATGTTCATCTATGACTATCAATTTCAACCTATGATACTTATCTAACTGTATATATTCTATGTATTTTTATTTTTTGTATAGTGGAGTATCAAAAGTAGTAAGAGGTGTAGTCATAGTGGAATATAAATTTTGAAACAAAGTGACTAATACAATGGTTAGATAGGGATCAATGATAATAAATGTGGTACAAGTGATACGTGTAGGTGATGAGATAGTAGAAGTAGAAGTGGAAGGTGTCACTAGAGTGGATAAGGTTATTTGTAATGTAAGAGTGGATGTTATTGATTCACTATGGTAAATTCCCTTTTTCTCAAGAATAATTTGAGTAATTGTATCAAACAATTATCTTCACTTCCCTTTTAGTTCCTTTAGTTTGGACATTTATTGATTTATGATACTAGGAAACCTACGCATGATAGTGGCATTGGAAGAATACGAGATATATAAAGGATCCATTATTGGAAATGGAGCTTGGGGATGAGATTGGACTTTCTTGAGATGAATTTATCTATCCAATTTTGTTGTAGTAACTAATAAACGATAAATATTTTGTGTCACAATAAAATAGAGCAAATTCTACACGTACAATAGTTTTAGTCTAACTTTAAACATGTATAATAGAATTAGGAGGGCTCCAAGTTACTATTCTAGGGGCCATTTTATTGGTATATACATTGTTAACTTGTATAATTTTTATTATTATGGCACTGAGAGTAGATAATATCATTTCAATTATTGGTGTGGGAGCCTCCAATGGAACATCCTCCAAAGGAGTCACATAATAGTGGAACTTGAGGATAGAGGTGCACGAGTTTCTAACAATTCCTTGATAGGTCTTGAAGGATATTATTGGATTTAAATATTTGTAATATTAAGAATGTTAATAATATGAGATGGAGAGGAGTGTGTTACCTTGGGTGTCTGATTATTTCTTGGAGATGATTTTTCTAGAGTTAACCCTTATAATAATTTCCTTTTGAGATGAAGGTCTATACAAGGAGATATATCAAAATAAGTAGTTGTGATTGGTATTTCCCCCATTTCTTGAGTTTAATAATTGATGTATTTACTTCACTTACATATCTTATTTTCTTATTATCATTCTTATCATTTTATGGATTCATATATATTATATCATAAGGGTGAGAATCATGGTGATATATACCTAAAAACTTTTACCTAAGTGTCTGTAAATATTTCCTTAATTTTCCCATTAGATTATAGATACCAAGGTCATGTTAATATAATTTAAATGATGTTATATGCATTGTTGTATACACCCTAAATTGGTCAAAAATCCACATATATCATGTCTTTTCATAGTCTTTTCATAGGATACTCTGACTGGAGAATATGAGCCTTGTTCACATTTAGCCACGTCTTTCGTTTTACTCATCTTGGTCTTATTTCATGATTGAGTCACCTTTTTTATTATTACTAGTCATACATAGACTTTTGGAACCTCATTCCACCTCAACTAGGTCAGATTTCCCATGCTTATTCCATCCCCTGAGTCTCGATCCCGTAGGATAGGAGTGTTGGTATTGGACTAAAACATTGGACCCTAGGGTGTATATTTCTAGTGCTCATATCCAAGGTCATTTTAAACTCCAACAATTAGTTTCCCTCACTTAATGAGTCCTAACCCCTTTCTAAGCTTCATCCTTAAGTTTTCTAATGTTGGTCAAATGTGAATAAAGCTCCCAAATTCAAAATAAAGAGTTTATTATATAAAGGACTACACAAGGCATTTTATATCTAGCACTTACTACTTTGGCACATTACATAATTAAAATCAATCAATAGTATAGCTCAACATTTTGCATCACATATATACTTGCATGTTCGATCAAGGAAGGACCTAGGTGAAAGTTCATTCTTGCATCTACCATGTGCATTGATTATGTACATTCTCTAAGGGAGAAATATATTTGATCTAAGACCCTAACTTGAGGGTTAATGTAGGAAGTGATCAAGACAGAAGGGGTTTTAGATTATGTGATTATACTTCCCCTAACCCCATTTTTCCCTCTTATGCTTTTGATGTATTTTTTATTTCATGTGTTTAGATAGACACAAGGTTTTGAGATTGAAATGGGCCTACAACAAGCTCTATCAACATTTAGCCTCTAAAATTTCATTCATAGGCTCACACAAAGATAGCAGACAAAACATAAAAGGCTTAGATCTTAGGGACAAACTTGTTAAAAGAGGACTACAGCACTAGACCCCAAGATGTCTTATACTGGTGCTCCTACCCTTTCACAAAAGGAAAGCCAGATCTAGGTCCCTAACAGCCTCTCAGTCTTACACAGTAGATTTCAATCCCTAAATCATATGTTCCAGCCTGCTTTTCTAGATAAGTTTATTACTTCCTACATGCAATTAATTTGATTAAATTGGTAAATACCTATCTTTTATTGTATTTGATTGGATTTTCCCCTTTGTTTTAGACCATTTATTATTTAGGAACTAGACCCTAGTTTCCCAAAAATAATAAAATATTTGGTGAACCTAACTTCAAATAAAATCTAAAACCCTAGGTGCCTAAGTGTTTTTCCTTCATATTTTGTGCAAAAATTAAATTTCAAATTTTTCATTTTTGTATTAATTATATTCAAATATTTATTTTAGAATTTACATTATTGTCATAATTTTTAAAAATTATAAAACCCTAACTCAAAACCCTAGATTTCCAAACTAAGTTCTCAAACCCCAAGCCTTCTTTCCTTACAATTTTTAGAAAAATATTTTTGATTTTTTGCAAATTGTTTAAAGTGTCAAAAATATTTTCAAAATTCCTATGTTGGTAGTTCTTTTGTGCAAAAAATAAATTTCTAATTTCTAATTTTTGTATAAATTTTTGTGCATTTATCTTATTCAAATTTATTTTAGAATTTAAGTTATTGTCATAATTTTCAAAATTTCTAAAACTCTAACTTAAAACCCTAGAGTTCCAACTAGGTCCTCAAACCCTAAGCTTTCTTTCCTTGCAATTTTTAGAAAAATGTCTTGTAATTTTTGCAAATTATTTGGAGTGTCAAAAATATTTTCAAAATCTCTATGTTAGTAGTTATTTTTGCATTTATTTTATGAATAGTAATTTTATATATTCTCTTAGGTAAAATAAATAAAATGGCCACTAAGGCACTTCTTCTCTCTCATCCCATAGATCAATTTCTAAATTTTTCTCATAATTATGACAATGAATGGACAAAATTGCAAAATTGCACATTAGCTAAAAATGTGGAAAATGATTTCATTTACAATGAAGATAATTACTATTATTGTAATGAGGAATATGATGATACATGTGAAAGTGATAGTGAATAAAAAGTAGATGCATCTTATTCTCTCAAACCTATCTCTTTTATTCCCTCTTCTAAAGAAAATAATTTTGATAAATGGGAAAGGTACTTTTCACCTCATTCTCCTATGCATAATGCACCAAATGAACAAATTAGTCATGCACTTCCAAGTGAACCTCTTATTGGTGATAATCTGCTTCGATGTGAACATAATCTCTCTCTCTCTTTTGTTACTTCTATGTTCAAAACACAATAATATAAATGCAATAAAATCAAATTCCAAAGCATAGTTCAAATGATGCATCTCATGCTCTCAACTCTACTTTATCAAAAGAATGTCTAAATGATAACTCTCTTACTCTTACTTCTCTTATTACAAATGAAAATAATACATACACTCCATCCATGGATAACATAGATACATGCAATATTCTAGTTTCACATGATAATCTATTACATATTAGAAAAGAATTAAATTCTTCTCTCTTACACCTCTCCCTAGTAACAATGGAATTGATAATGAGTATGATAGTGAAAATGCAAATGAATCTGAAAATGAGAGTGATTATGAACAATATGTCAAATATGATAATGCATGGAATAATGATGATTATTATGCACATAGTGAAGAAGAAAATGCATCTCATGTTTTTAACTCTTATCTCACTCCTCTCAAACATAATGCACTACCAAATGTTGTTTCTACTTCTATGCATGATTCTATTTTAAATAATACACATGTTAATGATAACATCACATATTCTACTCAATTAGAATATGATTCACTAAAACATAAAGATACCAATGAATCTACCAAGCCACACCTCATTATAGTAAAACCTAGTTCTCACTCTTCACCTAAAGACAATGGTAGCCCATATCCCTCTAGTAAGGTCCAAGTTACTGTTACTCCCAAGGTTCAAGTGAGCACACCCCCTCTTTATGATCTAATTGCTAAATTTAGCATTCTTATGGATGAAATAAATAATCAAATTCAATTATTAATGAACCACTTCAAGATGCTAATATACCATCCCAAGAGATTCTCTCTTTGATGCATGCAATTGGTGAATTACAACACCAAGTACATCTCCTTACCTTGGAAAATAAGGAATATAAGTTTTGGATGGATGCTAATGATTTACATGGTAACCCTCTTTTGAAGACATTTATAAAAGCTTCATTACCTAAGCATTTCTAGATACCATCATTGCCTCACTTTGATGGAACTAGAGATCCGTTCATACACCTTCAAGCTTTTTGGAAGGCTTTTCCATCTCATGCAAGTCCTTTGATTCTATTGAAATTATTCCAGTAGACATTAGTTTTGGAAGCACAGAATTGGTTATTTCATCTACTTCATGTTGGTTCCTTGCACACATATTATGACTTAGAAGAGGCATTTCTTAGATATTACATAGTAAAAATGGTCCCTCATGTTACATATGAGAAACATGCAATGTTACATCAAGATACATCAGAGCTAGTTAGTGATTATATTTTATGATTCAAGACTCACATGTTAAGATTGATCTATAAACTAGCAGATTTAGAGATTCAACATATCTTTATTAAAGTGCTTCACCAACCTCTCCTCAAGCATCTATTATATCAGATAGAGTCCTCTTTTAGGCACTTATGCTATATAGTTCTAACTTTGGAAAACAAATTGGGATTGATTGAGGTAGATTCAATTGATCAAATTACTTTAGATTTCATAGTAGTACCCACATCTACATCTCCTAGCACACATCATCCACCATGTCCTAAATAAGATAGGAGACTAGAACCAGAAAAATAACTATTTAAGAATAGAGAGCCAGTCTCCAAAGCACAACATACAATATGCACTATAGAGAACAATACCAAGGCACCACTATAATTTGATTCAAAGTAGGATAGCCCATGTGTTATATTATCAGCACTACTCGATAGGAGGTTAATCACATTGCCTTCTACTCATCGATGAGATCCTCATCTCCTATAAAAATATCCACATTGGCCCTTTTGTAACTATCATCATATCCATGGACATAGAAATAATGATTATTATGGAATCAAAGATTACATTAATATATGTGTTGATAATGGCATTATAGCATTTACATAGGGGACATTGAGATCTCCTCCATCATGGAACCCTAGACCTCATCCCTTTATGATTGAGTCATCCCAAAACATTCCTTCATAGGAATTATCGATCACTCATTGTGCGAGTAGTGTGGGTTCTAAGATAGAGCCTTATAAGAGACCTCCTCTTCCAACTATTAATAAGGTTTGGAAACTAGTACAATGAGAGTAGCCTACATATAGTAGTGTAGTCTGAGGAGTACATAGTGCAGTTCCATATACATATCCAACATAGTCATAGGTACCACAATAGAGTATCGCTCCAGAGGGATATTCACTATGGCCAAATTTTTAGGGTCCTATCTCACATAATAACCCATTATGATTAAGATTAAATGATCTCACATCACAGAGTATTTCTACAGATAGATATTCACTATGGTCAGATTTTTAGGGTCCTATTTCACGTAACAACCTATTACGATTAAGATTAAATGAACCCACATCACAGAGTATTACTCTAGATAGATATTCATTATGACAATATTTTTAGGGTCCTATTTCATGTAGCAACCTACTAATATTGAGATTAGATGAGCCCCCATCACAGGTTTTAGCTTAATCTTGATCTATTACTCAATCATATGCATCATAACAGAGGCCATAGGGTGTTATTTCACACAAAAATCCACTACAATTATGGATAGATGAGCCTTATCCACATCACATAGTTTCAGTTACATATCTAGTGAGGTTACATTTTGTATATTCTCCATGCATATATATAGTTAGTACATATTAGATAGTATCAAATGTAACATATGTTCCTACATAACATAAGGACTATGGGAACTTGTTTATTTTTCCATCAAGGATCAGATAGATATATGACACACATTCATACTATCATCAGTTCATAGCTTCACTTCATGGGGCAATAATGGAGCCAAGGGCCAACCTTTATATTCTTGAGCCACATACTCAGTGGAATTAGACACATAATCTAAACATTTATTAGCACATGCATGATTACATAGCTTCACTTAGTGGAAGATGATGGAGCTAAAGGGCCAACCTTTGCATTCTTAAGTTATTCTCATGGAATTGAACATAGAACACTCCCTTATATCCCCTCTTACTAAAAACTAACATTCTTAGTTCCAAAAATCCATCCCTAGCCATACCAAATTACCCAAATCATGACCTTACCAATATCTTATTTTTTCCAATCTCAAAAACCAACTCACTTTACCAAATCAATTTATCAATTACAAAACCAATAAGAGTTTTATTCACATATGATTATAAATCAAACCTAAACATGTCATGAACAATCAAATCACATCCAAAAATTTCATTCTACCAAAACATATGCAACCTCAAAATCAATTCCAAATCAACTATTTCTAATCAACCATTTGCAACAAATATAACAATATTTCATATCCCATAATACAATACACATGAGTCAAAATCAAAACTAGTATCCATATGTGTGTGTGTATATGTATATATATATATATATATATATATAACAATGTTTTAAAAACATGTACATCATATCAAGGTATAATCAATCATGAATGGGCATCATGCCCTCACTCTCAATCTCACTCTCCCCACTAGTACTAGTCCCATAATCCACACTAGCACTCGATGACCCCACACCTCCTCGAGCTCTTGAATGGCTCTTATGATGACTCTCACACTCCAATAACCAACCATGCTCCTTGTGTAAGTCCTCATATCACCTCTAAATCTCCATATACTCATCCATAATCATCATACTCATAGTACCATAATTTGATGGAGGCATCCTATGCCTATCTAGCTCAACCCTTAGCTCATTTCTCTCTCCCATTACCCTAACATATTTAGTTATAGTTATATTAGCTCTATCAAACAAATGAGCATAAACACCATTTGTAACTATTGCTCACTCTATCAAACCCTCTTCCACAGCATCATTAGGTACATGTTATGTAAGCTTTTAGAGTGTCGACTCAATGATGGTCTCCTAGTACTCATCATCTCCACTCCCTATACTAGAATGTGATTCATCCTAAGCACCTCCCACTCTAATTGAACATAAAGTACTATTGGTTGAATATTTTATCGATCAGCGTACTGATAAACAAAATAGGTTTGATCAGCCAAAGTAAGAAGATTAGTCATCCAAATGTGTAGGTTTACCACATCAGAAGGGGACTGATCTCTCCTCTCATCAAGGGGAGGTTCCCTATAGGTATGCTATATATATATATAAAAATAGAAAATAATACTCAAGGGTAGGACAAACCATCCATCTCTCTTTTTTAAGAGATGATGCATGCGGATCAAAGGAAAAACTCAAGGGAAATGATAGAAAGCACTCTTCTTTCAGAAGTACTATTCAAAAAACCACAAGAATACTCCTAGTAGTAATAGAAAAATGTAACAAAGGACATAGTAACTAGAAAATTGAGATGCAGCACAAAGTCTCCACCTGAATTGCTCTAGAGTAAGATACGAAGGACAATGAGGGCATAAAGTCATCCCAAAGTCCTTTACATAGAAATGAAAAGAAAACACACTAAAGGCAATTATGGGGGCACAAAGTCTCTCCACAGTTGACTCTTCAGGACACCTTCTTGACTACTATCACTAATTTTGCTTGTTGAATTAAAGGAATAGAAGATATATTAAGGAAAAAGACATAAGAATAGTTTCCTCAACAACAAAGATATCATAGCACAAAGTCTAAAAAATCACTTGATTTCTTATTCCAATAACAAAATATGATCAACAAACTGAGCTCAAAGTCTCAGGAATGCCTTTTAATTTGGGCAGAGTTTCATTCTGATTATCAAAAAGAGATCCATTTACAACAGAAGAGAGTCCCTTATATAGCCTCTTTAAGAAGGACATGGGAATAGTAACACATCATGTTACATTGAAATCTGTTAAGAAGACAAGCTGGAACTTAGGGGTGTTTACCCATTTGATTTTATCAATGCAGAGAAACAAGTCACGTTATTGAAAGTTTGTAACTTTCAATGTCCACTTGGCGATCTGATCCTACCTTCATCGTTCCTCCTTTTCTGGTTAATTAAATTAGGTCCTAGATTCAATTTGCTATTCTATTCCTTCCTTGCTTTTTGCAAGTCTTGGTCTTAAAGTCTATGAATGCATTTTGGTCTGTAGATTCAAAGGATTAACAGCTATTTTATGAGCTTTAAAATTGACGTTCGCGTGCCTGTCACTACATTTTCAACAGCTAGTTCATTGTCTTAAATTTGACGTCTTCGGGTGTGTCACCCCTTGGTCCTCCTTTGGCTTTCCTATTCTACACTATCCTGGAAAGAACCTACCCTTTTAGGCCTTAAGAAATTATCTACCTTGGGTCGAGAAGAGCCCCTTGCAAAGGTATCTACCCTTCGGGCGGTCTTCAAATGGCCTTTAGGCTTCTTTATTCTGGCAGGTCACTAGATTCTTCCTTTGGATTTCTCATTTTATATCTTCCTGAAGGGAAGGTGACCCTTCAAATTTGAGGAAATGTCCTTCAATTTGGTAGTAGAGAGTCCCCCATAAAGGCACCTACCCTTTGAGGTCCTTCAGTGGCCTTTTCCTTAAAAGTCTTTAGTGGGCTTTCCTCGGGCTTTCTCTGCAGACAAATTCCCGTGGACAAAAAGTCCACAGACATTTCCTGCAAACAAAAGGTCCACAAAAATTTCTCATAGACAAAAATTCCATGGAAATTGTCTCATCCATTTGCCTTGGTTATTTCTTTGGGCTTTCTCCCCGCAGCTTCTCTGAATTCTTTCAGACTTTTTGTCTGAAGGAATTATGCCTTAGACGTTTTCAGCTGACTTAAATAGAAATCCGAAAGAATTTACCTTTTAAGGCTTCTTTAAAAATGACCCTTTTGAAGTGTACTTTTGTCATCCAAGTGCCCTCTGCAAGGGCACTTTGTCCTTCAAGAGGCTCTTTGAACTTTTGCATTTAAACTACTCCTTTGAACCATCTGAGTGAATTGCTTGGTTGAACCAAGCTGTTGAATTATTTGATTGAACCAAATGTTGAACCACTCTATTGAACCAAGGTAATGAACCACTTGGTTGAACCAAATGTTAAACCAAGCTGATGAACCAAGCTTTGAACCAAAATGGTTCAAGTTGATGGTTCAAGCTGATGAACCAATTGAATGAACCAAGCCTTTGAACCAAGCGGATGAACTAAGCATTGAACCACTTGATTGAACTTGCCTTTGAACCATTTGTTTGAACCAAGTTTTGGTTCAATGATTCAAACAAATCCTTTAACTAACTAACTAACCATTTTATTGAACCAAAGGATGAACCAAAGTGTTGAAACAAAGTGGATGAACTACCCAAGTGAAACAAAGTGTTGAACTGCTTGGTTGAACCAAGTCATTAAATCATTCCTTTGATTGAACCTGCCATTGAACCGGAAGTGTTGAACCTTTTAAACTTTGAACTCGTTGAACCTTTGAACCAAAGTGGTTCAATGGTTCAACGGTTCAAGCCTTATTTACTTAGATGCTTGTCGATGAAGATTTTTTATTAAACCAAGGCACTGAACCAACCCTAAAAATGACCAAGTGTTAGAAATTGATTCTTTTGGTTGAACCCACCTACAGAAGCCTTTGAACCTATAGAAATGAACTTGGCCTATAGAGTCCATAGATTTTTTATTCCTACTGAGTCTGTAGATTCAAGCCTCTAGAGTTCATATATTTAAGCCTGCAGAGTCCGTAGATTTAAGCTTGTAGAGTCCGTAGATTTTTGAGAAGCTTGAAAAATGAGGAATTTGAATGCCCAGGACAAATTTTGAAAAGGGAAGAGACAATTTTGGTCTGTAGGACCAAAATAGTTCAAATGTTGTCCCAAAAATGAGTGATATTTTAGGGGGACAATAGCTGGCTCCAGTTGGGGAACTTCTATCAATTGCAAAAAGAATTGAACGAAGTAGAATCTAGAATCTCCAGTGTCTTCATGTGTACCATTGGGCTATGGAGTCATGCTACCCAGAAATGAAAGGCATCAAAAAAGAAAACAATCAAAATAAAATAGAATTAAAAACTATACAAATATACATATGTACAGATGGAATGATCTGATACTTCAAGAATTGAAGTATTTTAGATGTTGCTTCTTGGGAGACAGTGAAAATAGTGCTCTATTTTGATAAACTAGCAAGAATACATTTTGCCCCCAGAAACGGTGACGGGCAAATGGAGTTTTCCACCAAGAAACCAATTTTATATGTCTTCCCCTTGGCTTTTTCTTCTTCTTGTCCCATGACAAGATGTGGTCTTCAATTTGAAAGCCATAACTCCTTGCTTTCTTAGCAAAGGGTTCCTTTGCCTAATTTTGATTTGCAGCAGCATGGTCCATTACCATAATTGATTGTTCTTCTAGTTCAGTCCAGCATATGATTGGATTGTCTACATCAAACTCCTGACAAACTATCAACGTAGCATCTCCTTTGATGTGAAGGAGTTTGATTTCTTCATCTTGAGCAATCTTCAATCTGAGCAACAGAGATTCACATCTAGCTATGTTGTTGGTGTTGCTGACTTGCAAATTGCATGAAGGAAGAATATCTCCTTGAGGAGATAACAACATAGTCCCAACTCCATTGTTGGTAGAAAAATTGCTACCATTGGATTTCAGGATCGAAGCATCATCAGAAGTTGATCTCCTATAAGATTTCTCTTCATTAGAGATGGAAGATCCTTCTTTACTTGTATTGTGTCCTACCAATTCTCCTGAAGCCTTATTTGGATCAATTCCTAGATTATTAGCTACAGGACTTTCATCTATAGAAACATGAACATTATTTGTGGTAAAGAAATAATTACCCCTGCCTGAAGACTCAAATAGAATTTGTGTTGCAGGGGTTGATGTTTAGGTGACCACATATTTTACTTCCTTTTCAAGGAGCAATCTCTTAATTACACCTTGGACAGGGATCTTTGCTTGAGACAGGTCCATGCTTAATTTTCCTCCCATGTCCTTGCAGAAATTTCATCCAATCAAAATGCCATAGGATGTTGGGACGTCAGCCACCAAGATAATCATCTTGATTCTCTTGTCTAAAAAGGCTACAAATATAAATTAGGCATCTTTGATTTGCCCCAATAATGGTACTTGCTTGTTCTCCATGGAGAAACATCTCCCAAATGTCTTGGTCAGTGTGAGACCAAGAGACTCAGCTACTTTAGCAAGCATGACATTGTCAGATGCGCTTGAGTCTATAATACAGTTACTTAGCTTGTGGCCATTAATTAACAGGGAAACATAGAAAGGTTCTATTTTTCTAGGAGCAACTAGGGGAGTAATGACCAGATTATTTGGAATAGGTGTGTTCTTTGGAGAATCAAGAGTTACCTTTTTAGCTTTTTATCCTACAGGGATGGTTTAGTTCTTGACACATTGGATCATCTTATCCAATTGATTAGGATTGGACTAAAAATATTTGAACTCAGACATTTGTATTTTTATCTTTTTGACATGATTGATTATGTCAAATGGTTGAATTGAGCTGGGTATAGAGAAAGGTACTTCAACCTTCTAATTTTTAGGAGGGATGGGAGGTGGGCTGGTTTGTGAATTTGAAGTAGAAGGTGAAGGTGAAATTGATGTACTTACATTTTGGGTGATCACCGAATCCTTTGACTGAAAAGGAAGAGGGGTTCCATGCTTAGCAATCATAACTATTGGTTGAGGTTGCTCCTCTATCTTCCCTTTATCAACTTGCTGGACTGATTGGTTCTTAGACTTAGTAAACATTGTGTATGATCCATCAATAGATTCTCCTTTGCTTCTGGGTTCATCTTGGTAGTTCAAGAAACTAATGTCAGAGTCTCCAGCTAATTCTTCTTAATTGTCTTCAAGGAGATCAGCATCATTTTCTTGATTCAATTCAGGCTCAAAAGAGAACTCTGATTCTACTTCAAGATATCCCATTGCTAAATTGGTTGGAGGAGCTTCCAGGGCAAGTTTCCCTTGTGGGGGAGGAAGGTGATTTTGTCGCCCTTGATTCCTGGCAGCATTTCCCTAATATAACTAATTTGGTAATGTCCTTCTGTATGAAGGAGCAGAAGACATTCCTTGAGCCATTTGCTTTTTGAGAGCAAGCAACTCATTTGCCAATTTCTACACCATTATATTTGTGGTGCTTGTAGATGAATATTCAAAAGATGATGAAGCTCTATTTCTATTTGGGTCTCTTCTTATCTTCCCTGCTAAGATGAGATCATATTCTACCTTAGTGGCTAAATTTTGAGTTGTAATAAGATCTATTTGACCAACATGTCTCAAGAGAAAACTTACTTCAGGTAACTGAGAATTAGTAAAAAATCATTTGAGATTCGCAACTGTAGGTTGAGCAATTACAGGAATTATGTTTCTTAGTTTGTCAAATTTGGCTATGAAGTCTCTCTTAGGCTCATAAGGCTCTTTCTTCATCTGCGTAAGTTGAGCTAGAAGTGCATGTGCATCTTCTACAGGTTTGAATCTAGCTTCAAACTTATCTTTGAGAGTATTTCAATCAGTTACTGACCAAGCCTGTAGATGATAAAACCAATCTACAGCAGCACCTTGTAGTGTCTCTAAAAATAACCTGACTGTTACATCTTCAAATTCTACTCTGATTACTCCACAAGCTATGCTGAAGGCTGCAATGTGTTCATCAGGATGAACTTTCCCATCACCATACAATTTGGGGAAATTCTTCCTTGAACTATGTGGAAGCTCATGTAGAGGTGGAGTAAGCTTGAGAGGACCAAAAACATTACCCCAGGGGCCTTGAACTGCCATTATAGGATTATGAAAAAGAGGGATAACAAATCTTAGAGGGGTAATTATAGGCAAAGCTTTATCAACAGTAGAAGTAGATACTTCATCTGGGAATGGAGATCTAACTTTAGTAGGAGGAAAGCTCTTGGTTCATTGGAGATGATATGGTGAAGGAAACAGATCAAAATCACTTTGTTGTACCAACTCAAATATAGGGTCAACAATACCTTTATCCCTTTGGCTTTGTGTATACCTTGAATCTACCAGATTGTGAAACAAAAATGGAAAAGAATTGACCTTGCTTCAGTCAAAGCTTGAGGCTTTAAACTGTGTGTTCTTTCCCAGGTAGTGTGGAGGTAAATGGATTAATTATAAATGGATAATGGATATTATATCCCTAGTGGAGTCACCAAAAATTGTTGGTTGAATATTTTGTCGATCAGCGTACTGATAAATAAAATAGGTCTGATCAGCCAAAGTAGGAAGATTAGTCATCCAAATGTGTAGGTTTACCACATCAAAAGGGGACTGATCTCTCCTCTCATCAAGGGTAGTTTCCCTATATATATATATATATATATATATATATATAAATAGAAAATAATACTCAAGGGTAGGACAAACCATCCATCTCTCTTTTTTTAGAGATGATGCTTGTGGATCAAAGGAAAAACTCAAGGGAAATGATAGAAAGCACTCTTCTTCTTTTAGAAGTACTATTCAGCAAACCACAAGAATACTCCTAGTAGTAACAAAAAAATGTAGCAAAGGACGTAGTAACCAGCAAATTGAGATGCAGCACAAAGTCTCCACCTAAATTGCTCAAGAGTAAGATACGAAGGACAATGAGGGCACAAAGTCATCCCAAAGCCCTTTACATAAAAATGAAAAGAAAACACACTAAAGGAAATTATGGGGGCACAAATTCTCTCCATTGTTGACTCTTTAGGACACCTTCCTGACTGCTGTCACTAATTTTGCTTGTTGAATTAAAGGAACAAAAGATATATTAAGGAAAAAGACATAAGAATAGTTTCCTCAACAACAAAGATATCACAGCACAAAGTCTAAAAAATCACTTGCTTTATTATTCTAATAACAAAATATGATCAACAAATTGAGCTCAAAGTCTCAGAAATGCCTTTCAATTTGGGCAGAGTTTCATTCTGATTGTCAAAAAGATGTCCATTTACAATAGAAGAGAGTCCCTTATATAGCCTCTTCAAGAAGGACACAGGAACAGTAACACATGTTGCATTGAAATCTGTTAAGAAGATAGGCTAGAACTTAGGGGCATTTACCCATTCGATTTTATCAATGCAGATAAACGAGTCATGCTATTGAAAGTTTGCAACTTTCAATGTCCACCTGGTGATCTGATTCTACCTTCATCATTCCTCCTTTTTTGGTTAATTGAATCAGGTCCTGGATTCAATTTGTTATTCTATTCCTTCCTCACTTTCTGTTAGTCTTGGCCTTAAATCTTGTGAATGCATTCGAGTCTGTAGATTCAAAGGATCAATGACTATTTTATGAGCTTTAAAATTGATGTTCACATGCACGTCACTATGTTTTCAACAGCTACTTCATTGTCTTGAATTTGACATCTTCAGGCGCGTCACCCCTTGGTCCTTCTTCAGATTTCCTATTCTGTACTTTCCCAAAAAGAACCTACCCTTTTGGGCCTTAAGAAATGATTTGCCTTGGGTTGAGAAGAGCCCCCCACAAAGGTATTGCCCTTCGGGTGGTCTTCAGATGGCCTTCAGGCTTCTTTATTCTGGCAGATCGCTAGATTCTTCCTTCAAATTTCTCATTTTATATCTTCCCGAAGGGAAGGTGACCCTTCGACTTCAGGGAAATGTCCTTCAATTTGGCATTCAAGAGTCCCCCATAAGGGCACCTGCCCTTCGAGGTCCTTCGGCAGCCTTTTCCTTAGAAGTCTTTAGCGGGCTTTCCTCAGGCTTTCTCTGTGGACAATTTCCCGCGGACAAAAAGTCTACAGACATTTCCCGTGGACAAAAAGTCCACAAAAATTTCCCGCAAACAAAAAGTCCACAGAAATTGTTTCGTCTATTTGCATTGGTTATTTATTCGGGCTTTCTGCCCACAGCTTCTCTGAATTCTTTCAAACTTTTTGTCTGAAGGAATTCCTTCAGACAAAAGTCTAAAGGAATTATGCCTTAGACTTTTTCGGCTAACTTAAACAAAAATCCAAAAGAATTTACCTTTTGAGGCTTCTTTGAAAATGACCCTTTTGACGGGTAGTTTTGTCATCCAAGTGCCCTCCACAAGGGCACTTTGTCCTTTGAGAGGCTCTTTGAATTTTTGCATTTAAACTACTCCTTTAAACCATCTGAGTGAACCACTTGGTTGAACCAAGCTATTGAACCGTTTGATTGAACCAAACGTTGAACCACTCCATTGAACTAAGGCATGAACCGCTTGGTTGAACCAAACATTGAACCAAGCCGATGAACCAAGCTTTGAACCAAAATGGTTTAAGCTGATGGCTCAAGCCGATGAACCAATTGAATGAACCAAGCCTTTGAACCAAGCAGATGAACTAAGAATTGAACCACTTGATTGAACCTACCTTTGAACCATTTGTTTGAACCAACCATTGAACCAAGTTTTGGTTCGATGGTTCAATTAAAGCCTTGAACCAACTGAAAAACCATTTGATTGAACCAAAGGATGAACCAAAGCATTGAAATAAAGCAGATAAACCACCCAAGTGAAACAAAGCATTGAATCGCTTGGTTGAACCAAGCCATTGAACTGTTCCTTTGATTGAACCTGCCATTAAACCGAAAGTGTTGAGCCTTTTGAACTTTGAACTCATTGAGCCTTTGAACCAAAGTGGTTCAATGGTTCAACGGTTCAAGCCTTCTTTGCTTAGATGCTTGCCGATGAAGATTTTTTATTGAACCAAGGCACTGAACCAACCCCAAAAATGACCAAGTGTTAGAAACTGATTCTTTTGGTTAAACTTGCCTATAGAAGCCTTTGAACCTATAAAAATGAACTTGGCATGCAGATTTCAAAGATTTTTTATTCTTGCTAAGTCTATAGATTCAAGCCTGCAAAGTCCATATATTTAAGCCTGCAGAGTTCGTAGATTTAAGCCTGTAGAGTCCGTAGATTTTTGAGAAGCTTGAAAAATGAGGAATTTGAATGCCCAGGACAAATTTTGAAAAGGGAAGAGACAATTTTGGTCTGTAGGACCAAAATAGTTCAAATGTTGTCCCAAAAATGAGTGATATTTTTGGGGGACAACAAGTACAAAATTACATTAGCTATATACTTTGAAATAAAACTAAACAAGTACAAATTCATACATAATTCAAATATATTTACCGTTTACCTCCCATTATCTAGATCGATGCAAGATCCTCATACTCAAGAGCATCCCCTTCATCAATAAGATATAATAGAGCCCATTGATGCCTAGCCCACTATGTTTTATGTGCCTATGAACATCCAACATCATCTACATATGGAATATGTATAGCCATGTCTCATGCATCTAAAGGTTATGGTGCTAACTCAGCCTTAGTAGGCCTCATATGAACTCCTACCCTCATTGGTGTCTGTCCACTCCTCACCCATACCCATGCTATAGGGGGCACATCATATGGTACCCAAAACTATCTAGTCATGTGTTCATATTGAAATTGCTCATAAACTCCAACCCAATGGTCATGTATCCAAAAATTGACCCTCATATATCGTAACTTCACTCCATCCTTAGCCCACCTATAAAATCCTCTATAAGGCCTCTATATGATATTATGAGCCACCAATATATCTAAAACTCATCTATAATGATCTATCCCAAGAGACCAAATAGCAATGTACTCATCCACTGCTCCCCAAATGGTTGTGGTGGTGGCCACTCTAGCCTAGGTATTCTAATCAATCATATAACTTTTATGTGCTCATAAGCCTAACAATGCAATAAAGTAGCTATGCTCACACCACCACTGAATACCTATTGCATAAACTTGTAAACATCCCTGTATATGTGGTTAAGCATAGTCCTACCACATGAGAACATAGTGCTATATACCTCAACATTATAAACAATCCTATGCATCTTATATGCAATAGACACTCCACTCTTATCCATAGTAAAAAATAAAACCAAAAACATGGCTAACCACTTTCATAGATGTAAAACACTAGACTATACCATAATAAATATCAACACATCACTATCACTTCCTCTTTGATGTATGCTTAAAGGTACACTAGCAAAGTACAAGGATGCATGATCAATAGCATCAGCACCCATGTCATCCTGCAATGTCACCCACCATCCACTAATTGGTAAATGCAAAATGTGATACACATCGTCTAGAGTCACAATAATCTCCCTTATAAAAAGCCAAAAAGTGCATGTATCTACATTCCATCTCTCACATAAGGTAGTAATCAGATACCTATCCCACTGTATTGTGCCAAGGTCACATACATGACCCAACCCTGCCCTATCCATAATAGCTCTCTTATCAACAAACAATGGTAACATCCTTAATATATCCATCACCTGACCTCTATATAACTCTCTCATCCATACCTTTCCCTCTAAAACACTAGAAAATAGCATATATATCAGTCAACCATGCCAAACTAAATAGCTAAGCTAAATAATAGTAGGTCACAAATCAAAATCTTATAAAATTAGGCCCAGTGGACAACAATGCTATAGAAAGGACACTAACACTAGATAAGAGTGTTGGAACCTAGACAACAACACTAAACCCTATATAGGAGTGTTGACTCCTAGATAAGAGTGTTGGAACTAGTCAAAAATGTCCATGCCACTTTAAACAACTCAAAAATAGGCTTCTAAATAGGCAAAAATCATGCATTTTAGCTACTTACTAGGGTAACATCACCACCAGCCTCCACTTGGACTACCAACTACTCAAATTGAGTCATGGTAGGTGCTCATCTCATCATCATATCTCCTACTCCAGAGCTCCAAATATCAAACTAGTCAATGCATAGATGAATCAAGAATCAATCCAATTTTCCTATATCAAATAACTTTTTCATCCAAATTAAAATACCATTTTGCCCATAACTAAAACTTCATAGCTCCATTTTAAAAACCATTTTATTCCATAGAATGATGATAATGATACCTTCAACATCACGTAATCTTTGCTCTCTTACTACCTCATTTGCTTACTACAACACACACATCTTTATATCTCTCTTATACCCAAACATACAACTTGGTCCCTACTAATCAAAACTTCTTTCAATTTCAACAACTAATTCTAATCAATCAAACAACTTCTCAATCAATTCAAACTATACCAACCTTATTTTTATCATTATGCCACTATTCATCACTTTTATCTCAAGCTTCTCTATCATATGATCTTGTCCCTATCCCCAAAAGGGGGGCATCATTCCTATTATTCGTATTCCTATAGTTACCTAGCATGCCTATCCACTCTCATAGATGGATGCACCATGGTTCATACACATCCAACAATCAAATTATCAAATTTATCTCAAATTAATATAAATATATAGTGAATCAAATTATATGGGTCACTCAGCACTATTCAAGACATTTAAATGGATATACCTTTAGTTTATAGATACATAGACTATTTAGATATAGTGGTTCAGACCATAGGGATCCATAATGATTTCCATTTATAGATACATAGACTATTTAGGTGCAATGGGTTAGATTATATGGATTCATAGTGACTTTGATATAGATTTAGATATTAGATTTGGGGGCATGTACATATACTACACATCTCACACATTTAACTTCATATAACATGACATAGTTACAGGACCAGATAGCAAATTATAGGCATAGTGTAGAGCATAGTGTTTTGATCTCTAGTTTTGTACATGGGACATGGCATGATAGGTCATATCACATGTGGTTATACAAATTACCAGATTATACATATGCATCACTCACATACCAAATTTGGATGCATGACATAGATATTCATGTTCTTCATCATCTAGGATTATATAGATAGAATGGCAAGACATGTCATTCTCTTCTTACACATTTACCATAGTTTTAGATTACACCTAGCTATACCTAGGTTATCATTAGGTTGGTCTACATAGCCATCTACGTTGGTTGATCTATTACATTACAAAGACCTAGACTACACAAGTTTGTGTAGGATAAAAGACAAATATTGGTTTTGGGCCTCCAAGCATTTCTCAATTCTAGTTCAGATATTCAGAGTGGGGGCATGATAGATTTTACTCTTCATAACATATATATTCTATGCACACATTCTAGATTACATGAGTTTATATGGGATAGAGGGTAGAAATTGATTTTGGGCCTTTGAGCATTTCTCATTTCAATCAGATTCAGCATAAGGGGCAAGCATTTCCCTCCTTCTCCATGTTACACAGATTCCACTTCTAGATTCAACATAGGGGGCATCCATTTTAGGGATTCCTTCTTTCTCTTGGCACTATTTATCTCTCCATCCATGTCCCTGGCTATGAAGTGAGTTGGACCCTTTTTCATCACATTTATCTCCACATAGGTAGGTTCAGGTATGCATTATCTTTTCTTTCTTTTACTCTAATACTTCATTTCATTGCATCACTAAATTAAAAGGGGGGGAAATGTATACACCCTAAATTGGTCAAGAAACCACACATATCATGTCTTTTCATAGTCCTTTCATAGGAGACTCTACTTGGAGAATATGAGCTTTGTTCACATTTAGCCACATCTTTTGTTTTACTCATCTTGGTCTTGTTTCATGCTTGAGTCACCTTTTTGCTTATTTCTAGTTATACATAGAATTTCAAAACCTTATTTCACATCAACTAGGTCAGATTTCCCATGCTTATTCCATCCCCCTAGGTGTCGAGCCTAAAGGATAGGAGCATTAGGATTGGACTATAGTGTTAGACCCTAGGGTGTCCATTTCTAGTGCTCCAATCCAAGGTCATTTTAAGCTCCAATGGTTCAGTTTCATTCACTTAATGAGACCTAACACCTTTTTTAGATTCATCCTTAAGTTTTCCAATGTTGGCCAAATGTGAATAAATATCTTAAATTTAAAATAGTCTCCTATATAAAGGACTACACAAGGTATTTTATATCTAGCATTTACTACTTTGGCACATTACATAATTAAAATTAGTCAATAGTATAGCTCAACATTTTACATCACACATAGACTTGCATGCTTGATCAAGGAAGGGCCTAGGCAAAATTTCATTCTTGCATCTATTGTGCACATTTATTATGCATGTTCCCTAAGGAAGAACTATATTTTATCTAAGACCCTAGCTTGAGGGTTAATGTAGGTAATGATCAGGATAGTAGGGGTTCTAGATCATGCAATCATACTTCCCCTAACCTAGTTTTTCCCCATATGATTTTGATTTATTGTTTATTTCATGTGTGTAGATATACATAAGGTTTTGAAATTGAAATGGACATTTAATGAGCTCTATCAACATTCATCCTCTAAAATTTCATACACAAGCTCACACAGAGACAGTAGACAAAACCTAGAAAGATTAGATCTCAGGGACAATAGTGGTATAAGAGGACTATAGAATCAAACCCTATGGTATATTATTTTTTTGGTCCTATCCTTTCACAAAATGAAAGCTAGATCCAAGTTCTTGATAGCCTCCTAGTCTTGTACAGCAAATTTCAATTCATGAATCATCCATTCTAGCCTATTTTTTTAGATAAGTTTATTTCTTCCTACATGTAATTAATTTGATTAAATTGGTAAATACCTATCTTTTAATGTATTTTATTGGATTTTTCCCTCTATTATATACCCTTTATTCTTTAGGAACTAGACCCTAGTTTCTCAAAAATAATAAAACAACTACCAATTCTTGTAATGTTGGTCATGTCTTCAAATCAATCCTCCCTACTTTGAGAGGCATTAAAGGCCATGGGGATTATTTATTTTAATTTTAATGGCTACCAAATCCATTAATTATTTGTTAATCCACTTTTTTCTCTACTAATTTATCTTGTATTTGATATGGAAACTTGAGGGATGACACTAATATTTCATTAATTCTAATGATTGTGTAATCCTAGAAATACCAATTAGCTCCAAATTTGACAATATACCTTATTATTTATTTTGAAAATGTGGGAATTTCTATTTCATTAAAAAATATGATAGACTAGGGGATAAAAATAATTGAAATCTTATTTAAATAGATGTCAATACTTATACACACACAACTTTTAATATCCATTGCATCAGAGTCACATAAGTAGGTGTGTATTTATGAATTTGATAAAATATTGCCATGGTGCATGTATTTAACCAAGTATGGCATCTTGTAATTTTCCCCCCTTCCTTCACTTCAAAGACTTAGAATTTTAGATTGTAAGAAATTATTTCCCCTGGGGTAGGGATTTTTCCATTATTGATGATTATTGAAAATAGGGGATCCAATGCTTGTCAACATGAATAATGTATATGGTGCCATACAATTTTTTCAACAAATCCATATTAATTATGATACTAGGTATAAATATCCTTATGGGAATGGTAATTAATTATTATCTATTTACCTAATTATTTGGGTTTTTAGACTAGTCCCTAATAACCTATATTAAATCATGGCTATTAAGCCATTCAAGCCCATTATTTGATTAAAGAACACTATAAGAGGTGATAGATAGTCATACTTCTCAAATGCCATGCCTTGAAGAAACACTATTTTATTATTATGTTTACATGATAAAATCGTGTCATCATTGTATATAGATACAATAAAGACAAAAAATAAGAGATTTATATTTGAAATACCTTTGGTTTTTTGGATTCTTGTTGAAAACCTATATTTTGTAGGGAAATTATGTCATGAATAATTTATTTTATCATGAGGATCACCTACATCATCTATTATCACTTTCATTTCTTCAAATTATTTTAAAATAACATTATAGTTTTTGAAACCCAAAAGAACATGTATGAAAAAAAACATATATAAATATAGAACATCTCATAGGAGAAATGGGATGAATCCATGTTGATTATCCTTCTATTTTATACTCAGGTATTCAAATGTTAAATATGTAAATAATCAAGTGAGTTCACATAATCTTGAAGAAAGCTCCCATTATGTGGATTAATATGGACTTTAATCC
Source organism: Torreya grandis (assembly GCA_037957365.1). Taxonomy (NCBI): domain Eukaryota; kingdom Viridiplantae; phylum Streptophyta; class Pinopsida; order Cupressales; family Taxaceae; genus Torreya; species Torreya grandis. The sequence goes on from JARHVA010000791.1 coordinate 453,592, forward strand.
CTGCTTTCAACAATGGTTGATATAGAAAATAATGCAAGTTTTCAAGATGTAAGCATATTAAATTATTCCTTGAAATAGTTAGGTGATCGATTTAGTGATGTCATTCATGTGTATTAAGTTCACAAAATGACATTTCATAGCTTTTTTCCTATTGATATTTTGATGTTTCCTTTTTTTCATGGCTTTGTTTTAAAAAACAAGTTTTAGCCATCCATGTTTCATCATCTTTCATCCTTGGGATTATGTGGGGACACCAAGTTTCATCATTATCATTCATATGGACTACATGATATTATAAACAATATTAGTCACTATTAGGATACTTATATCCCAAAAGCTTATCTGATAGTTAGGCTTAAACATGTAGTTCTCATCTCAAACTATCTCAAACTTTCTGATTGGTTTGGATTCACGAGATGAAATTTTGTTAATTATTTTCCATGGTTACTATTATTTCCCAAATTTTCACCCTAGGGAATTCAAGTAAACCTTCTCAAATTTGGGATAACATGGAACTACCTCTATATATAGACAAGCTGATATAAGAGATAGTCTCTAGATTTGAATAGCTAGCTCCCTTGATCTATATTTTAGGCTCACCACTACACTAGACTAATCACTATTGGGGGTTAAAAGGGAAGAAGGAAACATAAAAGCAACATATAATAATGAAGGTGAGACACCAAAGATAACTCCTCAAACATACTTACATTTGTACTTAGAATAGAAATTACCTAAATTGATCTCAACTCAAGGTTATTCTAGCATAAGTATTTATACATGGAGGAAAATTACTATGCATATCCATAGGTGGGTGAAAAGGAGTTTTAGTTTTAGACACTGCTAATCTCTCTCACACTTCAAATACACCTTAACAAATAGTTACATTTCATGAGACTTGTTAAAATAAATGCCACTCACATAATGCATACAAGAGCATAATAGAAGCAAGGAGAAAACATTCATTACTTGTCATCTAAAAACACTACTTGACATACTTAGGCAAGAATTATAGAGACTAAACTAGCTTGACAAAACTTTACTCAAAGGCAAAACAAGATGTCAAAATTAGTAGGGTTTCACCATACCAATTATGAATTATTTATAATGTTAAAATGGCTTGAATATATAGAACATAGGAGATGAGAGAGAAGAAATAAAGTTAAATAGTCACAAGCTCAAGTGTTAAGAGTTGAAAACTAGTTACAATGCAAGAAAAGAGAGTTAGGGAATAGGTCATGAGGTCCTATTAGACAAGTGTCCATATGAAGTACATCATTCTCCTAAAGTTGTCATAGAGAAACTTAATTATCCTTCTTAGAATTTTTTGATTGATGAGGAGTTCACTATCTATCCAAAACCATCTTGGAAGAAATTGGCACATGTTACCTAACCTAAGGAGGTGAAAACATGATTGGTGCAAGTCATCATACCCCTTCAATTGATAATCTCCTCCTTGACACTTTTTCACTTCCTTATAGCAACTCATTAGCCCTTGAGACCTAAATTCACACACTTGTCACTAAGGTGACCTACAGATGTTCAAGAAGATTCATTGTAGAGGTGTTAGACACCTATTAAGACCTTTGTTGTCCTCTGGTCTATCATATAAGCCTAAAAAAACTTAGAATCACACTACTCACTTCCAGCTTAAGCAGTCACACTCTTTCTCATTATCTTGTTTGAGATTACATACAACAAATAGATTAACATAGGGGTTTTCATGCCTGACTAAGGTTAGAATTTATTTTTAGGAGTTAGAATACATCTCTACACACATCTCACCATTATTTTCACCTTTATGTTCCCTTCTGCACCTTCAAATCCACTCAAAACCTATAGAAAACATTAAATTTACTCTATCCATATAAGTGACAGTATAGAATAATTGAGTGTAAGGGAGCCTAAGAGAGTTACAAGCATGTCAAAACCATCTTCCAAGTCAATTTACCCCTCTTGGATGCATAATTATTCATATCTTTCTCACTGTGCTCATATAAGGGTTTTAGGTCATTTAGGTTCTTAACTATGATTCATAAAGGTCAAGGCCTTAACCCTCAAACCAATGCCACTGATTTTGACTTCAATACCTCCCTCAAGTATCCCTAGGTCATTGATATCCCATGCAAATCATCTATATATATATGAGTGAAAGAAATTTGCTTTTCAATTAGTTATTTACATTATGGGCACCCCTAAGATAGATTTAGGCTAAAAATGGCCAATTTGAGTTTCTCTCTACAAAATAATGATTCTCATGGATTATACACTCTCACATGAAGGCTCTTAATTTTATTTTAAGGTTTGCATGTTCATATGAATGAATTTAGGCACCTATTGGTTCATGTTTACTTCTTAGGCCTAGTCTATATAAACTATGTTTCTATGTGTGTGACCACCTTTGAGTGTTCACAATTATTGTAGGTTCCCTTCAACACTTTTTTACCTTTAAATCCAGTATTATACACTTTTAAATAGTCATTCTTGGCTCTATCATCCATCCTTTCATAACCCATGTACTAGGTTTGTAGATTGTATTGCTTACAGAGTGTCTTTGGTTTGAGACAAAATAGAGAGCACTCCCATTATCAGTCTAACTCAAATGAGACTATGAAGGTCTATTCCAACCCATGATAACCCTCTATGACAATTTTCAAATCTTTATCATACCTCAATATCACTAAACACTTTAAACTCTCTAGAATAGCTTCTTAAAATTGTGACTGTGTGTAGGATTTGGTTGACTGAGAATGAGATTAGAACCAATTTTATCAACCCTCTCTATTTATTTATTATTATTATATAATGTAAATGAATTATTATCACTATGAAATTGATAGCTACATGTTCATCTACTTTACACCATTGTTAACCAACCAAATTTTATGTTTCATTAGCCTATCTTGGTCTGTGTACTAAGTCAGACTGTAAGTGTTAATTAGGGAAGTCAAAGGACTCCTTTAGGTGATGATATATGTCAAATATTTATAATTCACACTTTTTGGTCTCTCCTTATGTCACTAGGAGTATCTCACCCCTAGATGTATACATGTATGCCTTGAGACCATGTTATCATCCCTCACCATCGACACACTATATGTCACTTGCAAGTTACAAGTTCTTGTGTCTTATTTTGACCTATAGGAAATGTAGTTTTTTGAGTGTTTCAATCAAGATTTGACTAAGTTGAAAACCCAACCTACCATCATCCTCTCTCAACCAAACAACTTCCTCTTGTGTCAAGATGTGACCTCTCCATCTAAGCTACAAGAATAAAGCCATCAAGCTTATCTAGACTTCATATACCTTCACCACAAGATGACACTATATGGAATATTGTCTCCTTTCAGAGAAGTTAAGGTAACATTCTCACCAAACAACTTTATTCAACTCTGACTAACTATAGGTGTTACTTCAAGTGGTCTTCCAAACCTATTAAGCCTTCCTACAATATTTAATCCTTACAAAAAGGCATTCTCACAGCATTCCAAGCTTCATATCCTCTTCAAGCTACATCATTAAGCCCTTATCATTTTTATTTCTTATACACAGAACCTTGTAGGTGCCTATTTCAAGGTTAATTTATTATATCAAGTATCTCAGACCTTGCATTCCATCAATGGTTCTCTTGAGACCAAACCTTCAATGGTGAAACTAATCAGTCATGTGTTGAGGGGTTGAATACAAATGTATTACCTTAACTTAAATCCACTCAAAAAAGGACAAACTCTACAATTATGATAACACTATTTTGTAGACCAATAATGCCCACTTATAGCACAATGAGGTAATTCTACCTATCTCTTCATGTTCACATGTACCAAACCAATTGAATCTAACATGAAAAGGATGAACATACTCTACAAGTCCTCATACACCATTTGGTTCACATAGATCAATGCAAATAGATGAGAAAACTAAATCCATTAGGAATGCACATGTAATTTACAGGCATTAATAGTCATAGTTATTTATCATATAATACGGACCATCAAACTTAAAACTATGGCCATGGAATGGAAGTACATAGGGATCCCTAACATCCACCAAGTACATTCACTTCAACTCTACTTTCACTATTCATACTAAAGTAAAATCATTGACCTCTCTTAACCTATCCAAGGGAGTGATAGGAGAGATAAATTGGCTTTGATCAATTTTGAGCTTATTAAAGCTTATTGAGCTTGTAAAAGACCTATGGGGATCACTAGACACCTTCTTGAATCCTTCACATGTGTCATATGAGTCATACATTACATATAACTACCTGAAACTACCTATTTTATAGTTGATCTTCTTATTTTAATGATGAACCTACAAATTTTTAGTTTCAAAATAGTATTTTGACATTATCTGATAGGAATTACATTAGATTTTACCTTGAAACATTTGTATTTTGATGAAATTTATGTATAACTCTTTAACATGACCAAAAGGTGGCATAAGATGACAATAAGACATGACAAACATGACAAGGTTAAAACATGTTATGTGGCCTCATTTAGGACCATGGCAAACATTTTAAAATATAGAAGGATCCTATGAAAATTTTAAATATATAGGGGGTTGACCCAATTTAACCTAGGGTAAAATTTGGTCAACATTTTAGCACTTTCTAGGAGGTAGCATGCTTGCTATGCTAAGGACCAATTGACTTATCCTATCTTTGGGAAATAGAGTCACCCATATGCTACAATTGACACTGGAAATCCTTTGAAAATACACCATACTCACACCAAACACAAATAGGAAACCAACACATAAGATAAGACAATAAAAACATGCACATGTGTTCTCTAAGCCCTTAGGGAAAACACACACCAACTCAATGGAAAACACACATCTATCCTAACATGTATAAGACCTCAAAACACTTGAGGTGAAAGACAACTTTTCATTGCTTCAACCAGGGTCAAATATAATGTTTCTTGCATCACTGCTTCTCTATGAAAATAATCCATCATATGAGGCATGTTTTTAATTGAAAACATGTTTATGAAGATAGTCAAATTACTTACCATTTTTAGATACTCTATTGATTACAATTGTATCACTTGGAGATTTCATGAACACTCCATCTAGCTCTTTATGAGGCTTGTTTGACCTTGTAGCCTACTTGACCTTTGTCATGTCCACTTGGCACTCCTTAATCTGATCATTTAGAAACATCAAAGCCCTCTCAACTTCAAATTCATTTGAATCATGACATGTCTACTTCTGGGAGTCATGAAGGCAATCTTCTTTATGCTCATTAGGTGCATGGTTAACCTCATCATCAGGTATATATTTATTTTGAAGAGTTAAAGACCTACTTACCTCCTCAATCTCCTACACTATTGCATTGAATTATTGCCACATATCATCTAATTCTTCTTGAGGTTCATGCTCATGAATGTTCTCTTCTTTGGTAGGTATAAATGAATGATCACAAGGGCTATCATGCTTTGTTATAGGTGGGATATTAATGATATGTGAAAAATATAGTTTCCCCATGAAACTTTCTCTAGAGTGTCATCATAATCTACTTCAAGAGATCCATCACATTCTTCATGGAGGATGTATATACCAAGACCAATTTCTTCATATTCATATTGCTCAACTCCCCATTCATCAAGGTACAAGTTAGCTATGCCATCAATAATTGTTAGAGGTTCTTGATCACTAGGGTGATATTATTCATTATTGATATTGTAATTCATGTTATATGTATAAGTAATATATGGCTCTACATGAAAATTAGAGAGAGGTTCAGATTTGATTGACACCTTTGCACCATACCTAGTCCTAAATGCCATATAGGACCAATCTAAAGTCAAGTATCCTCCAATCTTAGTAATGAACTCTCTTGAAAAACAAATTAAAAAATGAGGAGGCACATACATAACCATAACATCTTGATAAATGGTTATAGTAGGACAATCATGAAGAATAACTTGCAAGCCTTTGATTATGTAAATTATCTCGGTAACTAACCCATCCAACTGTAGCACTCCTTTGGAATGAGGCTCATACTTCAAGTTCAACTTATCAGTGACTTGTTTGGGCATGACACAAGTACTATCTCCACTATAAATCAATAAATTTTGGACCAAATCATCTCCAATTATGATAGAGAGATAGAAATGAGGTGGTTTGTCTACCTTCTCATTCTTGTTTGATTGTCCCTCATTAGGCTTCAAAGCATTTTTCAAGGCTATATCCTTCCCACTAGGATACTCAGTTGTCATGATGTGTTTGGATATATCTTATTGGATTAGGTATGATTATCTAAGTATTTCCAATGTATCCCACATAGATACATTCACATGAGCCTTTTTCATCTTCTCTATAATGTTAGTGAAAGAGACACTAACCTTAGCTTGTCTCCTAGTAAGAATGATGCTTCTTATACTTTGATAATTATGAGGTGTGAGAGTGTTCTTAACATTATAAATTATTTGATAAACTTGTGTATTTATAATTACATTAGACATACCTACTCTTTATGATGTTTGAACACTCATTAAAGAACCATTAGCAGTGCCTTGAACCTCTACAATTGCCTTTTTTTTACCCTTGTGTTTGAAACTATAAGACTTGAATCTTTGCTTTACTATCCTTGGTAATTCACAACACATGAGTCATATTTATTCTAATTTACTAAGGTATACCCCACTTGAGTACTCTTTCCACCATTCTATCCTTTATTAGGTACCTCATCTTGAGTCATGGCTGGCATTGTCCCCAAGTTTGCCATGAAATCTTGATTAAAGGACTCATTGACATAGGTAGATGGATCATGAGGTTGATCTCATGGAGAATGAATAACCATCATGATCTTGGGAAAGGTTTTTTTGAGTAGTCACTAATGCTCTTTAGGTGGAAGGAGCATTAGGATTATAACTATTGTATGTTTTTGCTTGAACTAGTTATCTTTGACCTTGAGGATGACCTTGGAAGGGGGGCCTATTATCTTGATAGTTAGGGTTAAACTAATTATGATGATGGTGGTTCTGTAAAGGCTTTACTTTTTTTTATTTTATGATCCTCTTGAGACCTAATATCTCTTATTCCATAGCCCTCATCCTTTCTACCTCATTAGATTTGCTTTGTTGTCTAGAAGCAACAGGCTTATGTTTTGGCATAGGGATGAGAGAAAAAATAGGTGTAGGGGTTTTTAAATTAGGGAATAGAGGCATGGGGGGTATTGGGTTAATATTCATATCTTGAATCAAAAAATTCTCTGCACTGATGGCCACTTCATAGGTATTATTTAATGTGATCCCTCCCATAGATTGTCTCATCATTGAATATCACTATCAAAAGCTTTAAGAGAGTAAAAGAAAGCATGGTGTGTAGTAGGCCTTACCAAGATTGGGATCCTATCTCATTTATTCTAAAATATTATATTGAATTCTTGAATGACTTATTAATGTGATATCCTTATGTTGGTTAGTTGCTTGGTCAATGGCAAGTTGTCACTCTTATCCTCAAATCTTCTCCTCAAGGCATCCCCCAACTCATCCCATGTGGTGATAGATTCAAGGGGTAATGTACCATACCATTCAATATATTTTCCTTTGAAAGAGACAACTAAAAACCTAATGTATATGTTCTACTCAATGATTTGATATATATTGTAGAAGTTAGCAATGTTTCTAATATGCTTAATAAGGGTAATGATAATCTCACCGTTGTATGAGGGAACACTTTTGAGGGTAGTTATGGGAATTTCATCATAATGGGAAAGTCTTAGAGGACTATAGCCATTGAATGAAAATTTTGGTATGTTCATTTCCATGGTATCTTTAGGAATTTGTAAGAATCAACCAATCAAGAACATTCTTATAGGTTTGTGAGCAAGGTAGGATCTCTTTGGGTAAGGATGGGTGTTAGCAAATCTATTTTATTTTTATGAATAATGAGGAAGCTCTTGGAATTAAAAATGAATAAATTTTTTAAGATATTTTTTGTTTACCTTAGGCATGAAATAGTGCACTAGTCTTCAACCAAGATTCAAATGTTGGAGTCGCTAGATACTGCAGGAAGTGGACTATTACAACCTCCTTGTTGTCAAGATGAGCATCCACATTTAACAACCTTATTGAAAATTAGGCCCAACCAAGCATGTCAAAACTTTTATAATTAAATTTTAAACCCTAGATAATTAAAGTATACCTTATGAAAATTATGATAACATGGAACTATCTTTGCATATAGACAAGTTGTTACAAGAGATAGATCTCTAGATTTGAAGAGCTAATTCCATTGATATATTTTTTAAGTTCACACACTACACTAGACTAATCACTATTGGACATGAAAAGGGAATAAGGAAACATAAAAAAAACATATAATAATGAATTTTATACACTAAAGATAACTCCACAAACATACTTGCATTTGCACTAAGAAGATAGATTGCCTAAACTGATATCAACTCAAGGTTCTTCTAACATAAGTGTTTTTACATGGAGGTAGATTGTTATGAATATATAGAGGTGGGTCAAAATGAGGTCTGATCATAGACACATATAATCTCTCTCGCACTTCAAATACACCTTAACAAATATTTATACTTCATGAGACTTGTTAGAATAAATATCACTCACACAATGCATACAAGAGTAGAATGGAAGCAAGGAAAAAGCATTCATCACTTCTCATCCAAATACACTAATTGACATACTTAGGAAATAATATTATAGAATAAAACAGCTTGTAAAAACTTTATTAAAAGGTAAAAAAATATTAAAAACCATCAAGGCTTTGCCATACCAATGGTGGATTATTTATAATGCCAAAATGGCTTGAATATATAGAGCATATGAGAGTAGAGAGAAGAAATGAAGTTGAAAAATCATAAGGCCAAGTGTAAAGACTTTAAAATTAGTTAAAATGAAATAAAAGAGAGTTAATTAATAGGTTAGGTCCTCTTAGATAAGTGTCCATCTGAAGTACATCATTCTCCTGAAGTTGGCATAGAGACACTTAATTATCCTTCTTGAAACTATTTGCTTGATGAAGAGTTCAATATCTATCCAAAACCATATTATAAGTCATTAAAACATGTTCCCTAACCTAAATAGGTGAAAACATTATTGGTTCAATTTATCATGCCCCTTCAATTGATAACATCCTCCTTGACATGTGTTATTCACTTCTTTATAGTTACTCACTATCCCTTTAGTTCTAAATTCACACACTTATCACTAAGGTGACCTGTAGATCTTTAATAAGATTTTTTGAAGAGGTGTTATACACCTATTAAAACCTTATTTATCCTCTAGTATATCATATGTGCCTTAAAAACTTAGTATCACACTTCTCACTTCCAACTTAAGTAGTCACACTCTTTCTCATTGTCTTGTTCAAGACTGTCTACAACAAACAGATTAGCAAAGGGGTTTTCATGAATCAATATAGTGATAATTGAGTTTGAGGAGTTATATTTCATTTATACACACCTCTCACCATGAGTTTCACCTATATTTTCCCTTTTTGACCTTTAATTCAACTCAAAACCTGTAGCAAACACTAAATTTGTTCTATATGTATAAATGACAATATAGAACAATTGAATGTCAAGGACCCTAAGAGAGTGAAAAACATGTATAAATAATCTTCAAGGTCAATTTAACCCTACTAAACTCATAATTATTCATATCTTTCTCATCAGTCTCATATATTAGTTTTAGGTCATTCAGGTTATTAACAATAATTCATAAAGGTTAAGGCCTTAACCCTTAAACCAATGCTACTGAGTTTGAGTTTAAAACCTCCCTCAAATATCCTTAAGTGTTTTAGATCCCATGTAGATCATTTATAAAAATATGAGTGAAATAAAATTGCTTCTCGATTAGTTGCTTGCAATTGTGGGCACCCCTAAGATAAATTTAGGCCAAAATGGCCAATTTGAGTTTCACTCTACAAACCAATGATTCTCATGGATTCTCCACTCTCCCATGAAGGCTCTAAAATTTATTTTAAGGATAATATGGTCGTATGAATAAATTTAGGCACCTATTGGTTCATGTTTCATATTTAGGCCTAGTTTGTATATAATGTGTTTATGTGTGTGTGTGACCACCTTTGAGTGTTCACAATTTATGTAGGTTCCGTTCAACACTTGTTTACCTTCAATATAATCTTATAAATATTTCAAAAGTCATTCTTGGATCTACCATCCATCCTTTCACCACCCATGTACTAGGTCTATAGATTATATTTCTCCTGGAGTGCCTCTAGTCTAAGACAAAATAAAGAAAACTCCCACTATCAACATAACCCAAATGAGAGAATGGAGATATATTCCAACTCATGATAAACCTCTATGTTAAGTTTAAAATCTTTATCATACCTAAAGATCCCTCAATAATTCAAACTATCAAGAATGGCTTCTTGAAACTATGACTATGTGCAGGATTTGGTTGACCGAGAATGAGGTTAAAACTAATTTACTCAACCTTATATGTTTCATGATTTTTATAATCTCATGGACATGTGGTATTATCACTATGAATGTGATATCTACATGTTCATCCACTTTACACCCCTGTTAACTAGAAAAATTATATGTTTCATCAACCTATATTGGTTTGTGTATTGAGTTAGACTATAGGTGCTAATTAGGGAAGTCAAAGGACTCCTGTAGGTGATGATATATGTCAAATATCTATACTTCACACCTTTTTATCTATCCTCAAGTTAATAGGAGTATATCACACTTGAATGTATAAAAATCTACATTGAGACCATGTTATCATCCCTCACCATCAACACACTATAGGTCACTTGCAAGTTATAGGTTCATGTGGCTTATTTTGACCTACAGGCACTGTAGTTTTTTGAGTGTCAATCAAGATTTGACTAAGTTGAAAACCAAACCTACCATTATCCTCTCTCAACCAAATAACTTCTTCTTATGTAAATATGTGACCTATCCATATAAGCTACAAGAATAAATCTATTAAGATTATTCAAACTTCATATACCTTCACCATAAGATGACACTATATTGAATAAAGTTTCCTTTCAAAGAAGTTGAGGTAACATTCTCACCAAGCAACTTTTTTCAACTCTGACTGACTATGGGTATTACTTGAAGTGGCCTTCCAAACATATTATGCCTTCTTACAATATTCAATCCTTACCAAAATTCATTCTCACTGCATTCCAAGCTTCATATCCTCTTTAAGCTACATCATTAGGCCCCTGTAGTTTTGATTGCTTATACACAAAACCTTTTAAGTGTCTATTTCAAGGTTACTTAATTGTATCAAGTATCTTAGACCTTATATTCCATCAACACTTTTCTTGATACTAAACCTTCAATGGATAAATTTATCATTCATAATCTGAGGGGTTGAACACTAATGTATTACCTTAACCTGAAGCCACTCATAAAAGGACAAACTCTGCAACTATGCAAGCATTGTTTTGCAGACTAATAGTGCTCTCTTCTAGCATAATGGCATAATTATTCATATATCTTCATGTTCAAAAATACCAAACTAATTCAATTCACCATGAAAATGATTAACATACTCTCTAAGTCCTCATACACCATTTGGTTCACACATATCAATGCAAATAGATGAGAAAACTAAATCCATTAGGAATGCATAGGTAGTTTAGAGGCACTAATAGTCTTAGTGATTTTTCATATAGTACAGACCATAAAAATTAAAACTATGGCCATGGAATGGAATTACACATGGACCCCTAACATCCACCAAGTGCATTCACTTTAACTCTGCTTAGCTTGTCTGAACTAAAGGAAAACCATTGACCTCTCTTGACCTGTCCAAGGGAGTGATAGGAAAGAGAAACTAGTTTTGGTCAATTTTGAACTTGTTGAAGCTTCTTGAGCCTAGAAAAGACTTATGGGTATTTATATACACCTTCTTGAATCCTTCACATGTGTGAGATGAGTCATACAGTCTGTATAACTACCCAAAATTACCTTTTCTATAGTTGATCTTCTTGTTTTAACATTGAACCTACAACTTTTCAATTTCAAAATAGTTTTCTAACATTCCTTGATAATAAGTGCATTATATTGCACCTTGAAACATTTGTCTTTTGATGTAATTTACGTATAAATATTTAACATGACCAAAAGGTGGCATAAGATGATAATAAGACAAGTGACAAATATGAAAAGGTTAAAACATTTTATATGACCTCATTTAGGACCATGGCAAACATTTCAAACCTATAAGGATCTTATAAAAAGTTTGAATATATATTAGGTTGACCCAATTTGACCTAGTGTAAAATTTGGCCAATAATTACTATGACCTATGAATCTTTATAGTAAGGATACATTCCATCTCTTGATTATTTTTTAGCCAAGTAGTGTGAAGGATTGTGTAGAGCTCTTTAAAATGGATATGACATAGTCCCAAATTGTGTAATAAATTAGAACATGAAACTTAGACTTTTGCCATTTATTTGGATTCATTAATGTGACATAATTATTAAAATTGGTGCACCTTTGTTTGAGTTGTGTTATTAATGATATTGTGACAAGTGGAAATATATGATAGGCTCAGAGTTATGCATTACAAAACATATTCACAGAGCCTCCTCAACTTGTTTACTAGTATGAGACTCTAAGTGTAGAATAAAATTGAAAAATAAGTTAGTTCATGCATTAGTACATAAAATTAATGACAAGTATAAAAAGCCAATATATTGAGCATACTCCCTCAGGTGGACTAGATATATGAAATCAAGAAATAAATAAGAAATCATGATAAGTTATACCTTCCCAATGTAACTCTCCTTCAAGACTGGTCAATAAGTGTGTTTGTGCCTTGATATGGAGCTCAATGTCTTTAGCAATGCATTTGAGAAAACACCTCCAACATCTATTCATGCACCATTTGGTTTGAATCTTCTAGGTTGAATTTTGTATTATGTCTTTGCACTCAAAATCTTAATAATTGTCCATGGAGGCCCTTGTATTTATAGCTTGGCTGAAATGTTATTGATCATCCATATCAAGATCAAGATGTGTGTCCAAAGATTAGTTTAATTTTGAAGACCAAATGCATTCAATTTTGTAATTAATATTACATTTATAAGGCACAGCTTAGTATTTTTTATTTTTGTTGCATTTATGTTAATATTTTGGATTTTTGACTTTGTGACCAATGATGTCATGATGACATCATATTTTTAGATATTTGTTAATTTTTAATTTTCTAAAATTAGATAGTCCTTAATTTTCCATGGATTTTTCACTTAATCATTTGATTGGATTTGCTTAGGTAAGTGATTCTAATTAGGCATTTTCTATTTTTGGAGTTTGATTAGTTGTCTTACACTATTGGTCAAAAACGTCAATTTGCTACATTATAATTTGACATGAGATTAATTAGAATAAGGTTATGATTTCATATATGGAAATGCCTTGATTAGGGACATATTAGCATGAATCAAAACCTATACATGATGTGTGAAAATGAATTAGAGTGTTTCAATGGTTTTGGTCCATTTTGTGTGTTATTGCATAAAGTCATTTAGACTTGCAATTTTGACCCGAAAGTGATGAGAATTGGATGTCTACATTTTGCCTCTTTTATAAAGGGCATGGCAAGACATTTGGTCAAAGCAATGTATTTTCAAAGAATAAAAATGTCATTTATAATGATCACAATTAGAAGAAATAAATTAATTCCTATGTTTGCTGATTTTAATTGATTTTTGGAAAAATGAGTTTATGAAAATACCACAAACATTTTTTGGGAGACCCATTATGCCCCCTTGAGGGTAAAACAAAAAATATATTTTCAATGTATGGGCTTTCAAATAGAATAAATAAACACATTTTTTAGTTTAAGAGGTTTAAAAATAGAGTAATTAGAAAAAAATGGATCCAAAATGGGTAAATGAGGCAAAAATGAGCCTCTCAAGAAGAAAAATAGATAATAAAAAAAAAAAAAAACCCCATGGGGGTAAAAATTCAAAATTTTGACTATAAATTCACCATTCTGGGGTGAAAAACATTCATTTTTACCCTCTACTATTGAAATTGAGAGCTTTTGTTTTTGTGCACAAGAGCAATAGATAAAATGGTGAATATCTCTTACCATAAGAACCTAGGTGAGTGAGTGAGAAAGTATCAATGACCACTAGGGAGTGAGTCATCGATAATTACCTATAGTTTTGTTCAAATTTTTGTATTTATGGAATTTATTAAGGATTAAAAACCATGAATTAGCAAGTTCACCATTTTTGAAAATCTAAAAATAATGAAGTCACTTATGTAAATGATGAGTTCAACACCTTAATGATGAACTTGTTAGAGAAATGATGATATCACCAAAATCTACAAAAATCACCAAAATGGTGATATCACATTTTTTGTCATTAATCACATAAAAGGTGGGATTATTAATAAAATAGTGAAGTTGATAGTCAACTAGTGGACTCAATGGTAAAATGGTGAAATTATTAAAGAACAACTAGGCACATCAAATGGTGAACTAATCAAAAATAACAAGGTCATCTTGACAAATAGTGGAAATGAACTACGTAATGGAAAAGTTATGGATCAACAAGTAAAAATGGTAGGATCACCCTGTATAATAATGAGAATGACCTATTAAAAGGAGAAGGCACTAGGAAAATGAATAGATTATCATAAAGGGAAAATAGGGTAGAAAAAAGAACTGAAAATGATAAAAGAGTAAAATTCTGAGTCCAAGTTTAGAAACAAATGATAGATTTGATCAATTAGATGAAAATAGATAAAATATTGTATAACATAATATTTTCAAAATTTTATCACGTACTAACACTTTTTATCTTGTAGGAACCCACTAAGTCTCAATCTCTCTGAGTGCATGCCTTAAGGGGTGCACCAAGAAAGGGGTGGGTAGATTATTGGTGTTTCATAAGATTGTTGTCCCTTTTTCCACTTTCCATCTACTCTCTTATATCCTAAAACCATTTACCCTAAGCTTATTCTTCTCTATTGTACCCATTCCAAAGATTTGTCATGATTTATCCTCATTTTTCTTGCCTTGACCCCCTTTCACCAATTGACTGTACTAGGTCGACTAGGTCGACCCTATACAGTTTTCAACCTATTATTATTATATAGGGTTGAGTAGGTCGACCCTATACTATTTAGGGTATTTTTCACTTTGAGTTTCATCAGTGCTTTAGCTGACCTAGCTCATAACCTAATTATTTACCTCTTGAAAACATACATGGTCAACTTGGTCAACCCTATATAGCTAACATATTTAGAAATATTTAGGGCAAGATCCATCTATATATACAAGTTCATTTCAAACCATTTTAGAATACAAAAATTAATAATAATAGGTATGAATGAACATCTACTTATTGACCATTATACTTGAGGAATAAATCTTAGGGTTCCATACTTTTTTTGGAGATACAAATCTTGTTTTATGGAGAAGTATTTTAAATACATAAATAGGTTGTGTAGCCTAGAGCTTATTTTTCTTTGTTATCCTTACATACCATAATAATATCTTGTGAAGCACCTTAGCCAAGGGAGATATTGAGGCTCATTAGGATTCTATATACATTGACATGAGTATTTATCTTTTATGCATATTTAGTTTAGGTTTTTTTTTTAACCCCCATTTTGTGTCGTAATCTTTGGTGATCACTAGCTTAGATTTACTTTCTTGTTTATTAGAATAGAGTGAACATTAAACCTAGGACTCTTTTAGGCTTGTTGCATAATTATGCTAGACTGTAGGCTTTAAAACCCTTCTCATCATGGTGTATTGTGATAATTGATCCCCTGATTAGGTCTATTAGACCCTATATTGGTCATACCCCCACTTAACAAATGTATTCCAAATTGGAAGTGTAGGTATGCTCTATCTTCTCTGAGCTAGGATTGATTTATAGACATGATACATTTTTGATTGCATACATTCTAGTGAACCCAATGTGAACTAACCCTTGCAATATGTGTTTACCTTATTTCATTTCTTTCATTCTTTCATCATTATTTTTATCATATATTTCCCATATTAGATCAACTCTATCAACACAGTATCTAACTTATGTGCATAAGTTTTTAGGTATAGGATATTGGATTGACCCTGTCGACCCAGTATAGATCTTTAGATTTTCAAACATCTACTCTAGACTACTAGGTCAACCTAGTTAACCTTGTACATTTTCAAGCATTCAGTAGCAAGTTTTTATAAAGCTTGATCAATCTAGTCGACCCAATTAGTAGAATTTGCAAGCATATATCAAAGTTTTTGAACAATGATCTTCATTCTCTACATCACTAATCCACCAAGGTTCCTTTCTATCTCTCTATCTCTTTATTTATAGTCTTTAATTTTTATAGTTTGTAGTCTTTAAAATTTCCCTTGCATAGTCAATTGGATTGACCTTACCAACCTAGTTTTCTGTTTTATGTGATGTCTAGATAACTAGTTTGACTATGTCGACCCTATTCATTTTTAGACCTTGCTTTTGTAGTATAAGATAAACCCTATTGACCCTGTTATGTATTTTGTGCATATACTATTGACTATAACAACATTGTACCTTATTTCAAAGTTATAATTAACCTTATTTCTAGTAATTAATTCACACTTTCTTTTCTTGTTGCTTGCATGCTTATAATAGATCACATATCTTAATAAGGTGGTTTTCAATAAATCATTTAGTCTCACTATTTTATATTTTATGCACACATGACCAAATCATAAAATATAAACAAGCATTAATTAATTCATCACTAAGGGGGAAGCCAACTTGATGTTTTAGTCAAGTATAAAATGTGGTTGATGGTATATTTTGGATAAGTACCTAACACCCTTATATTGTGATGTGTGAAGTGAGGGGGTAGGCCCCAATACCAATCCTATATCATTACCACTATAAATCCCTTTCAACCCAAACTACTTGAAACCATCTTTAGATTTCTCTTCTAGTTCCTTGCTTACATCCAACTTCCCATCACATTTAAAATCATATCTTAATAATCTAATAAACATTTAGGTTGACCAATTAGTTAGCTCTTTACTTTCCAATTTTATTTCTTGCTCTTTGCTCAATTATATTTTGTATTTCAAAAATTTACATTAGCTAACATTGGTGCAAGGTTTTATGTTATGTGCTTCAAATTGATTAGCCAGTGTTAATCCAATTGACTATTTGTTTCCCTTATGTTATATATTTTCAAATTACTTGTAAAAGTTATCTTACTTTAGTTCAAAAAAAATTTATATGATTCTTAAATTCCCTTACCTATTGTACTGGATCAACCCAGTTAACCCTGTACCTTTTTTAGCCTTTATTCACTATACTAGATTGACCCAGTCAACCTTGTACTATTTGTAAACCCTATTTTCTCTTTTTCTAGCCTTTGTTCATTATACTGGATCGACCTAGTTGACCCTATACTATTTATAGACCATGTTTTTGTGATAGGTTGACCATGTACTATTTCTATCATTTTGTATTTCCTTGCCTTATCATCTCTCTTTCCTTCCCTTCATCATGGACTTTCTACTTGATGACAATACTAAATTTCAGTCAACAGACATGATGAATTTTACCAACCCTCATAAGGTCTTCCATAGACAAAGTAGGGATCCTCTCTTAGATGTTAGTAATTTTCATATTTCCAATTGTACAATGAACGATGGGACCCCTCCTAATACCTCTTCATAGTGTAATCCTATCTTCTCATTAGAAGACCAAACTAAATTAGAATATACCCATGAAATGTTCTTCTTTATTGTTGAATTTCCTCAACATAGAGGAAAATATCCTTCTACTATTTACAATCTTCTGATTAGTGATTAATCTGAAGAGCATCATTCACCTACTCCTACATTCTCAACTAGATTTGTGGGTACTACTTTCATTAATTCTTGATCTCGTCCTTTGATTATGACCCCTTCTCACACCAAGAACTCTTCTTCTCTAACTTCATCCACTTCCATGCCTAGTATATCCACTAACATGGCAGGTTCTACATCTAGTGGGCCTCTCATAAGATCCACTATCCTTAATCCTTCCACTAGTGCATCATTTACTACCCAAGGTAATCATGCTACTAGTGCTTATTCTTCTCAACCATTCACTAGTCCACCTTTTTCTACACAAGCAAATTTTACCATTAGTGCCTCACATTCTCATAATTCCTCTCAAGATCCTACCAACACTAATAGTGGTACCCAAGCCAATAATACCACCTTTAATGCTTATAACAATGCTAATCAAACACATCATTTATTGTTACAAACACTCAATCAAATGAATATCTTTTAAGCTTATAATTAACATAAATCAAATGATAAAAATGCAAAACCACCTTCTTCATCTTCAATATCATACTCACCCAATGGCTTGGGGCACACATAACCTCAATGTTCCCCATCCTCCTCTTTGAGATTTTCAAGGCAATCTCATTCTTCAACCTCCTTTGGTCAAAAAAACATTAAACATCTTCAAAATAAACCTCTTACTACTGAAATTGCTAACATTGATATAGGAGGTATCACACCTATATTTTTTTATAATGGATCAACTGATCCCACCCTTCATCTTAAAACATTTGGAAATATTTATAAGGATTGGGTCAAATTGAACACCTTTGCCACTACCAAACTCTTATTCAAAACTCTCACAGGTGATGCCTTGGATTGGTACAACCAACTTAGAACTCATTCCATTATTATTTTAGAGGATTTAGTGTATGCTTTAGTTCAAGAATTCCAAACTAGTGATCTTCCTGAAAACACTTTGGCCCACTTCATAAATTGCAAACAACTTGAAAATGAAACTGCTCAAGCCTTTGTTAAAAGGTGGAAAACTTCGTCAAACAAATGTGAACATAACATGGTTGATGATAATATTTTCCATCTCTTTACTAATGCCCTTTTTCCTAAACTTTAATATTAGGTCTACACTCTCTCTCTACATACATTAGAGGATGCTATTGACTAAGATAAACATAAAGATTTCCTTATGCATCAATTCAAGCCACCCCAACCTTCTATGGATCCTCATCTCTTAATAACAAAAATCATAATGTTATCAATGATAGTGTTATAGATTCTTATGACACCATTCATAATGTTCAAGTTGTCATTCTTATGCCTTCTTCAAAACCAGCTCCCCCTTCTCAACAATATACCAATCCTCACTTATCTTCACCAAATAACATTAATATTCATAAACCTCTATCCTCAACTAAATTAATTAAGTGTCTACCTAGGTCTCTTCCATGAGATCTTAACCCTACCTATCCTATGAAATCCTAGTATGATCCTAACAAGTTTTGTTGGTTTCATGCTAGTTGGGGTCATTCTCATGAGACCTATAGACAACTTCATAATTTATCCATGGACTTTATTGTGGTTGCTAATTTTGATCATGATTATATCATTTGAAAGCATCAACAATCTTATGAAATTTCTTTTAAAGATTATAAATCACATGATAAATATCAAGCCTTGAATCAAGCCAATGTTCATTTAGCTATCTATAAAGACCCTCTTCCTAATTATCAACCTATTCAAGATAGCCAATATAAAGCCACCCCTTCCACCAATAATGTATAAAGTCTTTTTGAACCCACTTCTGAAGAGAACGTGGTTAACATGACTAATATGTGAAGGGTGGTTACTTTTATCGATTCTTAACCTATCTACACTCCATCTCAAACATATCACGTCATCCAAGATTCTTTTCCAACTCATTTAAATGAGTTGGGGCAAGACAACCTTATAACTCTTGATGATTCAATTTTTTATTATCCCTTGGATAATACTTCCTTTTCTATTTCTACCATTCTTCTATCATATTCTAACACTAATGATAATCAAGTTTCTACTAATGATTCTTTTACCAATTCTCAAAATCAACTTGAATCAACTACTTCATCATCACAACATAATTTACAACCTTTTTCTAATAATATTTCTTCTTACCAACATAAATTACAATGCACTTTGGCTCCTCCTTTTGAGGACCTCCTTAATCACTATGCACCTTTATCTAACAACCTTCTTATGGGTTATGACGAGTTAGATCCCATCATGAAATTCACTAATCTCCCATACCAAATTTTATTCCCTAAGATTATGAGGACTTCTCTACATCATTGAAATTATCTTATGTAACTATTATTTGAGATGAATGTCCCTCATCCTCCCCTAGCAGGATGGGAAGCAACCTTATCTAGATCTGAGGATAGTATATTACAATAATGTGAAGAGTTATCTATCAACATTGATGAAACTATAGACACTTCTCTTTCCTTAAAATTTCCCATAAATTCTATGATTTTTGATGAGATTTTTCTTCATGTAGATGATCCTCCCTTATTCTTTACTTTTTAAATAGGTGATATCCAAGTTAAGCATGCATTGATTGATGAGGGTTTTGGCACCTATGTTACCTCTCTCAACTTCATTAAAACCCTTGGATATTCAGAATGTAATCTCAAGTCTACATGCAGTACCTACTAAGGATATGATAGAAGGAAAATGCCTCCTCTAGGTTGTGTGTGGCTTCCAATTACCATCCCACCTATCATCACTCATGTGAAGGTGATGATCTTTAACTTCCCCTTTCCTATAACATCTTACTTGGTGGGTCATAGATTTACTGTATGAGATTTGTTGCTTATTCCACTTACCAATGTGTTAAATTCCCTCATAATGGATCCATTTACAAGATTCAAGGTGACACTAACCCTTATAATTATGAACAATTCCAAGACTCTGGTGTCTTCAAGATTCCTACTCTTAAACCTTTTCCTAGCATTCCATTTTATGAGTCTCAGCATCTTAATTTTCCCATTAATTCAACCTGAGGTTACAATGGGCATCCTGAATGCATTGAGAACATTCCCCCTAACCTGTTAAATTTTGATGATGATGAGCCTGATGAAATTAACCTAAATATTAAAAAATTTGATCTCTCACCTCACCTCATCTCACAACTTCCTGCTTCCTTGTAGCCTTGTTCTCACAAGACTCTTTACGATGATATTCCCATAGTCTTGACCAAGACTCAACATTATATTCACCACACTTCCTCGAATGATAAAGTCATCCCTACTTATGTCATTGATATTCACACCCCAAATTATGATGATGGTTATTCCTTAGATGATCCATTCTTAGGTAGTCTAGTATAGGCCTGTGATGCCAAGATTATCCATTATCATTCTTCTTTACTTGAATATTTTCATGTATCTTCCCATCTTTCTTCATTTATAGTTCCTAATTCTAGAATTTTTCCTCTTTATCGTAGGGTAGATATGGCACCAACACATCTAATTTTTTAGGAGCCTCATAAGAGTATGCTCATGGATTATGCTATGATTGGGCCTTACCATTTTGCTAGGTATCCTGATCATTGTAGTTAGTTTACTCCTGAGATTAGCATGACCCTC